>JAJPUD010000192.1:246581-341147 GCA_023553655.1 Myrmecobius fasciatus | reverse complement strand
TCTCTCTCTCTCTCTCTCTCTCTCTCTCTCTCTCTCTCTCTCTCTCTTCTGGCATAGCATGAAGTATATGGAAATATGTTTAGAAGAACTGCATGCGTTTAACCTATATTGGATTGCTTATTTTCTTAGAGAAGTGGGGAGAAGGGAGAAGAGGAAGAAAAATTTGGAATACAAGGTTTTGCAAAGGTGAATTTTGAAAACTATCTTTGTATGTATTTGGAAAAATAAAAAGCTATTAAAATTTAAAAAAATAAAGTGTTTACTAAGCAAGGTCTTTAGGGAGAGTGAGCTCAAACTTAAAGAACACAAATGACCAAAGCAGTAACTCATAGCTTCTAGTTACTAGAAATCAACTTCTGCCTTTATGGAGTCTTTGTTGGACTCAGAATGTTGGTGCTGTTTAACGGTCTTGAAGCTTTTTCATCACTTTAATGATTACTTCGTTTTAGAAAAGTTTGAGATCTGGTACTACTTTAAGCTTTTTAAAAATTCACCAGCTCCATTTTCTGAATAGGGAAACTAAGAGAAGGGAAGCAATTTAGACTCATAGTATCAGAGAATATCAGGATTAGAAGGAATATCTAAAGTCATTTAGTCTAACTTACACTTTGAAAAGAAATCTCTATAACAAACCTTAAATTGTGGATCATGACTCCATATGGGGTCTCGTAATTGAATGGGAGAGTTGTGAAATTGTAATTTATTATCAGTAAATGTTTGATTTGTATACATATTTTATATACCTATATATCTGGGGTAGTATAAAAATTTCTTAGGTGAACAGGGGTCATGCATAGGAAAAGTTTAAGGAATCCTGATCTACAGTATTCCACTTGAAGACCTTTGTTAATGGGGAAGTCACTATTCCTTGAAGCAGTCCATTCTGCTTTTGGACAGCTCTTTGTGGGCATCCAACCTAAACCCGTGTCTTTGCCACTTCTACCCCATTGCTTTTGATTCCATCCTCTGGAACCAAGTAGAATAGAGTCAATGCATCTTCCAGATGGCCTTTAAATAATCGAAAACAGCTCTCGTGGTCCATTAAGTCTTCTCTCCTCTAGGCTAACCATTTCCCATGGTCACCCAGCCAGTAGGTACGAAAATAGGTAAGTGAACTCAGGTCTCTTGACTCCCCATCTCTCTCATTCAGTGAACTTTTGATTATAGGATCACAGATAGCCAGCTGAAAGGAAACACTGAGATCACCTAGTTTAATCCTGTTTTACAGCTGAGGAAGTTAAGACCCAGAGAAAAATGATTTACCTTATATTCCACTGAGAGTAAATGACAGCTATGTTTAATGTAGAGCTTCCAACTCTAGAGGCAGCCACTCTTTCACTATACCTTCTAGAAAGGAGAAGATGATGTTGGTCTGTTTTTAACTAGGGTCCTTTTATTTTTTTTAACAGAATTCCTAATTGCTAAACTAATTTCCCTAAAATGAATCCTTGTATCTATTGTTAAATATAGGAGAAATATTCATTGAAAAATGAATAGAAAACAGCATCAACAAGTGACTTGGTTGGTAACTCCCTGGCTTAGCATGTCAAATCTCTTGTTGGATGGCAAGAAGCCCCTCTTTATATGTTTAAAACAGTTGTTTTTTAAAGACAACATTCTTATTGTGATGTTTTCTTGAACTTGAACTAGGTGTACAAATTTGAAGATGCGAACATGTGAAATTGCTAAATGATATGGTACTGGAGAGGCATTACAAGGAAATTCTGATATTTTCCTGCAAAATATTGCCAATTATGGTGGCTGTCAATTTAACAATAGGCTTATTCACTATGGTGTTTGATTAATGTGAAATTATTCAGTTGGCTACCTTGTAGTTGGCCTATTTTTGTGTCCAATTAGTATGCTAATAATGGTAATTATGTTCTATACTGCATGTCTCATCACCTAGAGGGTTTTTAAAATGATAAAATAATGAAAATAAACAAGCTGATGCTGCCATTCAGTGGGCCATTCTAATTACTTACTGAGAGCATGCTGGGGAATCAACACTCTACCAAAGGAAATGATTCTTGCTTACTTTGTTAAAAACTAGTCTTTTCAAAGAGAAGTAATCATTTGCTACTATTGCCTTGGTTTAGAAGCATTGTACTGAGCCATTTTCCTTCTTTTTATGTGCTGTATTTATATTCAGAATTTATTACAAAGCAGATAATCAAATTCTTTTTCACTTAAGTGATGACTATTTGCAGAAGGGGTCGGGAAAAGAAAGAAAGGAAAATGTCTGAATTCTGTACCTATATAACAAGCTACTCCCACAAAAGCCTTCCTCCTCCACAGCCTCACCACACTGTGGAGGGGGTAGTGGGGTGGCCTTAGCTTCTGGAGAGCTATGTCAGCAGAATACGAAAGCTGGAAAGTTCTACCATGCCAGAAAGCCTTGACTAACATTCCAGCAATTGTGTCTGCTTTTCAAAGACCAGCCTGGGTCAGTACAGAGAGGCCCATTGCTAATAGGCTATATTCCTGATGACAAATTCTTTGGCCATGGCAACTCATGAAACAAAGCAGGCCCGGGATAGGGACTGACCTTAGGAATTAATCCTCATAGGCATCTCCTTTACCCATGCAGGCTGACACCTAATCTGTGATTTACAGTCTTAGGGAACACCCTAAAGCACTCAGAGATTCACTGCCTTGCTTAAGGTCACATGGCCCACAGCAGGTGCCAGAGATAGAACCTAAAAGTCAAGGTGTCTTAGCTTCCTCTCTAGCTGAAAAGAGGGCAGAAAATGCTAGGAATCCCACACAACTGTGATGAGTGATGGCCGTTAACTCATCCCAACAGGGACTCTCAGTGTAAGATTCTGGCCCAGTGACCAAGTTAGAATACAGTACAAACGGAATTGCCTCAATCTTGACATTCTCTACATAAAATAAATTAAATTAAAGGAATTTGATGCTAAATGAAAGGATGGCACATGTTATATCTCCTTGGAGAGAGAAATAATGGGGGTGAAGTTTGGTTTTATCCTCCATACAACAAGAAACATCATTTCAGGAGACACTCGGTCACTTCTTATTGCATTCTTGTGCAGTGAGCATAAGCAAAAAAACCACCATAAAGGTCACGGAAGCTTAAGTACCAACATCTGGGGCAGAAGATGAACTGTTGGAGAAATGATAAGAACTCAATAAAGTGCACCAAATTACATTAACATATACTTTAAATGAATGAATGAGGGAAGAAGCACTTATTAAGCTTCTACTATGTGCCAGACACTTTGAGAAATACTGAGAGCACAAATACCAAAAAAAAAAAGTAAGAGAGTGTTCCCACTCTCAAGGAACTAAGAATTATTATAGGGGAAGATGCCATATATAGGAGAGGTTGACCAAGAAAATGAACATCTGGGGTTTCTCACAAATTGTAAGAAGATCCACAGGGAAGCCAGTTGGCATGCTCCTTCTAGACACAATAGTCTTAGTAAATTTATCATTATGCCCACTGCAAGAGATGGATAGTGGGTGAGGGAAAAGAAAGGTATGAGATATATATGGTATATATGGTGTATATATATATATGTATATATATATATATATATGATATATATGGTATATACATATATATATACCATGGCAAGCAGATGGCAAAGTAATCTGGATAACTGGCAGGATCAGATATGAAATATGAACTGGGGTCAGGTCTAGGGCTGCCTAGATATGGCCATACAGGTAAGTCTGTATTCATTCAGTCCCAAATTAATATGGCTGAGCTCCAGGGCAGGAGTTCCACAAATGAATGGACCAACTTCCTCGTGGACCGGGGCACAGATACCAAAGGTAAAATGCAAATGTCTCATTCAGGGGGTCCTGGTCCAAGTGGTGAGAAGGATAGCAATGGCGGCACATAGTTGTAGGGATAGACATAATTTAGAGATTCCTGAATATCTAAGACAACAGATGCCTAGGGGAGGTACTGAGAAGGGAATTTCAAAAGATAATAAGAGGCTAGAAAGTTCGGTGATAATAAGGAAAGAGATTTGGCATAGAGGCTGGGACTAAGAACCACAAAGTGTAGATGTTTAGAGTTGAATGACAAGGAAGATGCCTTCCAGAGACATGTTAGAAATAGTTAGAATGGAGAAAATACACTGGTTCAGAACATTTATTCATTATCCAAAAAGTGATCATCACTTGATTTTCACCAAAATCTACTGGGATTGGAGGAATGGAAAAAAAAAATGATGGAGAGAAAAGGAATCAATAAATGAGTACTTAGAGTACATATAGATGCCTAGACTTACAAAGTATTATAGGGAACATCAAATAAGTAGAAAGCCCTGCCCAACTAATTGTGGGGTACTTGTTTTAGTAAAACCTTACAAAACATGGGAACTACGTAGAACCACCTGGCTTCTTTTCCAATATGACAAGGTGTAAAAAAAAGTAGTAGACTTGATGTTTATGAGAAAACATAATACTGAATTTACACAGTTTGTTCCAGTAGAAAAACACACACACACACACACACACACAATTCCACAAACACAATCTGAATGTTTTTAAAACAATGAGATTACAGTAGAAGAGACATTATCAAGAAACAAAAGTTACAGAGGGAATACATTACTTCCATGACTGACAGTCTTTGTAATTATCTTCCTCCTGCCACCAAGACTCAAGTGAGAAGGTTGATCATGATAAAGCCATCATGTTTCGTCCATTTTCATAGATCACTCCATTTTACTTGTAGAATCCATTTTTCCCCAATGTAGAAGAAGGCCTAATGAAACCTCCTTTTGTCCACTAAGAAATCCTTTTATCAACATTTGTAATTGGATTCAGTTAGAGTAGGTAATAATCTTCTGGAACTCAATATTTTCATGTTCCAAATCAGAGCTTTCCTCTTCTTAACTCTAAGTACCTTGATATTCCCAGAATAGAAATCTTTTTCTACTTAAGTATTTTCTATTGGTTCTTTTAAAAACTAGGAGATTTTGCTGAAAGAATGACCTATTAACAAGGCACTATCTCTTCTCCTTGTTCCTTGCCTCTGACCTCTCAGCTCCACTTAATTTGGTCGATCTCTTAATTTATACATTATTGTTTTTCAGTGTCCCCAAGAGACTAAAGGCTATGCATATGAACAAAACAAAAGAAACCAGTAAGATCTGCACACCTTGCTTATGTCATAAATGTATTATCTAGAGAGGCAATGGAACACAATAGAAATGCTCCTGGACCTGGAATCAAGTAACAACATCTGGTTTCAAATCCTGGTGTAGACACTGTTTGTGTTATCATAAGCAAAAGACTACTCAGAATGTCAGTATCATCAGCTATGATATAGGGAATTATAATCATCATCTTAATAATTGTACTACTTACCTAACAAATTTGCTGTGTAGAAAATGCCATACAAATGAAAATCATTATTTCTTTTATTAAATTCTACCTCAGTGGATCCTGATTTATATGTTATGGAAATGTAGTTTATCCAACATTACGTGGTGCTGGGTCAACAGTGGTCATTCCCTGAAGTGTGCACTGAATTACCCTGGCCACTCTTAGAAAACACATGCTCTCATTGGAAGGACTTGCCACTTTAGGATAAGCCAAAAAAAAAACAAAAAAAACAAAACAACAACAACAAAAAAAACCCCGAGGTGGTTCCTTGGTCTCCCACCCCATGATGAGAGAGAGGAAAAATGTATTAAAGTTGTATCAGATAGGAATAACCACTGAGCCTGAAGAAGTGGTTCATTCAGTGACTGTTACTTTGTTGCTCATTTTTGACCCTTCAGTTGGAATAATTTATCTGATGCCTGACATAACATTTTGAGGTTTGCAAAACACTTTACAAAAAGGATCACATGTTACCTTCACAATAACTCTAAGTGGTAGGCACTATTAGTATCCCCACTTTACAGTTAAGGAAACCAAGTCCGCGACAGGTCACAGAGCTGTCTGAGGTTGTATTTGAACTCAGATCTTTCTTGACTCTTGGTCTACCACTCTGTACCACCGGGCTGACGCTATCCATGAGGAGTTGGAGAGGGACAGCCTACTTCATGCATATGACTGCTTGCATCTAAAGTAGGGGCTCAGACAGGCAAAGTTGAGTCTGGGATGCTTCTGGCTACCTCTTCTGCTTTGTTTCTTTTGCCCAACTATAGATGACTGAGCAATAATCCTGAGATGGACAAGTTCAGTCAAAGAGGTAGCCTTGTAAGTTTAAGAGTTTGAAAGATCTTGGTCCTCCCTAGGTGTTTGCTACCCTATGAGAGCTGTCCTTTCTGCGCCCACCACAATGCTAGTTGGAGAAGGTAACCACCCACAGAAGGATGAACCCAAATTCTCATACAGACCTGGAGGGAATTATTTGGACAGTGCAGAAGTGAGGTAAAATGTGGAATGTCAAAGTTGTAGCCTCCCAAACTGCTTAATGGTTTTAATTTTAAACTTTCAATGACAACAAAACAGCACTTATGTTATTTCTCTGCATTCGTAATTTTTTTTTCTATTAACATGTACCACTAAATCTGTTGGGGACTTTTTTTGCATGGAGAAAATAAATAGCTGGTGTATACATAATCTAGAGTGTATGCTGAGTACCATTCTACTCTCCCTTTTCAAGCAAACACTATACATGAGCTAATATGAATAGGATAAATAGACTGAGCAAAATTTATTCAAAATTAAGTAAAATTTCCTGAATTCTGGGGTGGTTAATTCTTGATACCTTTTTCACAGCCTGGAATGTACCCACAAATCAGCTCTGCCTCTTCTCTCTGAAGCTCAGGTCAAATGCTTCCTCCTGCCTGTTCTTTTCTGCTTCCTCACTGCTAAGGACTCTCTCCCCCTTGAAATTATTTTGTTGATTTTGTATATACTTAAATATGTATGTTATTTCTCCCAGGAGAAAGTACATTCCAGGAAGTCAGGGGCTGTTTTATTCTTTTCTCTAATCCTCAGTTCCCACCATGGTGCCTGGCACATAAAAGGATGTTTATTGATTGATTTTCAAAGGGACATGATTAAGATTGAGCACATTAGGTGACATTTTAGGTTGTTCCACAGCCTGAGATATTTCTCAAAATACTTGGGATCTGAGAAAAGCAAAAGTATATTTGAGCAAGCAATTGAATCCAACATTTACCCTTCCTTCTTCAGCCCATATATACGAATCCATCTGCTTCTCATTCACTGACACTGGAATCATCAGAAGATGGTTCTGGTAGCTACAAAGCCATTAGCCTTCCTTTTCAATTATTTTTAACCAAAGACACAGTTCAGTTTTTGTCAAGAAGCAAATACTTTTGGCCCAAGTTTTCTGTGCTTGCTTCCAGTGTATTTCAGAATGTTGGAGAACTTCATTTTGTTTAATTTTTAAATTTTTTAAAAAACTTTTTTATTTGCAAAACATATGCATGGGTAATTTTTCAACACTGACCCTTGCAAAAGTTTGTTACAAATTTTCCCCCCTCCCCTCCACCCCCTCCCCTAGATGGCAGGAAGTCCAATACATGTTAACCATGTCAAAATAACTGACAAATAGAATGTGTATACATATTTATACAGTTATCTTGTTGCACAAGAGAAGTCAGATCTACAAGAAAAAAAAATGTGAGAAGGGAAACATAATGCAAGCAAACATCAATAGAGAGCATGAAAATGTTATGTTGTGGTCCACATTCAGATCCCTCTCTCTGAGTGTATGTGGCTTTCTTCATCACGAAACAACTGGAGCTGGTTTGAAACATCTCATTGTTGAAGAGAGCCATGCCCATCAGAATTGATCATCATATAGTCTTGTTGTTGCCGTGTATATTGATCTTCTTGGAGAACTTCATTCTATAGGACATGAACATTCCCAACTACAGAGGCCCCAAATGGCAAGATCTTCATTCCTATTATCTTCATATTATAAACTACAGTAGGCTGGTCTTTGGAAAACTTGTGCAAATTGTTATATATCACATTTTAACATTACATTTCTATGCTCCACACTTCAGAAATTAGGACGTACTGGTTATAATTTAAGCAACAGATTGCCCCAAATAAACAGAACCAAATCTCAAAGTCCGTTTTACAAGGCCGGTTTTGTGACAACAATGAAATAAGCATGCATTTGTTTTCAGGGATCTCTCATCTCCGCTTCTATTGTCCTTTGCCCCTATTTGGGTAGCTCCCTAAGCCAGGAGCCAAAGGCTACCTGCTCTCAAAACCCCCCACTGTTTTTAGTAGTCACATTAGAATAACAACAACATTAATAAAGCCTTTAAAGTGCAACCATCCATTTATGTTATAAAAGATGGAAGCAAAAGCAAAATAAGGGAAGACCTAGCAGAGTGGTGTAAAAGAGAGGCTTTGTGTACTCTGAGACTGTTATGGTAGCTGTGGCAAGTTGGTGAGAGTCCTAAGTTGGTAGTCACTGGTTACATCATGAGATGGGTTAGCACCCTGCCAGTGTGGTGAAACTCAGATGAAAATGAGATGAAATTACTATAACTTTAAAAAAAATAGATGGATACAAGACTGCCCAAGGTTAATTAAAACCAGTGCCCAATACCCTAAGGCAACTATAAAAAGTTTAACATTTCTTACAAAAAGAAGATAGAAGATAGCCATTCTCAGAGCATATGATAAACAGGTCTAAAACCTAGAGTCACTCTGAGCTTCTGGAACAAGCAGAACCTACTTCATCAAACAGTATTTCACTAGGCTGATAACAGATCTATGCCATTAGGCTTGTTCAATATAACTGGAAGTAGTATTTACCTCTGAAAGAAGCCTGGCAAACAGGAATCAAAGGAACGATATCTGCATGAACTCAGAGAACAATCTGTACACAAAGAAGCATCAAAAAATGATTGAGTCATCCATATTTGTTGCTGGAAATAGTGGGATTTATGATGACAATTCAGGATGAGGTCACTGCTGTCGAAATTATAGAGGGATTATTCTTCCAAGAGCCCAGACAGTGTCAATGCCAATCAGGCAAGCAAACAGTAGGAACTGCAACACATGAATGCCTTAGCTCAAAATATGGACGTAGCAAGTGAAGTGAATCCTTATTTCATATCACTGTTGATATGAGTGTGCTTGACTTGGTAGTACAATAATATATTAGAAGTTTGCAATTTCTCATGGATCCATGGATGACAGATCCTTATATCATATAGATGTCCAAATATCTGGGAGAAGTCAACCAATAAAAAGCAGATCTTTATCATACCCCAAAGTGCTGCCCATAATTACTTAGGCAACATGTTGATCCATAAAAAACTTAAGAATGACTTCTTTAACAGATTGCCATTCCAAATACTTGTGATTTGCAAGCTACCTGGAACAAAGATGTTCAAAATATAGACACAAGCAACAGAGCGATCTTATTATTGTGCCTGCTACTAGAATTGTACAGAGGATGCTTTCAGGGAACCTGCAAAGATGAGCTTACTTTCTTGTGCTTTTAGTGAACTACAAAAAGTGGTTACTGGGATAGTCTATAGGGCATCAGATATGATCCAATAATCCAATCTGATAAATATTTCTTAAGAGTCTACCATAAGTAGATCCTGTTTTCAAATCCTAATTCAGACACAACTTAGTTTCTAAAGTAAGTATCATGGCATCATAGGTCTAGAGCTAAAAGGAACCTCACGGCCCCATACCACTATTTGCTAGGCACTGTGCTGAGCCCTAGGGATATGATAAATGAAAAGAAAGACAATCCCTACCATTAAGGACCTTAAAAGCTGATGGGGACAGATAGAAAAATAAATTTATATTTAAAATATAAAATATAGAGCATAGAAAATCGTCTCAGAATAGTTTCTATTTGAAACTCACTGAAAAATACAGATAAATAAGATCACTAATAATAATAACAACAATAATAGTAACTGACGAGATTTGCCAAGTACCTTACATGGATCTTCTTATCTGAGTTCTACAACAATCCTAAGAGTTAATTGCTGCTGGTATCCTGATTACTGTGCAAAAGTATACAAAGGAAAAAAGTGCTGGACCTAGAAACCTGACTCTGTCCTTTAATACCAGTTTAACTTTGGACAAATCACTCAGATTTCTCAACTGGTAAATGGAGCCATGAGGTTCTTTAAGACACTGGGCAGTCGAGGCTCAGAGAGAGTAAGTGATCACATAGCTAAGAAATGTACGGAGCAGGATTTGAAAACAAGATGTACTCATTTTAAGTACAGAGAGTGCTCTAGCTGTCACATGAGGGATTCCTAGCCTGGGGTACATGTATCTCCCTTGTGAAGTGGGTCCAGAGTACAGACCTAGAAAAAATAATAACAAAGTTCATCTGGAAGAAAAAAAAAAGGTTAAGAATTTGAAGCGAATTAATGAAAAAAAATGCCAATGAAGGTGGCCTAATTGTGCCAGATCTAAAACTATATTATAAAGCAGTGGCCATCAAAACCATTTGTTACTGGCTAAGAAAGATAGTAGTCGATCAGTGGAATAGGATAGGATCACAGGACAAAAGAATCAATAACAATCTAGTGCTTGACAAATCCAAAGACCCCAGCTTTTGGGATAAGAACTCACTATTTGACAAAAATTGCTGGGAAAATTGGAAACTAGTATGGTAGAAACTAGACGATGACTCACACTTAACACCACATACCAAGATAAGGTCAAAATGGGTTCATGATTTAGACATAAAGAGTGATATTATAAACAAATTAGAAGAACATAGAATAGTTTACCTCTCAGATCTGTGGAGAAGGAAGGAATCTGTGTCCAAAGAAGAACTGGAACCCATAAATGAACACCAAATAGATAATTTTGATTATATTAAGTTAAAAAGGTTTTGTATAAACAAAACTAATGCAGACAAGATCAGAAGGGTAGCAATAAATTGGGAAAACATTTTTTACATTTAAGGGTTCTGATAAAGGCCTCATTTCTAGAATATATAGAGAATTGACTCAAATTTATAAGAATTCAAGGCATTCTCCAATTGATAAATGGTCAAAAGGTATGAACAGACAATTTTCAGATGAAGAAATTGAAACCATTTTGAGTCATCTGAAAAGGTGCTCTAAATCACTACTGATCAGAGAAATTCAAATTAAGACAACTCTGAGATACCACTACATACCTCTCAAGTTGACTAAGATGATAGGAAAAGATAATGATGAATGTTGGAAGGGATGTGGGAAAACTGGGACACTAATACATTGTTGGTGGAGTTGTGAACTGATCCAATTATCCTGGAGAGCAATTTGGAACTATGCTCAAAAAGTTATCAAACTGTGCATACCCTTTGACCCAGCAATGTTTCTAATGGGCCTATATCCCAAAGAGATCTTAAAGGAAGGAAAGGGCCCCACAATGTGCAAGAATGTTTGTGGCAGCCCTTTTTGTAGTAGCTAGAAACTGGAAACTGAATGGATGCCCATCAACTGCAGAATGACTGAATAAGTTATGGTATATGAACCATATGGAATATTATTGTTCTATAAGAAATGATCAGCAGAGAAATGCAAATTAAGCCAACTCTGAGATACCACTACACACTTCTCAAATTGATTAAGATGACAGGAAAAGATAATGATGAATGTTGGAAGGGATGTGGGAGAACTGGGACACTGATACACCGCTGGTGGAACTGTGAATGGATCCAACCATTCTGGAGAGCAATTTGGAACTATGCCCAAAAAGTTATCAGGCTGTGCATACCCTTTGACCCATCAGTGTTTCTACTGGGCCTATATCCCAAAGAGATCTTAAAGGAAGGAAAGGGACCCACATGTGCAAAAATGTTTGTGGCAGCCCTTTTTGTAGTGGCTAGAAACTGGAAACTGAATGGATGCCCATCAATTGGAGAATGGCTGAATAAGTTATGGTATATGAATGTTATGGAATATTATTGCTCTGTAAGAAACGACCAACAGGATGATTTCAGAGAGGCCTGGAGAGACTTGCATGAACTGATGTTGAGCTAAATGAGCAGAACCAGGAGATCATTGTACACGGCAACAGCAAGATTATATGATGATCAATTCTGAAGGACATGGTTCTCTTCAATAATGAGATGTTTCAAACCACTTCCAGTTGTTCAGTGATGAAGAAAGCCATATACACCCAGGGAGAGGCCTGTGGGATCTGAGTGTGGACCACAATATAGCATTTTCACACTCTCTATTGATGTTTGCTTACATTATATTTTCCTTCTCAGGTTTTTTTTCCTGTATAGCAAGATAACTATATAAATATATATATATATATATACATATTTAATATGTCAAAAAAATGATCAGGAGGATGATTTTAGAGAGGCCTGGAGTGACTTGACCTGATGATGAGTGAAATGAGCAGAACCAAGAGATCATTGTACATGGCAACAGCAAGATTATACAATGATAAATTCTGAAGAACATGACTCTTTCCAACAATGAGATGATTGATGCCAGTTCCAATGATCTTGTGACAAAGAGAGCCATCTACATCTGGAGAGAGGACTGGGAACTGAATGTGGATCACAACATAACATTCTCACTCTTCTTGATGTTGTTCACTTGCATTTTGTTTTCTTACTCATTTACTTTCTTTTTTGATCTGATTTTTCTTGTGCAGCAAGAGAATTTTGTAAATATGTTTACACATATTAGATTTAACATATATTTTAACATGTGTAACACATATTAGATAGTTTGCCATCTAGGGAAGGGGGTGTGGGGAAGGAGGGGAAAATCTGAAACACAAGACTATGCAAAGTTTAATGTTGAAAAATTATCCATGCATATATTTTGAAAATAAAAACCTTAAAAAAGAAGTGGGTCCAGAGAACATTTGCTAAGTAGTTACATAATCCTATTGAAATATTTCAGAAATTCTGAAATTATTTCCAATCAATGAACCAAAACCTTTTTAGGACTGCTTAGGAAACAATCTATTTTATTTCTCATGTGCATATGTATGGCAACATCTAACATTTATTTTTTTTTTATTGAAAAAATGATAAAGAAAAATTTATCAAAAGGTTTAGGGTCTAAAACCAGGTGGGAATCTCTGCAGTACACCACGCTACCTTTCAGATGACCAAGTTGTAGCTAGTAACCAAATTCATAATATTATAGGAAGGCAGTAATTAATCAACAAACATTTTTTAATCACTTACCCTGTTTTAGGGACTATGCTAGGCACTAGGGATACAAAGATACAAGAGAAAATTGTCCTTGTCCTTAGCTTGAAGTCTAACCATTGGAAACAATATAAATATACATGTTAGATGGATGAAAGGAAGGAAGGAAGAAAGGAAGGAAAGAAAAGGGGGTAGAGGGAGGGAGGAGAGGAATATTTCCTTTTAATTTTTATTTTTGCTTAAATAAATGTTTATTGACTCTGACTAAATAAACATTTTAGTTAAGCTAAAGAAGTTAGGCAAATTGTATTTATTGAGTTGCTTCTATGTGCCAGGCACTGTGATAAATGCCATAGATGCAAAGATGGGTAAAAGACAGTCCCTGCCCTTGAGGAGCTCACACTCTAATGAGGAAGACAACAAACATACATTCAGCTGATACAGGAAAAGTAGAAAAAGATCAAGAAAAAGAAAGGATCAGGATTAAGAGGGATGAGGAAAGGCTTCCTACTGAAGGTGGGATTTTAGCTAGGACTTCAAGGAAGCCAGGAGGAAGAGATAAGGAGAGAGAGTATTTCAGAAATGGGGGACAGCTAGAGGAAATGCCCAGAGCCAAGAGACAGAGAGAAGGAAAATGCTGGATAACACCTCCCAGTTTTTTATATACCCCTAAAAATTTGTTGCTGCTTCTCTTCGTTTGGCAATTTTTCCTATAATGATGTCACTAGCAGAATGCCAAATCTTCTCCTGCTTCACATCAATGCCTGGGAAGTCACTTGCTTAGAGTCCTACCTAAGGCATGAATGTTTCCCAAAGTAAGTGGGTTCCCTTAACTAACTCTGTGTCCTGCCCCTAGTTCTAGTCTGTTACCCTGAAGAACTAAACTCAATTTAAGAAAGGCATCGATGCATTTCATAAATTGCTCTCCTGACTTCTTTGAAGAGAGATTCCCCTCCTTTGCATTACCCCCTCCTTCAAGCAAGGAACTCGAGGTCTCAGAAACCCCTAATTAAAATGTTCAGAGGGATTTTTTTTAGTCTCATTTGATTACCTTGCCAATGATGCTTCAGTGCTTGAATTCCTAATCAATTATTTAAATTGTTGTATAATTATCCAATAACATAAAACTCAATCCTGCCCTGTGCCATTCTCCCCACCCACACATCTCCATGCCTGGAATATACTCCCCACCCCCTCATGTCAGTCTCTAAGAAACTCTAGTTTCTTTAAAGACTCAGTTCAAAGGTTAACTTCTACATGAAGCAGTCCTTTCCAGATCTGCCCCCCCATCAATTAAGATTGATTTGCACATTGTCTCCTCCATTCACATTGTAAATGCTTTGAAGGAAGGGACCATTTCCCTTCTGTCTTTTTATCGTTGGTGCATAGCACAGTGCCTGGCACATAGTAGGTGCTTAATAAACCAATTATTAAATTATTAATAAACCAATTATTAAATAAATAAACCAGTTTTTTGACTGGTTGATTCAAAGATGATTTGGTTGGGAGAAACACTACTCTAAGTTGTAGAGACATAGCCTAGCACATTTTTGATACCCCGTTAAGATTCTGTTACTAATACATAGTAAAATAGACATTCAATTAGCTAGCAAGCCCAGGGAGATAACTTTTTTCTTTTTCTTTCCACAGACAACAATGGCTCCTGTCCTTCTGCCATGACAGAGTACTCCCTCTGCTTAGAATGTACTCCATCACAACTTGGCCCTTGGGAAGGTGCAGGTCAAATCTTACCACTTATGTGAAGTCTTTATTGATTGCTCTTCCCTCTTTTGCCAAAAATTACTGTATACGATATAAATAAAAACTCACAGCAGGATTGTGAGTAAAGTGCTCTGAAAACCTTAAAGTGCTAGACAAATATTATTTATTTTAAATTGCAAAACTTTTTTTTTTGCTTTTGACTAAGACCATCCATTAGCCTGCATGCCCAAATGAATAAGCCTTTTCATCACTTACAAATCTTTGAGGATAGATCCCAGAGCTGCCTTTCAATGAGGATGTATTGCTATGGGGGCAAGCCCATTAAAAAAAAATAAAACACAAGACTCTGAAATCAAGCTTTTCAGTTTACTCAACAGACAAATTTGTTCATTTACTTTATTTTAGACAGAATGAAGATTTCTGAATTGGCAGATATAACTTGGGTAACTAAGAGAAACTCAATCAATTTATCCATTATAGCTTTGTAAAAAATTACCCAAAGTTTTACTCAAATGGATCTCTGGTCTACTTGATCTGGATATCTCCATCAACAACACAGTTCATGGTTCATATATTACTCTATATCTTGTTTGTTTCTTGTCTATATTCTTGAGAATGTACTTTATCCACCCACTCCATATGGCAGAAATGTTCCTTGCTTTTTCCTGACATCACAAATTTACTAGTGAATTACAACTTTTATCTCTTGCCCAGACTACATGATCAAATCATCTACTCTTACAAATTTCCCTGATGACATCCATTACTTTAGTTTTTCTTCCAAGTTCTTTAATGGCTATAAGTTTAAGTCTGCTCTCACCCACTATGTACCTTTGCACTGTCATCTGAATGATACTCATTTTGAGCTTTTTGGAGACCCTAGTGTTCATAACTCAAACATACAATACTTTCAGATTCTCTTTTTTATGTTTAATTCTGGGCCACTGATGCATTTGTACTGCTAGTCCCCAATAAAGATACTAAAGGTACAAACTCTGCAGAATGTCCAACTAACTACATGTAACAATCTGGGCAGTAGTCTTACAAGTAAGCCAAACTTTTGAGTGGTTACTGACTTCTTCTAGGATACTCTACTGTGTCTTGGGACTTGATGAAACCAGACTAATGTTGTTTATAAGTAGAAAAATCTGAAGGATGTCACTATTCACAGGGAATCCTTCCTCAACATGGGCTCTTCTCTGGATCTCCTCCAACACAATGCTATGTACCCTTGGGGAACAAGTGCCTTTCTGTTTCATGGATGCCTCATCAACTATTTTTTGAACAAAGTCAGCATAGAAAAGAGAGATACTTTTTAGAAGAACACCCTCAAGATGATGTTTTGCTCCATTTATTCAAAAGAATTTTAATGGTAAAATCACAAATAATTATAAGGAAAATTAAGCAGAATGGGATCTTGCATCTTCTCCATCTTTCAGTCACTAATATAATTGTAAAGATAGGATTTGTTATGGAATATTGCTTGCCCTAATGCCTTCACTGAAGATGCCTTTGATGACTAGATGATTCCCATAAGAACTGCACGAAGTTAAGAAAGTGGGCATACAGACTATTCATTGTTGGCATTCTTTCAGTTGCCTTTGCTTAATAATTATAATAAGCTTCAAGATTGTCTTTGTCCCTTGATATCTTCCCACCCTTCAGAAAATCTTGTGAATCTATTAATCTGTGCCCTCACCACTGTGTTATTTCTAGTATGGTCTTCCTCTCTGCCCATTTGATGTAATCCAACCACTTTCTCCATATTTATTGTCTTTAGTGTCATTTCTACACCCTTTATGAACATATTTAGGGCTGTGACGTTGAAGCCCAAGCATGATGACTCTACTGTCCTAGGCGGTGAAAAACTGACTGCTGGAAAGAAGACTAAGTCTACTGCTGGGACCATATGCCAACAAATCAACAAATATTTATTAAGCATCTAATGAGCACCACTTTAGACAAAAGTAAGACATAATTCCCTTTCATTGTGGGAAGAGACGACACATCCACAGTTGTATATATAAAATAAAATCCACAGAAAATGAATACAAAGTAGTTTGGAAAGGGACATACTGGTAGGTGAGGGAACTAAGAAACATTGTCATGTAGAGGGTAGGCTATGGGCTGGATTTTAAAGGAAAGGAGGGATTCAAAGAAGTGGGTATGAGGAAGGAGTACCTCATGAAGTTTCCCACATGAGGAACAAAAATAAAGTCAGCATGGCTGGACCATAGAATGCATGGACATAAGTAATATGAAAGAAGATTGGAAACATGGAAAGAAGCCATATTGTGAAGAAATTTAAATGTTAAATAGAGGAATCTATATTTGATCCTAAAGGCAAGGTTTTATCACTAAGTAGATGAAGAATGCAGAGTACTCAAATGCTGCCATGCAGTGGGGTTGTAAATCCCTTTGGTTGGTCTGTAAGCACCACAGGTAGACAGTAAGGTATGACCAAAAGGAAATAGGTGGAGGAGAGTGGCAATTTGGGAAGCTGTAGAACACTTTCAATAATTCCAGGCTTGCCTCTAACTTGCAACACACTCCTATTCTCCCAGTGATGCCATTCTGCTATCCACTACTTTTATAAGTGAGCTCATCCCATTCACATTCAGAGTTATGTCATATGACTATGAATCATGGGACAGCATGATCTCAGAACAATCAAAATTGCAAGTGACCTAGAGGGCAATGGGGATATATGAAAGGCATAAGGTACCTAAGATATATAACTACTGATGACTTACATGTGCTAAGTGACTTAAAAGAGACCACTGGAGACAAATATAACTAGGAAAAGAGGTGCATGTATCCAACATGTATCTTGAAAAAGGAATGCATATTGTTGGTGGAACTGTGAATGGATCCAGCCATTTTGGAGAGCAATTTGAAACTATGCTCAAAAAGTTATCAAACTCTGCATACCCTTTGACCCAGCAGTGTTTCTATTGGGCTTATATCCCAAAGAAATCATAAAGAAAGGAAAGGGCCCCACATGTGCAAGAATGTTTGTGGCAGCCCTTTTTGTAGTGGCTAGAAACTGGAAACTGAATGGATGCCCTTCAGTTGGAGAGTGGCTGAACAAATTATGGTATATGAATGTTATGGAATATTATTGCTCTGTAAGAAATGACCAGCAGGATGATTTCAGAGAGGCCTGGAGAGACTTGCATGAACTGATGCTGAGTGAAACGAGCAGAACCAGGAGATCATTATACACGGCAACAACAAGACTATATGATGATCAATTCTGATGGACATGGCTCTCTTCAACAATGAAATGTTTCAAACCAGTTAAAATTGTTCAGTGAAGAAAGCCATATACACCCAGAGAGAGGGATATGAAATGTGGACCACAACATAACATTTTCATGCTCTCTATTGATGTTTGCTTGCATTATGTTTCCCTTCTCACATTTTTTTTTCTTGTAGATCCGACTTTTCTTGCACAGCAAGATAACTGTAAAAATATGTATACACATATTCGATTTTTCAAGTATTTTAACATAATTAAAATGTAGTAGACTTCTTGCCATCTAGGGGAGGGGTGGGGGCTGGGGGAAAAATTAGTAACAGAAAGCTTTGTAAGGATCAATGCTGAAAAATTACCCATACATATGTTTTGCAAATAAAAAATAAATAAATTTTAAAAAAGAAAAAGGAATGCATAATATCAACATTTTTGAATATTCAAGAAATATTTTTAAATTTTTTTCTTTATTTATTTCTAACCTTTTAAAAAAATAAGTTCCAATTTCTCTCCAATCTCTCCACAACTACTAGAAGGTAAACAATATTACATCAATTATACACATGAAATCATGCTAAACATTTCCATATTAGCCCATATTGCAAAAAACAAGAAAAATAAAGAGAAAATCATAATTCAATTTGTACTTAGAGCTCATCAGTTAGAGAACTATCTGGAGACAGGCAACAGTTTTTCATCATGAGTCCTTTGGAATTGTCTTGGATCATTGTATTGTCCAGAGCAGCTAAGTTTTTCAAAGTTGTTCATTATTACAATATTGCTATTATTGTGCATAATGATCTACTCCTCACTTCCCTTTGTATTGGTTCATCTAGGTCTTCCCATGTTTTTCTGAAATCAACCCCCTTGTTATTTCTAATAGCACGACAATACTCCATCACAATCATATCATAACTTGTCCAGCCATCCCCAATTGACGAGCATTCCCTTGATTTCCAATTTTTGCCATCACATAAAGAACTTCTATAAATATTTCTGTTGGAAAAGATACTTTTCATTTTTCGTTGATCTCTTGGGGGGTAAAAGACTTAGTAGTGGTATTGCTGAGTCCAAGAGTGTGCACCATTTTTTAACCATTTGGGTATAATTCAAATTGTTCTCCAGAATGGTTACAACTCACAACTCTACCAAAAGTTCAATAATATAGCTATTTTTCCTCATCCCCTCCAGTATTTGTCATTTCTGAAAAGTATGAAGTAGTACTTCTGAGTTATTTTAATTTGCATTTCTCTAAGCATTTCTGAGTATTTTTTCATATGACTAGAGATATCTTTGATTTCTTCTTCTGAAAACTGCTTGTTCACATTCTTTGACCATTTATTAGTTGGGAAATGGCATTTATTTTTACAAATTTAACTCAGTTCCTTATAGATTTGAAAAAAATAAGGTTTTTGTCAGAGAAACTTGCTGTAAAAATTTTTGATATTACTTCATTGTCTATGGTATATTTTAGCAAAATCTAGTTTCCCAGTTTATCTCTCTTAATTGTCTATTTTTGTTTTTGCTTTATCTGGGATCATGATTGCTGCTTCTTTTTTTTTACTTCAGCTGCTACTGCTAACACATTCCTCACTGCCCTGAAGGCTCATGGCTGGTACTGCTGCCAGGTGGGCTCTGCAACAGTCCCCATTCTGCTGTTACAGACCTCTCCTGTTGACTTTCTAAGGGTGGAAAGCTGTTATCTCCCTGACCTTTTGTTGGTTCTTCCACTCCAAAATTTCATTTTATGCATTATTTTAATATAGTTTGGAGCAAAAACTGTGAGAGTTCAGCTGAGTTGCTGCCTTCCTCTACTATTTTGGCTCCACCTAATATCCAGGAAATATAAAAGCCAGGTGTGGTGGTACATGCTATCGTCCCATCTGCTGGGGAGACTGAGGCTAATTGATTTCTAGAGTTTTAAGTGTTCTGAGCTGCAGTAGGGCTGAAGACAATCAAGTGTCAGCAGTAAGTGCAGCAGTAACATGGTGAGCCCCTGAAAGCTGAGGGCCATCAGATTCACTACAGAACAGGCAACCAGCCCACACTGGAGAAAAGGATCTGATAAAACTTTCCATGCTGATCAGTATTGGAATTGGGCTCATTAGTTGCTGCAGTACTTCCAGCCTAGGTGAGATAGGTTCTGAATGTATCACTCTCCTTTAAATGTGTTTCTTGCAAATAACATATTGTAGGATTCTGGCTTTTAATCCAGTTTGCTATCCATTTTATGGGAGAGTTCATCCCATTCACATTCACAGTTAAAATAACTAATTCTGTATTTCCTGCCATCTTATTTTTAAAAAATGGTCTTTTTACCTAGTCCCCCAAAAATTATCAATCTGGGAGGAGAAGGCCCTCAGAGTTTCTGGCCAAAACAGAAACAATTGTTATTTACATTCTGAATCAATCAGAATCCAAACAATGACCAAGTGATCCTAAAACCTCTTTGGCTAGTCATAAGAGCCAGAGTGATTTGGGTTTAAGACCTGATCCTCCCTGTAAATCCCAAGATATCTTGGGAGGTTTCAGACATTAAAATTTACATTCCTTTGGGCAGAGCATGCACAGGTAAGGGTATGAGACCCTATGTGAACAAAGGGAAAGGTAGGAAAAGGTAGGAAAAGAAGAAAAAAAGAAAAGGAAAGGAAAGAAGAAAAGAAAAGAGAAGAAAGAGAAGAGGAGAAGGGAAGAGGCAGGAAGGGGAGGAGAAGGGAAGGGAGGGAAGGGAAAAGTTCCACTTGAGTGCCTACTGGGGAAGCTCCTATTCCTATTCACACCAGCACCTTGTAGGTGTTTAAGAAATTCTTGTTACCATGCAGCAAGTTAGTAACATGGTCAGAATATGAACCCATTTCATCGTTACCAATCCAGTACCCTTGGCATCACAGGTGATGAGACAAAACTACATCTGTGTGCCTGACTGATGATGAATCAATCAACAAGCATTTGTGAAGTTCCTACCTCATGTCAGACCCTGTGTATTATCCCTCTAAGTCTGAAATAAATGAGTAAGCCACATCCATGCCACTCACACAGACACATGCATTTACATTGATTGAAGACTTTATATTTACAATATGCTTTTCAATCGCTTTTAACCACTTATTCCTCACAGTGGGTCTGAGGTAGGGATGGGGCCAGTAATATCATTTCTACTTCACAGATAATATACTACACAGAGCCATTGTTACCAAGCATTGAAATTACTGGCATTATTCTACTTTGCATGAGGAAGTGAAGGGGGCGTGACAAATATATTCCAAGAGAAAAATAAATCATGTCTGACCAGAAGCTTTTAGCATTTGCATATGGTAAGATAGTCTGTATATAAGCTATATTATCTAAACTCTGTGCCTGGAGTCAGCATTTGATGCATATAATATGTTAATTCACTGACCTCTTCTAGGGTTAAAGAAAAAAAATGCCTCGCTTACTTCCTCCCCACAATTCCACCCAATCCGTCTTATTACAGCTCAGAGATTCATCTTTGACCCATTATTTCTGAATAAGATTCCTAATGCAAACCAGAGAAGAGAAGATTGTGATTTCTGCTGGGGTTCATTAAATGATGCTTACAGTGGCTGATGTAGAAGTCTGTATTCAAGGCTTGGGGACCATTCTGCCCTCTTCTGAGGAGGCAATATGGAGCAACAGGCAAAAACAAAGAACAAACAAACAAAAATACTGGGCTGGGAGCCAGGGGGTTTGGGTGCATCCAGTTTGAAAGCCTAGTCCCACAACTTTTACTATGTGTGGCTTCGAACAAATCATACTATCCCAAAGTTGCTCACTTTCTGTTCTGTAAAATTTCAATCTATTTACAAAGTGCCAAGCCTGTGCCAAACACTGTGCTAGGGTGTAGAGAGACAAAGCGATTCCTGCCTTTGAGCAGAGGTGAGGGACAGGGAGACAAAAGGTGAACAAGAAAATGGTGTTTTCCAAATTACTGGATGCTGATTTCAAGAGGTAGAGACACCTAGCAACTGCTTAGGGGTAGGGAGTAGATTCGTGTGGAAGGGGGCATGGCTTTGAAGGCAATGGGGAGATTCTAGGAAATTTCAGGGAAGGGATACATTCCACATATGAGGCACCAGTCCTACAACACTGGCAATGTCTTTTACAGCGAACAGAGAGCCAGACAGTTGGACTGAAAAACTGGAAAAGAGGGCAGGAGCTAGACTGTTATTATTGTTTAATTATTTCAGTCGTCTCACACTCTTGATGACCCCATTTGGAGTTTTCTTGGCGGAGACACTGGAGGGGTTGGCCATTTCTTTCTCCAGCTCAGTTTACAGATGAGGAAATTGAGGCAAACAGGGTGAAGTGACTTGTCCAGGGTCACACAGCTAGAAAGTGTTTAAGGCCGGATTTCAACTCAGGAAGGGGAGTGTTCCACTGCACTATCAAGCTGCTCTTTTTAGACTGAGGCATCACCAACTCTAGTTGGGTGGAAGTCACTAGGTTGGCTAAACGGTGGCACTAGACCATGTAGAGCTTTAAGTGACATGCAAAGAAATTTGTATTTTAATCCAGAGGCAATACAGAGTCAATGAAGATGTCTGAGTAGACAGATGACATTTTGAGGTCTATATTTTTCCGAAAATCATTTTGGTAGATGTGTGAAGAAGGGAAGTGGTTTGCCATTTCCTTATCCAGGTCATTTGACAAACGAGGAAACTGAAGCAAACAGGGTGAAGTGACTTGCTCAGGGTGACACAGCTAGGAACTGTCTGAGACCAGAATGAAACACAGGAAGAAGAGTCTTCCTGACTCCAGACCCAGTGCTCTGTGTTCTGCACCACTATCTGTCCTATTCCTAGTTAGGAAAGCTGAAATATTCTAGCTCTATCAGTTTTAGGAGAGTTAAGACTACTAGAGATTTTTGCACAAGTTTTCATAACTTGAAACAACAGCTCTCCTAATGTTCCCACCACAAACTTTTCAAGACATTGACTCCAAATGGCAGTGTAAAGGAATAAATGAGAAAACCTTAGCATATCCAGAACTGTGAGGTTCCCCCCCCCAAAAAAAAGACTTTCCCATGTAGCTAGGAAATGCAGGCAAAGTGAAACTCATTTTTTGAGTGAAATGCTACTTTGGCTTTGCCAAATTTAGGACACTTGAGATAAAATTCCTGCCAGAGAGGCAAAATTCCTCCTTGAACCCTGCAGGGGTTGCTCTGAACCTATGAATGGTGAGATCTGACTCTGGCAAGATATCCCCTGTCACCCTAAAGGACTGTGGGAAGAAGAAGCCGAGAAGCCTCTGGGAACTGAAGGAACCTCCTATCATGGACCCTCTATACCATGCATGAGCTATCTCCTGAGAGGTCAGGAGACTAACACCTTTGGGGTTTGGGGACAATGTCAGTGTCTTCTTATACCTTTGTTTAAACTAATCGTCCTTCACTTTTTTGGTGTCATGCAACCTTTTGGCCTATAGAATCTCCTTAAACTTTTTTTAAATACATAAAATACATAGGATTTTAAAAGAAAATACATAGGATTGCAATTATATTGAAATACAGTTAACAAAATATTTTTTAAAAACAAGTTCAGGGACCTCACATTAAGAACTCCCATTTTAAATATTTACTTTATCTCAAAGTGGCAATTGTGAAAAATTGTTGACTAGAGGCAATGCTAATCTGGGCATATTTATTGGGAGAAGTTGAAAGGAGGTGAGTGGGGACTTCACTGTGGAGAAAGAAAATAAATCTGAAGATTTGGCCACCAGTGTGCTGGCTGAGAATACAGAGATGAAAGGGGGAATGATTGATTTCATTTTATAACTTCCCAAGGCACAGAGAGATCCCCTGAGCCAGTGGCTGTGTGAGTAATACCTGGAGAATCTGTACCTCGCTGGGCCACCACTAAGACAGGCATTTCCCTACACTTTCCCTTTTAAGATGTCTTTTATAGTTAGAAACAACAGCTCTCCTAATATTCCCACCATAAAATTTTCAAGACATTGACTCCAAATGGGGTCTTTTATGTCTCTTCCAGAGGGGAGGAGCTGAAGGAGAGAGTGGAGAAATAGTCATTCTCATGGGGAAGGTGGGGTTTAGGTTTTGGGGAGAGTGGGGAGAATAAGAGTACTGAGTACCCTGCTCGAGAGCACCTCACTATACCACAATGATATGAGGAAGAGCCTCTGCTGGTAAGAGTCAAAGTGTCAAATTGGCCCTAGAAGGGCCTCACTCATCCTTCAGAGCTCCTGAATGCTAATCAGGTTAAAATGTCATTATGAGATATTTACCAAAATAAGTTCAGTAAAGGCACAACTAATGTTAATTTGTGGTTTTCTAAATCAATGGACAACCACTAATATTGATATCTATTTGTGTATGACCATACTGGAGAGACCCCAGATCACATTCAAAATGATAACATCCCTTTTATCCCCCTTCTAGGTACTTGGTCATCTCATTTATATTACTTTTATCCACCACATGTATTGTCATCCTTCTGTCTATTTTTTTTGGAGAGGCAATTGGGGTTAAGTGATTTGCCCAGAGTCACACAGCCAATAAGTGTTCTGTGTCTGAAGTTGGATTTGAACTTAGGTCTTTCTGACTCCAGGGCTGGTGCTCTATCCACTGCAGTGCCACCTAGCTGCCCCTCAACCCTTCTGTCTTACTGATTTTTTCTGAGACTCAATTTTCTCCTGTATAAAATAGAGACTAAAGGAGGCTGTAGAAGATTGGTCATTAGAGCTTCAAATGCTTCATTCATTCATGCTTTCATGTATTCAACCGGCATTTATTAAATATCTGCTTTGCACTAGTTACTGTGCTAGGCTCCAAGGATACGAAGACAGAAACAAAAGCATACCTGCCCTCAGGGAGTTTACATTTTACTCTGGGATACAATATATACACAAAATAGGAAATATGAAAAAAGTAAATACGAAGTGAATCTTGGAGGTGATCGAAGGATACTGGCAAATGAAGGAATCAGGAGAAACTATAGATTCTCTGGAGAAAAGGTAAAGAAGGAGGGCACTGCAGCCCTGGATCCTAGCCTGTGCATATAGAGAGGCAAAGGAACACTGTGGAAAACAGCTAGCTCCTTGTTGTCCAGTCATTCGGTCTGTGACCCCATGCACACCAGTGCTGTCCATGGGCTTTCCCTGGCAAAGACATTGGAGTGGGTTGCCATTTCCTTCTCCAAAACAGGCAAGCAGGCTGGTTTCATTCAGAAGATGGAATGGAGGTGCACTGAGAAGATCTTTAAAAGCAAAAGAAGCCATGGGGAACAGTAGGGTGCCACCTGTTCAAGCCTCTTAAAGGAGGGGGTCAACCTCAAAGGAGGCCAGGTTACTGAGTGAGGAGAGGCTAGGGGTGGGTTCTCAGAGTAAAGTGAAGACCAAGAAGCTGGCCCAGAAAGGAAGAAGAAGTAGAAAAGGAGGATCTGCTCCTGAAGAAGATTGCCACAATTACGAGAAGATGGAAGAATTGTTAGATGATGAGGTTTAACATGAAAGACAATTTATCAACAATATATAATTATGGCCATTCCATGAGTTGCCCTTCCTAGTTCTTATAGACCAAGTGGAAGCTTTGGAGCCTCCCTCCAAGGACGTGTGACCTGGTGCCAAATAACTTGTGATGTGAGATGACAAAGTCTTCTCTTGATTGGTCATTTAAGTAGGAAGAGCTGATGACTCAGTACACATTAAAAAGGGAGTTATTTGACTATTAGGGATCCTTTCAATTCCAGCCCTAAATTGTGTCAGGGCTAATTTTTAGCTGCTTCCTACAAGGGTGAGGAGAAAGGAAGCTTGGCCTATCCCTTACCCCGACCCCCACTATTACTTTGAACACTTGGCATTTAAAACATATCTTGCCTAGGCGAGCCTGGATTTTAGGCTAATTATCTCTACCTAGCTAGCTAGCTACCTAATCTATCTACATATAAACAGGTATATGTGTGTTTGTATATATATATATATGTATATATATATGTATATATATATATATATACACATGTACAATTCTCCTCTCCCAATCTTAGATAAACAAGTATCAATCCCAAGATACATGTGTCCTGGCTTTGAGATGATCTTGGGAGTTTTACAGATCTAGAAGTCTTGGGTCTTTTACACTGTGGTTGACTGGTAGCAAAGGGAAGAATCCCTGGCAACTACTCTTGGTATTTCTGGAGAAGACAACTCCCAACAAGTATTGACTCAAACTTAGACCACTCTACCAGAAGACATAGGCTGAGAATTGTCTGGATGGTGCAGGGCCAAGTTGAAATGCAAAATGCTTTATCAGCAGTCCTGCGCTACATAGCAGTAGTTATGAGTGAGTTATTTGTGCCCATTTCTTTCTTATATGTAGGAAATAAATACCTATCCTACATGTGATTCATTTTGAACATTGAGTAGCTTTTCCTTTCACCTTTTAGAGAAGCCTACATGGGCCAAACATAAGATTTAAACAATCTATCCTTGGAGCATCAGGGTTGGGGTTTAATGATTATAAAGAACATAAGAAAAGGATGCTCACAGGGGTGGCCAGTCTCCTCACTACCAGTTTCGTGCCTATGTCCAGAGCTGAAAGGGGTTCCTTAGTGGGAAGGGAGTGGGTACAATGACCCCCGCCCCTTGGATCTGACAGTGATTCTCGTATTAGAAATTAGTATCAGTATTAGAAATAGAAGGAAATTCCCTCAGACCCAAGTGAAAAGGATGGGCAGGGATGCCATGTTTGGGTATGAAAGAGAATAATAACAGGGAAGGGGTGCTTCGTTCCTTCTCTAAAATCATTTTGCCTTGCCTCAGTTTTCTCAACCACAAAATGGGAATAATAATAGCACTTACCTGCCAGGGTGATGGTGAGGATGAAATGAGTCACTGTAAAGCACCAAGCACAGTGCCTGTTACATCAGAAGCACCGCATAAGTTATTATTGCTGTTGTTGCTGATATTCTATTCCCAAAGATAAGTCACAAGTTTCTTTCAAGCTTTTATTTCCCTAAGGACCATGCAGGAGGTGCAATGATTCTTTCCCTTAGGTCCTCCTCTGAGGTATCACAACTTCTCTCCTGAAGGAGCCCATGGGCCTTCTCAGCATCGGGGTAACACTTCAACTTGTAATAATGTTAACAACAAAATTTATGTAGTGCTTTAAGTAAAGCATTTTATGAATAATATTTCATTTGATCCTTACAACAAATATGTGACACAGACTGTTGTTATTCCTATTTTACAGTTGAGGAAACTGAGGCAAGAAGAAGTTAAGGGACTTGCCTAGTGTCAGAGCTAACATAATGCTGAATTTGAGCTCAGGTCTTCCTGACCTCAGGTGTAGCACTACATCTCTTCCGCCACAAAGAAGCATGAATAGAGAGTAGAGGGCGCTAGAGGTTATGGCAGGTTATGTTGAAAGCAGCTCCCTACTACCCCAGGGTCAGCAGGAATGGCTGATGGGGCTTCCAGCTGCTAGCAAGTGCTGCGTATCCTAATATCTCTGGTCTTCTTTCAGATGAGTTCTTTCTATCACCTGGTAATTTGAACCCAAGCCTCAAGGGGTGGTCTGTCGGCTGCTAAAGCCACAATGTGGAGACCTGGCTCTTCTGGGGAGATCTTTTGGCAACTCGAATGCGAAATATCTGCTGTAATGTCAGATCTGTACAAAGTAAATGCCAACTGAATGGATGATCACATCACAGATCTTACCTACGAGGGGTATAGGCAGAATTAAAGGAATGAAGCTCTCCCCCCCTGTTATTATTCTCTTTTACACCCAAACATGGCATCCCTGCCCATCCTTTTCACTTGGGTCTTAGGGAATTTCCTTCTATTTCTAATACTGAGAATCACTGTCAGATCCAAGGGGCGGGGGTCATTGTGCCCACTCCCTTTCCACTAAGGAACTCCTTTCAGCTCTAAATCAAACATATTGGGGAGGGGGGGAACAACTTAGTCTTGTTTAAGTGGCCAGAGGATGAACATTAGTTAATTAAAAATACTCAATCTCTTTCTTATTCCTGTAGCTCACAATTTTCCAAATGGTTACAAAGATAGGAAAAGTTAAATTAATATGAATAATAAGCCTCTGAGGAAGCTTGGTTGACTCCAGGGACAATGGTATTAATGATGACAGTGATAACCTTCGTGTGCTACAAATGGGCTGCCCTTTTTCTCAATGTGAAAGGTGGAAACCTTTGGAAAAATTCTAGAGTTGCAAATGAAAACACTGGCCATTGATTTTATCATTAAGCCATGGTGTTTAGGGCAGGTCAGCTCCAGACTGCAGTGCTTAATGATAGAACAGGTTGACCTTCTCTTGCTGAGACTATGGGCTTCCCAGGCAAATTAACCTTTGTCTTGCCTCCATGAAATGACAAAATAAAACAATTTGATAAAGTGTTCACTTCAGACTATCCAAGTGAGCAATAAAATTGACCCGGGTGACGAACTGACTTAGGGATGGGTGAGAGCTAAGCACTCACTGAGAATCCCTTAAGTTTTTAGAATGATTAATAGTTTTCAAAACATGTGTGCTCAGCAAAGAAACTATTACTCTCCCCATTTTCCAGTTGAAGAAAACTAAGGCCCATCATTCACACAACTGCAATCTGTTGTTCTCGTAGATTCAGAGTTGGGCCTGTAACCTAAAAATCGAGTCTGAATCCTGCCTCAGAGACTTATTAATTGTATGGCCTGGGCAGGCCACTTAAACCTCTGTTAGCCTCAATTCTGTCATCTGGAAAACGGGAATAAAATAGTACCTAGTTTTCCCAGGTTATTGTGGGGATCAAACCAGGTAATGCAATCCGCAGACCTTAAAATCTATATAAATGATTGCTATTGAATTGATATTCCTAAAGCTGAGGGCCAAGCTGTGTAGGAAGATCTAGGGGCTCTCTACTTCTGTAGTAGTCCCTTTATTCTACAGAATAAAACAAACTCCTTAAGCATTTAAAGCCCTTCATTGTCCGGCTCTAGGTGACTTTTCTGGGATCATCACACATGCCTTTGGGCAACCGACTTCTGAAACAAATTGACAGGCTTGCTTTTTCCCGTACAACATTCCAACCTTTCCATCTCTTGAGTTGGCACATACCGCTTCCTCTCATCCTTGCCTAGGAGAATTTTCCTATAGAAACTGTAGGAGGCAACATAGAACCTAGAAAGAGCCAGAGGCCCTGGCTTCAAATCCTACTTTTGACTTTACTATGTTTGTGACATTGCGCAAGTTATTTAAGTTCCCTGGGCCTCAGTTTCCACATTTATGAAATGAGGGGGTTGGACTCTCTAAAGTTGTTATTAATCCATTTTCAAAGAGAATCAATAGAATCATGATGAAGGGGTAAAAGAATGGCTGACAGGTGATGCTTCGACTTGCTCATGAACGGGATTTAAGCAAGGTAGAGTTTTACAAAGTCTTCAGCCTCAATCTCCCTTCCTGAATCATTGAAGTGCAGTGGCAGGACAAAAAAAGGCAAGATGGCTGGTGAAGGCCCAGGATACACTGGGTCACCTTGGCATCTTTGATGTCTAACCAAGCTCTAAGCACCCCAGAGCTCCTGCTACTGGAACAAATGGTTCTCAGTTTCCCATTCTACTGGAAAGACATCTACCAATTTGATCCACTTATGTATGCTGGATGGGTTTTGATGGGTTTGACACCTGTCAGTTCCCTTTGACCTGGTTTAGTCTGTCTGCCAATCCAGTTTTACTGGGGTATGGCCCCAGTGCATGCTACAGCTTCCTGGAGTCAGAGGTTAGAGCTGAATGGCAGGGGGACCCCAAAGATAGATGGAGGAGCAGCCCTGAAAAGGGCTCAGTGAGCCCTCACACCAGGGTGTGTGAATATCTCATATCCCTCACTGCACCTCTTATGCAAGTCCTCTAGTAAGACCCCTAATTTCCAAAGTTCTTCTTCCCCCTCCCAATTACTTTGTATTTACTTCCTATGCATTTTTGTATTTAATTATCTTTGTTCAAATCGTTTCTACACAGAAGACTGGAAGCTCTTTGAGGGGAGGGACTGTTTTAATTTTTGACTTTGTATCCATAGTGCCTAGCATGGTATATAGCACACAGCTGACATGTGAAATTGAGTTACTTGCCTAGTCTATGACTAATAAGTGGGGGATACCCTCCCCCCAAAAAGAAGCATCCTAATATCAATGTTCCTTTTATTCAAATATAATGTGGTTTGGGACGGACAATGCTCCATCTGGTTCTTGTCAAAATCTGATTCTAACTGGAGGGGAGTGGGGTGGGGATTGCTTCTAGTCCTGCATGATTGTCTCAAGGGGTTGCAAAGTAGATGACAAAGACTCTCTTAAATTGGCTGGTGAGCCAGACAAGCCGATAACTCAGTGGCCCTTTTAAAAGAACTGGCAATTTCTGACTGGTGCTCTCTTGGCAGAGGAACTCCATGTGATAAGATGTGACTACCATGGGGTGGGGGGAAGGATCATCCTTCTCTACCTCAATATCATGGAAGCCCTTCTCTGTTCTAGTTGGCCTTTGCCCTTTTGTGTTTGTTTGATACTATAGGTGAGAATACTTTGGGAGGTTCTAAGGACCTGCTCAGTTTGGAAAATCCAGGGGATTCCTCAGTGCTTTTTGTCAGTGGAGCTGAAAGGCAGCAGGAGGGAGTATCCGCAGGGACAGCGGCTTGGCTTTCTGACTGGAGGGTGCAGAGACAAAATGTGAAGTGAATAATTAGCAGTCTTATACCATTACAATATGGTCTGATGAGACTTAAAATACTAGCTTCCCAATTGATTATAATCATGGTTAGATGTTAATCCCACAAATTCTCTTAATGTACATTGTGATTCTTCCGTGGTTGGCATCATTTTTTTTTTTTTTGCTTTTTGCTGAGGCAATTGGGGTTAAGTGACTTGCCCAGGGTCACACAGCTAGGAAGTGTTAAGTTTCTGGGTCCAGATTTGAAGTCAGGTCCTCCTGACTTCAGGGCTGGTGCTCTATCTACTGCACCACCTAGCTGCCCCCTGGCATCATTTCTTTACATGATTCATAGTACAAATTGAGCACCTTTTTTACTTCTCTTCCTTCTGGGGAAGCCTTTAGATATTTTAGACTGGAGTAGCTAGGTGGCGCTGCAGTGAATAGAGCACCTGACTTGGAGTCAGTAAGACTCCTCTTCCTGAGTTTAAATCCAGCCTCGGTCACTTTCTCACTGTGTGACCCTGGTCGGTGCAGTTCATCCAGTTTGCCTCAGTTTTCTCATCTGTAAAATGTGCTGGAGAAGGAAATTACAACCCCCTCTGGTAGCTTTGCCAAGAAAACTCCAAATGGGATTAGAAAGCATTAGAGATAACTGGAAAATGACTAAACAACAACAACAGCTTAGACTTCCAAGAATTAGCAAGTTTCCAAGGGAGAAAGGAGTGGTTATTAGTGAACCAAGAAATATGAAAATAGAGAGCCAAATCCCCCTAATTAGAACAAGGCTCCTCTCACAATAAACCTGGCACACAAACCTCAATGACTGAGAAGAGAACAGGGAGTGGTGCAGGTCACCAGCCCCACATGTCTCAGCCAAGTGGTGTCTCAACACTAGACAAATAACTATTATTATTATTATTATTATTATTATTCCAATTGACACAGCACATTTGATCACGCTATTAATAGGATGATATTTCAAAGACCTATGATTTTGCTGGGAAGCATACCCACCACTGTCACAGCACTCCTAAACTTTAGTAGGAGATTGTTTTGAAAAGTTGCCATAGATGAAAAAGTCATCATTTGCAACCAACATGATGATGAGCCTTTTTGAACTCAGCCTGACTGGCCCAGGGCTGTAGATTATGCTATATTTGAAACCTTTCCAGTTTGGCAGGCCTTACTAGAGCCTGGATTCCACTAGCCTGGCCTGTGAGAAGCCAGGGTACCTCTAGACCACAGTGAGCCATTGTGCAGACCGGAAGGGGGACCCAGTGGAGAGGCAGCATAATATAACAGAAAGGGCAGTGAACTTGGAGTGAGACAGCTCCAATTCTGCCTCAGATGCTTAGTAACCGTGTGAGTAAGAAGTCACTTCTCCTCTCGAGTCCTCAGCTTCCTCATATGTAAAATGGGGGAGTAAAGCTTGAAGGTCCATAGAAGGTAGATCTATGACTCTTCGGCCTTACCATATTAATAGTGACTTTTCAACATTCTTCACATGTCTTCTGCCACCTCACTAAGCTCCCCCTGACATACTTGAAGGAGCAGTAGCCAGGAAGTCAAAAGATCTGGTCTCTAACCCTGAAGCACTCACTACCTCCTGCATAAAAGTGGGCAGCCCTCTTCTGTTTTCATCCCCATCTGGAAAATGAAGGGGTAACATCGAGTAATCCCAAAGGCCTCTGCTTCTATTTTTAGGCTGGCAGTTCCCCACCTATCCCACCCCACTTTCACAGTTCCAATGGTGGGAATTTGTCATAGCAATTTATCTATCTAGTCACTGCCACATCGGGAAAGGGGTGAGGGAGAACTGTTCTTAAACAGCCAGCAAAACCGGGAACATCTGAAGTTAGTCCAGGTCTGTATTTTCAGCTCTTTACCACTGTGCTAATAGACCCAGGAAAGGAGCAGCACTTTACCAATAAGGCATTTAAGAAAGACAAAAAGGAATACTAAAGAAACTAAAGACAATGTGGCAGGCTTTTAGAGCTAGATTCTTCTACAGGCAGAGAAAGGAAGCTTTCAGAACTAGGCTGTATAAACTCCTGGGAAATGTACTTTCAAAGAGATAGTATTGTAATTTTTGTTTTTCCTCCAGCCCTGGGAGAGACTCTTGTAAGAGGAAAGAACAGAGGGAATTTAAACGGAGTGCCTCTGCCAGCAAGGGGGAGGGAGGAGGGGGGGAGGAGGAGCCGAGGGAAGGAAACAGACAGACAGCACCAAGCCTGCCCCCTCAAAATTGGCTATAACGTTCCATAGTTCCCTAGCTGGCTGTTCTGGTGGACTTTGGAAAGCTGATCAATGGGCCTCCTGGCTGCTGCCACCGCCACTGACTTTAACAAGGTATCAGTAGAGCCTGAGAGAGGCAACTCATCCCACCCCTCCACCACACAGACCTTTTATACCGTCCATAGCTCATCCTGATCTCACCAGAAGGATTTAAATTTGCTCATCAACATCTAGTCAGCAGTAGAGGGCTTAGTGACTATTGTCCAAGTATTTCCTTTTCAGGTACCTGACTAGAGGGCTGGGAAGGTCCCCCAATTTCTGTTAGCTCAAACAATGCAGCCACTCTATCATCTTACTTGTGCTCCTTTCCCAGTAGTTTACATCTCCCTCAGGAGTCTACAGCATTATATGATGTACTTTTAATGTTTTTTCCCATCACAGTCTATAGACTGCCTCAAAACCAACAATCCTCAATGAATTTTCACCACTGCGTACTGGTTCTACCACAAGTGAGTACCCATGGAAGCTGTCTATCACAACACACAATTATACAACAGGGTATTTATTAGCCAGGTTTATTAGCCAGGGCTACTGTTATTATGGTAGCCTAGACACTAAGAACAAAATGTGGTCAGTAACCTCACATCATTCAAAAAAAAAAAAGACACTCTCAATCACCCCCTGAAATGTTAATATAAGTAAACTTAATGACAAATACATCGATCTTAATATCAGATAACCCTTCACAATATAGCTCGGGAGGTTTCACCAATTTGGACAGAAGCAAATTCTAATCCTTCAAACATTTTTATTGGTTCCCATTTTTTTCAACATAACAAATAGTACCCAATATCCAAACAGCTCCCTTTACAGAGTATATTCCCAGAAAAACTATTTGTTGAGGAACAGAAGAGAAAGTGTAGTTTAATTGGAGCATCTTATTGAGAAGATTTCTATCTCTTCATCCTCTGGAGCCAAGGCTAGCTTGTGAGTTGTGGTTATGAGTTCCTCACACTAACAAAAGCACAGGTCCAAGCCCTCTCAGATGTCATAATTTGTTCAGCCCATCTTCCACAACTACAAATTTAGTTTCTAGTTTTTGTTGTTATGATGAATAATAATGCTATCAATATGTTTGTACACATGGGTCTTTTCTTGCTATTCGTAACCACCTTGGAATATAGTCCCAGAGGCAGAATCTCTTGGTCAAATGATAGAATCAATTCAGTGACTTCTCTGACATAGTTAATTGCTAAAGAACTGAGATTGGCAATGGCTTTTACTTCTCAGGCTTCTTTGCCAAACTGGGAACATCTGAAATCAACTCAGATCTAGGTATTTATTAGTTACTGACAGAACCAGGCTAGAAAAGCACAGTATTCATTCAGTAAAATACTGAATGATGAGAAAAATGTGTAGTAAAATAACAGAAAACAATCTTAACCATGTTTCCAAACAGCAAAGTAACTGGGAGGTAAGTAACAGTGGGGAGGAGGGGTAGACTCATCTTTGCTGGGATGCAGCTACAGGAGAAAGAACATTCAAGAAGCTGATGGGGTGTTTAAATGGCCAAAAAAGAGAGGAAATCTCCTGAAGACCAGAATGCTGCCAGTGCCCACCAGGTGTTGTAGGCAAGGAAGAAAATGGTCCCACAGGACAGTGACAGACATACCCTCTGATACAAAAAACTGACCAGACAAAACCCAGTAGCTAAATCCTTGGTTACTCCTTTGTTTCCAAATCACTCCACTTTCATTCTCTTTTTATTCATTGATTTAGGAATTGAGTTCCTCTGACAAAGATGTGTGCCCAGAACGCTTCAGTTTCTCTGGGACTTTGCAGTAGCTCGGGGCTTTTCTGGCTTCCAGCTTGGAAAGAGAAGATGAACAATGCAAAGCTAATTCCACTCTAGGATGCTGAAGGGAGAGGAAGATTGTGGGAAGATGTGTGTGTCATCAGAGGAGCAGGCAGTCTCCATCATGTTCCCATCCCCAGCTGGCTACAGTAGAGACTGTGGGCAATTTCCCCATGGATGAGGTCTGGGACTCCTTCTCTCTTGGTTATACTGTTGCCTCACTCCCAGTGGGAGAGCCCTTTTGCCTCTGTTGCCTAATACCTCCTGTCCTATGTCTTTATCTGCTTTCTGTTTTGTTATTAACTTGTATAAATGAGTTTCTTTGCTTTAAAAATGCATGTCTCCAGCAGGACAGACTCTTTGCCATCAGAACAAAGCTGTTGAAGTCTTGCTTCCGACATGCCCTGGTGTTTTGCTACCTGAAGACTTCTCCTGCTGGCATCTGCTGTCTGCTCTTGGCCACTCACCGACCCACTTTGGAATTCAGGTGCAGCTCCTGGCTTGGCCTGCCTTGGGTGCTACTCATTGCTCCAGGTGATAGGGGTCTCTATGCTGCCTGAGCTCATCTGCCCTACCTGATAGTACAGATACCCCAGACAACTCCAGCCTTTCTCCCTTTTTGGAGAGCTGGCCTTCAGTTCCCTAATGAGAAAAAAATTATCCCAAAACAAACAAAAATGAAAACGTGTGTTGTGGGCACACAGGGCTTCATGGGAAAATAAAGCATTTGTTTTCTTCCATGAGAACTTTCATTTGGGACTTCTTGCATTCTTATTCTATTTCTTTAAAAAGTGAACTTCTCAGTATTGGTGCCAAGACTGCCACAGTAGGGAACCCAGACACAGTAAAAGCAACAAGGCAAAGTTAGAGATCTCAGGAGAGGAGATTCCCAGGATGGGAAAGAGCCGGCAGGCCAAGAGCCAGGGCCAGGGCCAGGGCCAGGGCCAGGGCCCCTAAAGAGCAGACAGACAGAAGGCAGGAGATCCAATAGGTACCTTTTGTGCCTTGATCCCAGTAAGGTGCGATGTGGGCTGAGAATGTCATGGTAGGGGGGACAGTGAGGGGGAAGGCTATCTCAGAAAATCTTTCTGGCTCATGGCCCTACCCAGAAAAGCCTTGGGAATGGATCAGGCTCATTTGGCTACCCCTCCCCCAAAGAGTTCTTTGCGCTCCTATACACACTAAGGCTGACAAGTAATTTGGATAACAATTTAAGAAGAATACAGGCCAAGTTTTATTTATTACGAAAAAAAATTCAGAATGGGCCCATTTATAAGTCCCTTAATTTTCTTACCATACTCCTCTTTCTGGAGAGTGGTAGGCAACCAACCTTTTCTTCCAAGAGTCTTTAGCTTCCCTTGAAGTCTTTAATTCATAATACCCATTATTCATAGCGCCAATAGAGGAATGAAGGGAGACATCAAGCATTTATGAAGTGCTTGTTATGTACCAGGCACCATACTAAGTGCTGGGTATATAAATACTAGCAGAAAGATCCTCCCTTTCCTGAATAAGTTTCCATTGCAATAGAGAAAGACAGTAGAGGAAAAGGAAGATGAAAGCGTCCAGTACAGGGGCATCATGGGAAAAGGCAGCACAGAGAGGACTACACCCTGGAGCAAAATGAAGGCATGGCTGTTCTGGGTAACTACCTCAAAATGGGGGTTCTGGGAGGAACCAGTCAGTTGGAGGGAGAATCATGAGAGCAGAAGGTAGTTTCTGAGGCATTTTAGAGAAAGTCCAGAAGAATTAGGAATGCATGCTGGGAAGGAAACTCTGGTAAAGAACCTGGTTAAAGGACATATGACACCTCATTTTGGTAGAAGCAAACGTGTGCACTGACTTCCTGAAGAAGCTCAGAAGCTCGAAGCCCATTCTGGGCCACAGCTGGAGTGAGGAGAGACAATGGAGCATCCTACTGCATTTATTCCTAGCATTTAGGGAAGGAACTTTGGGGATCAGATGCCCTCCCATTTTCCAAATGAGGAAACTAAAGGCCCTGTTAGGAAATGGGCAAGCCACTTCAAATCCAGGTCTTCAAACTGGACAGCCAGTGGAGCATCATGGCAACAGTATTGTAATAGGAGTCAAAGGATCTGGGTGGGGTGCCTGGTTATACAACCTCTGCTATACTAGCCTGGTCAGCCATGACAAATCTCTCCCTGTCTCTGGGCCCCAGGTTCCTCTTCTGCAAAATCAGTACCTTGGACCAGATCAAACGTTCTTAACCTTTTTTCATATAACAGATTCCTTCTCAGAATAATGTTTGTTTTAAAAAATGAAAAGAAATATGAAATTAGGGAAAATAAAAATCTGGGTTTTTTTCCCACCCAAGCCTCAGGAACTCCCTGAAATGTATCCTCAGAGGAAGTGAAGAATCCTACCAGGTGATCTTTGGTATCTTCCAGCTTTAGGCCTATGATCCTATCACTGTAAATCTTTGGGTCCTTTCCCCTACACTCAGCTGCATCTGGGCATAGTGCTGGCCAGGAAGGCCTAGGACTGGTTCATTGTGATGCAGAGCACATCCTACACTGGAAAAGAGAGAATTGCTGACAATAACACCAGTATACTAACAAGCACTTCCATTTGCACTTTTCCTTACTGATACGTAGCTACTAAGTAAAATCTGTGTGTTGAGGTGGTGGTATAGAGCCTAGAAGATCACCCAGGGTTTTAGGCCTATCTCTGACAGTTGTCTCAGACAACTCTCTAAGACTCTTGGCTGCAGATAAGTTCATTCTTGCTGAGGGAAAGAGTATGTTCACAATGGGTGTTTCTTCCCATGGGAAATATAAGGTCAGTATTACATGAAATCAAATGTCCATACCAGACTTCTCCAATAACAGAATGAATTTACAAACCATTTCTTAGAAGCCTTAACAGAAAATAAAGAAACATGAAGGTCAGATCAGTAGTTATAATCTGGTATTGTGTCGATTTAATAAGATAATTTGTAATCTTTTATTCATTCCTTAAATTTTTATTGAGAATCTAATATTTGGCAAATAAAAAAAGATGATTAAAACATAGCCCCTGCCCTTCAGGAGCTTTTAGGCTAGTAGGGAAGATTTATTTTCAATTTGATTCACATTTTAAGTGTGTATTATGTGAAAAGCAACGAAATGGAAAACGGGAAAATGGACAAAATCAAAATACCCTCTGCAGTTAAGGAGCTTATAGACTACCAGGAACACAATATGTACATTGCTAAGTAAACATGAAATCATCTGAGGAAGGAGAAAGCACTAATTATTGGAGGGAGAGAGAAAGAGAGCATCAAGAAGGCCTTCAGATAGGACATGGTGCTTGAGTTGAGCCTTAAAGCAGACAAGGGATTCTAAGAAGCAAAAATCAAACCCAATATAAGGCATCTGTGCTAAGTAGCCAAACTGCCATGAGAGTTCAAAGGACAGTGATACCACATCCAGCTTTGGGGCAGAAACTGGGGAGAAGATGGTATCTGAGCTAGACCTTGAAGGCTGAGAAGGAAGTGGGCAGATGTGATTGAAAGGGAGAAGGCATTCTAGGAGAGGGGATCTTCAAACTGAATCTATTCTTCTTTTGAGCATTTTCGAAAGCACTGGAGATATACTCTGGTAAGTAAAGTAACACGATATACTTCAGTAAAATGGATGTGGGTCCTCCTGCCAACCAAAGAAACCACAACTCATCAATGCTTTCTTGTCCTGTGTGATTCTTATCCCTGCCCTATTGTAAATTCTCCACAGAGGATCCAGCCAACATACAGGAGGCCTTGCTTAACATCTTTTAATATTCTGATGGTACCAGTGCAATACTTGAGCTGTCCATCTGTTATCATGATAGCACTAAGAAATATCTCATGCGACCCATTTGGTTGGATCTTTAAAGATAAACTCAGTATGGATGGAAATGCCATAAGCAGAGAGAGAGAGAGAGACAAGCAGGCTTCTCTGGATATTAAAAATGGCAGATGTTTCAGTCCCTTTTAGACAATCAAAACTGGGTGGGCATCTTTGATCTGGCAATGATTCTAGAACCAATCTTCTAAAAATTTCACTTCATTACATTTTTTCTCAATTTTCTACGATTCATACTTCTTTCAAAGTGACAATGACAGCTTCACCTCATTCATGCTCCTTGTCAAAAAAAATTAGTATTTTTTGCTATGCATTTTCTCCATTAAAAAAAATTTTAAAACATCACCAGTCCTCCACCCCTTGCCCCATAGCTGCTTTTGCATAATTGTTTAGAAAAAATTCAAACATGGGTATGGATAGGGTTACTCCAAGTATTTTCACCTCTATTTGCCTGTTTTGTTTTTATCCTCTAATTAAAAATGCCACATGGTAGGGTTGGACTGAAATCCTATTTAATTAAAATGCCTACAAGATGGTTTGAATTGGAATCAGCACACTAGAGAGGGCATGAGACGTGGAGTCATAAGTCCTCTTTTCCAGTCCCAAGACTGCCATTTCCTAGCTCTGTGACCTTGGGTGAATTACAACTTTCTGGAGCGTTGGCTTCCTTATCTACAAAATGAGACTAGTACTGAGGCTCCTGAGTGGTTCAGTTGGTAGAGCTCAGACATTTATTAGCTATGTGATCCTGGGCAAGTCATCTAATTATCTGTCACATCATTTTTTTCTTATCTGTAAAATAGAAATAATAATAGCACCTCTTTCCCAGAGTCAGTGTAAGGATCATATGAGATAATATTTAGAAAGCACTTCACAAAACTTAAAGCACTCTCTAGATACTGGGTGTTCATTAGTATTACTGATATAAAGTAGCTATGTGGCTAAGGCATAACTTGGAGCCTAGGAGAGTTACCTTTGAATCCCACTTCTGCCTCTTCCTAACTGTATAACTTTGTCAAGCCACTTCACTTCCATGTGTCTCAGGCACCTCCCTGTGATTGATTTACCATCACAGACTGAGATCTGCATCTCTCTTAGCAGAACTAAGATTCTGTATGCAAAGACTTTAGCATCAATAAAGTGGGATATGAAGGTAAGTCGTTATTTGTAAAAAAAAAAAAAAAAAAAAAAAAAAAAAAAAAAAAAAAAAGGAAAGCGGACTTATAATTGGGCTTAACCTGCTTTGTCAGATACATCAATGTCAAAGAGACAATTGCACTATCAGTTCCATCCTTGAAGGCAAGTATTTCAGGATGAAGGAAGGTTTGAATTGTACCTATTTATAGCCTTCTTCTTTGTCCTAGCAGTTATGGATATCATTTAAGAAGCAGTAGAAGTAGCCTTTAAAAAGTAGAGAGAATACTGGAACTGGGCTCAATTCTGCCACTACAAGGCTGTGGGATCTTAGCTAAGTCCTCTCTCTTTATTAAGGGGGAAATTTATTTGTTCGCTATGCAAACATAGACAGAGTCAAAACATTTAACACATTATTAAGATGTTAAAGATAGAAGCCCCCTGTGACTCTCTTAGCATTTATTATAGTAGATTCAAGGGAAAAGGTCGCTTTTCTCCAAGAATACCTAGATCATTAGAGAAAAGATTAAAGACAATGTTTTGCAAAGCCAGGAAGTAGAAAGCAATTTGGAAATAGGAAGACTTTACCATCCATCCCTCTCACAGAGATTAAAGGGCAGAGAAGAGATTTACAGTTTGAAACCTAGCTAACTCAAAAGCCAGTTAGAGCTTAATTAGGAACCCACCTGTGCTGGGCACAATTCCATTTAGCTCACATTTATTAAGGATTTACAATGTGCAGGGCCTTAGACTTCTGCTGTGGGCCATACAAAGATTAAATGGTTCTCGGTCCCAGACCTGAGGAGCTTACCATCGAAATGTCCTTTGGGGAAGCATGAGGAAGCAGAAGGTGTGGCCCCTTAGGAAAAGTGCTACCCCCGGGGGGAGGGGGGGAGAGGGAGGGGAATCAATAGACCTGGATGTCAATCCCATCATACATTGCGGTCAATGAAAATTGCCAATAGGAATACAGTAAAGGAGGACAGGCTGTTTATGTGTGTATGTGCATATATGCATCTGTGTGTTTGTCTCAGTCCCCAGCACAGTGCCCTGCGCAGAGTAGATGCTCAATACTTGTCTGTACAATGAAATTGAATTTGTTCTATGAGAGAGCCTCTCTGGGTCTCAGTTTTCCCATCTACTATTCCCATCAAAGACTAAATGATCTCTAAAGTTCTTTTCAGACCCAAAATTCTTTGTGTTAACTAAAAAATAAATAGGAGAATCATGAGTGGAAGCATTTTGAGGAGGCTTTTGTTGCCTTAACTTAAGGATTGGCTTGGTATAGAGAAAAGAGAAATTATGAGATTGGTACTTAGGGGAGGGCACTATGGACAAAACAAAACCCAACAACGCCGACCTGAAATCCTTTGAGTGGGATTTTAATGAATACGCTGGAAGGAAATCTGGACCTTAGTTAGCAAATTTATGTTTGGTCCTAGACAGGAAGTCCACTATGAAGCCTAAGAAAGACAGAAGGGAAACAAAGTGTTGGGAGGTAAATGAATGTAGAGCTGACAGTTAGGCCCACTGTCCAGGAATCATTATACAGTGAGGAGGTTTTGAAAGGCCTGTGGATGGCAAAGGAGAATTGTACAAAGTAGTCAAGGGGGAGAGGAGCCCATCCCCAAGAGGTAAGGCATCAAAGAGAAGGTTAGGCCTGAATGGCAGCTTAATGAAGCTAAGGAAACTGGCAGGGTCATTTGTTGTTTTAATGGCCAAGGTAGAAAATGAGGGGAAAAGTTCACAAGCAGACCCAATTCCATAATAGGGAATTTTGTGAAGGCTACACTGAATACCAGGTAGTTAGGGCAGAGGACCTCACAAGCTCAAAACCAGGTAATGAATGCAAATGACTTTATCCTCCATAGCCACAAAAGATGGAAAGAAAATCCTAGAAATTACCATGCCCAAGGAGAATGATGCTGATTTGAAAACTGCTGAAGTAATGGGGGAAATGAGCACTGGGGACAAAGACCCTGGGTAGGCTGGAAGGCGGGCTGATGCTTTTGTATGCGCAGGGGAGAAATCCAAGTCCTGCACCTGCAGGCTGGCTCCCTGGCCATTCCTGTCATATTCTTGTCCTGCACTGCTCATGAAGCACTGGCTTCTAGACCAGACTCCGAGGCTCCATTGCATCCATTCTGTGTGACCTTGGACTGGTCATAGCAACCAGTCAGTCCCTTACAAGGTTACAGCAGGTACCGTGCTGGGGATGATAAAGTCATCTGGTAAAGTCGGTCAGAACCAAACGGGAAAACTCAAGATAGTCATGCAGAACAGATGCCTTGAATACACGAAGTTTGGGGCCCAATACAAAACACACAAGGAATGACAACATGACAAGTCCACAGCCAGCTGGCGGGAGGATGGGTGCAGGTATGACCCCTCTCAGTCACTCACGTCCATGCTTTCCTCATGGTGGTCAGCGCTCCCACTTCAGACACTCTCAGGGAATCCCCACTGTCCTCCCTCCAGAGATGACTTCTTCGCCTTGGAGGAACCCCTTTCTGGGATTTTTTTCTCGTCCTTTGCCTTGTTCTCCTTCTCGCTTCTTGTTCTTCTGCATTGTAATCCAGACACAAAAGAGCCGTGGCAGCTGCTGGGAGGACTAATACTTCCTGTAGAAGCTAGCTCTTGAGTCTTCAAGGAAAGCAGGGATTCTGAGGTGGTGGCAAGGAAGGACAGCATTCTCTTTTTGGGGAGGGAGGCTGGCCTGGCAAGTGTGTTGAGAGTTTATGGACCTGGAAGCAGGGGGGTGGGGCAGGAAGGATCCAGGTTGTGAAGAGTTTGAAATGACAGAGGAGTTTGTATTTGATGCTGAACTTGATAGGACATCACCATCACAAGAGGGCCATCTGACTTCTCTAAGGGGATGCAGGTGGTGATCAGTAAAGCAGGATGTGAAACCATACTCTCCAAGTCTTAATCCAGCAGTCTGTTACTTTGCCCCTTGGAAAGACAAAAATACTTGTCCTTTATCTGTCAGAGCAGGGGTGACAGATGCACTGCCCTCCCAGACTGCATTGCCTGAGTGCTACTGAATCAGATTAAAACCCCACTGGAAAACATTTAACAAAATAAGTCAAAATACAACAGAGAATAGATAATATGACTATGGTTTTCCAAGTCAATATGCACCCATAAGGATCTTTATGTACAGTTTAGTGGCCCTCATTTCTATTTAGTTTGGTGTCTCTGCCTCCCGGGACTTGTGAGGAAACAAAAAGAGAATGGATATTGAGCACTGGGTGGCACTCACTTGCTTGTATATGTGAGGCATTATGGCCGCATAGGCTAATAGAGTCAGACCCTGATGGCATGGGTTTTTTAGTTTGCCACCAGAGAGAGCTTGAGGCTAAATTATTGTTGTCCTGCCAGCCAGATGTGCTCCTTGCTGTTCAACATTTAGGATTCTTCATGCTGGAAAAAACCTTCTAAGTCCATTTCCTTACATCACAGATGATGAAAGAGGTCTACAGAGGGAAGTGACCAGGCTAAGAGCATTCAAAGGAGGCTGCGAACCTGGAGAGCCAAGAAATAGAAGTAAAAAAAGCAGTAAAGGTCGTACGTTATCAATTCAATTTTGTTTCCAAATGCTCTAACGATACACAAACACTGGTGTTTTTTTTTTTTTGATGTCACAATTTGACTGCCAGCCTTGTGAGACCTAAGGTCAATTCTATTTTATATATAGCTGCCCATTTGATAGTAATTCATACCTATACTTTCGAGAGAATATGGAACTTCAACTTTACCATCAGAAAAGTTAAGTCAAAAGAATTCATGCTCCCTCAAGCAAACAATACCAAATAGCTTAGTAGATGTCTGCACTCAGGGTCTCTCCCTCCTTACCCCAATATACACTGACAGGACTCCATGCCTCTTCATCCTGTGTGATCCTTGTCCAAGTGCAACAGTGATTCTTGGGCCTCACTGCTGAGTGGATGAAACATTTCATCCCTCTTTGATGATTCTCCCATGCCCTTAGAAAGCTGAACGGGTCTCTTATCTCTGCCATTGGCTAAAGCCATTACTTTGCCCAGTTTTAAGCATTCAATCACCTCAGTTCCATTTAATCATCCATAAGATTCTTTTTTATAAAGAAATATTTAATTCAAAGGTGTAATAAGGACAAGTAAACAAACATTCTTCCCCAATATGTGGCAGAGATGGTAATCCCTCAGTTTATGGGGAGAGGAAAGGGATTAAGTTCACAACTCAGTTCCTAAATATCATTGGTCCCATCAGGTACCAAGTCCCCAAACCCCAAAGTTTGTCTCAAGATGCTAGATTTTTATGGTTTCCCTAGTGGACTGGTTATGACTTCTAGCCTGAATTCAGGCCTACTAGGTCCCCATATGCAAGTTCCTGAGTCAGGGGACTTTACCTCCTGCCCCTAAAGAGCTTTTATTTGGTCCCAGAGGCAATAAGGAACCATGGAGTTTACTGAATAGGAGAGTCACATTATCAGATCAGTACTTTAGGAAAGTCATTTTGGAAGCTGTGTGGAAGAAAAATGGAATATCAAGCATGATGAGAATCTGAACTAATATGGTGGTCACCTAAAGAGAGAAACAAGGGATGGATGTGAGAGGTGCTTTGAAGGTATAATCCATGAGACTTGACAACTGATGGGATCTGGAGGTGAGGAAGAGTGAGGAATTAAGGAAGGCTTTGAGTTTTTGAACTGGGAGAAAGGAAGAATTGTGGTGGGTCGGCCAGAAATTGGGAAGTTTGGAAGAAAGATGCATTTCAGAGGTAGAGAATGAGTTCAGCTTTGGACATGTTGCATTTGAGATGCCTATGGGGCATCCAATTCAAAATGTCCAATAATTAGGTGGTGATGCAAGAGTAAAGCCCAGGAGAGTTGCATTGTTGCAAATAGAACTCCCCTCACTCTAAGCCCCAAATTCTTTCTCCTAGGCTCAGAGTTTTAGACGTTGGAGAGGTCATGAGGTTCAACTTTTTCATTTTCTATATGAAGAAACTGGGATCCAAAGTGTGAACTGTATTTCCTCTAAAGTCTCTCCCTTCCCAAAGTCCATCATAGTGCTCTGCACGTAAAAGGCCCCTAAGTATCATCTCTTGAATTGACGCCCACCCTTTGAAGGAAGGATGCCATTTCAGCACTTGTCTCTTCTTCCTCCCTGTTCCAGGTCTCATCTGTCCCTCATGCCTGAGCTTCAGGTCCACACACTCTCCCTTTTGTTGCCACTAGGGGGAGAAGTCAAGTAGGCAAATCCTGGAGCAGGACACAGTCCATATTTAGCAGGGGAGGTTTGTCACATACATTTTAAGAGTTCCATGGGTGGCAAATTCCAGGGAAAAAACACACCCACATATACTTGCACAAGCATGCATGTGCACACACACACACACAGACACACACTTGTACAGACCGATGTACACACACACACACACACACATATACACAGAGCACACTTCTTGGAATAAAGTTAAACATAAATGTGAGTAGAAAAATGCAACAGCTGGCCTTGTATTTGGTGACTGCAGGTATCAGCACAGAGTCCCCTTATACTTATTTTCATCATGTGCGGCGGGGCAATTTTAATGAAAAATAGACAATATTGCTTAAAGGTATGCCAACATGATGATTTCTAGGAACTTATGTTTATTTTGTTAGAAAAAGCATTCAATAATGCCCTTTATTAATCCTCTCATTCTGCAATTTGGAGACAGCTGGCAGAGTAAATTATAGCATAAAAAGAAATGCCTCATCCCAGCTAATAAAACCACTTGGAAATGTGTGATGGTATTTCTCTTCAGTCTGCACCTTACCTTCAGCCCTCAGTTTCAGAGGGCTATCGATTATTGTCAATCATCTTCAATAACCTACCTGATGTGAAGAGTCACATGATCTTCTCTGTTGTCTTAAAAGTTCAATGAATGGGGGTGAGCATGAGGGGAAAAGAAGGTAATTTAATATAACGAAGTAGTATGACAACAGGCATCTTGAGTGGACCACAGAGTGATTCCCACCATTCCTCTGTCATTTTTTGGTGCCGAATGAAAGGAAAGTGATATTATTGCTGTGAAGGCTTTGTTCTTTTTTTTTTAATTTTTTTTTATTTTATTTGCATAACATATGTGTGGGTAATTCTTCAACAATAACCCTTACATAGCTTTCAGGCTTTGTTCTTAATATAAAGCATAGCTGGCCAGTCAAAAAGAGAGCCAGTATCAACTGGACAGAAAAGCAGCCCCAGATGAAAGAAAATGTCTTTCTGTTCCTTTTGACTCTACAGATGAAGGTATTACTTTGAGATTCTGCCTCCTGCATACTAAAAAGTCAGTGAGTTCTATGTTGCCATTATCTATTTAAGGTCTTGTTACACCCTCACAGGGGCTCACCTTCTTCTGCTACTGCACCTCAGCAGGAATCAGCAGATGCGACAAGCAGGAGTTCTCTCTTGTGGGCCATCCAGAGCCACAGATGTTAGCTGGTATGGGCCCAGCCTCAGCAGCCTCCCCCTCTGCTTCCTACCCACAGCTCCATTGTCTACATGGCAGTGGGCCAGGAACTAGGTTAAGCACTTCCAAAGCAAGGTGCTGTCTTCATGAATATAAGCCATGTCCTTATGGCTCCCAATCTTGGGGAAAACAATATTAAAGCTTTTATTTCACAAAACAAAGCGAGAGTGTAGAAGTGGGGTCTACTGGGAGTCGATGCTGTAGAAAGAATTTGGATGGCTACATGGGGAAAAGCCTCATTAATCAGACAAAGAGGCACCCTTCTCCTGCAAAAGCCTCAATTTCACTCGCAGGAAAGGAGTATTTAAGGGGTTGTGGCCTGCCCTATCTTTCTCACGTTTCAGACCCACAATAGCTGTCTCTGAGCTTTGCCTTACTGGAACCAGCAACCACAGAGTGTATTGGGTGTGTTGGCCTAGCCATATATAGACTGTGTCATTTATGTGTATTTTGCTTGTGTCAATTTCTTTCCAAGAGCGCATGGCCGGTTGCCTTTTGCCAAAATAACCAGGCAGATTTTTTTCTCTGCCTGTCACATGATGGTGGTGCCGCAAGAGCTTCTTTTCACCTTCTTTTTGGGGTGTTGTTTGCTGCTCTGAGCCACTGTGTGGAAATTTAAAGAAAAGGAAGGGACAATGGCCATGTCCCAAAAGGGAAAACCTCAGGAAGTTGAGTCCCAGGTTTCTGTCCAAGCAGTCATTTCAAATGGTGCAATCACTGTTGCCCTGTAGCCGGGCTCCTGGCACTCAGCTCCCTTGCCCATAGTGAGATGCCAAAGCCAAGGTACACCTCCTGCTTTGTTTTACCAGCTGGCTCCCCTGAGGGTGGCCTGGGGGGGGTGGGGCTTCTTCTGGGCAGGCTGTCAGAAAAACACTAGGGAGAGACTTCTGAAGGACCTCAGGGAACACTCAGCTTCCTGTAGTGGTGGTCTAGCAGCAGCAGCAGCTGAGATTCCATTGGGAATAGGGCAGGACAGGGAGAAGTCAGGGCCAAAAGACTCAAGCGTCTGCTAGAAATTGAGTGGCCATTTTAAGATCACAGATTCTGAGTTGGAAAGGACATTAGAGATCATCCCGTCTAACCCTCATCTTTAGATAAGGAAGCTGAAGCCCCAAACGGGCTAAAAGTCTCACCCAAGAGCAAAGAGTAAAGGCTAAAGGCAGCATTTGAACTCAAGGCTTCTGATTCTAGCTCTAGAGATTTTTCCACTGCTGGGTCCAGAATATTCATGCGGGACTGGAGAGATTTAAGGGAAGGGTCACTTACTCTTTGCCCAGGTTCAGTGAGTAGTAATGGTTTTTTTTTCTCCAGAAGAATATTAGTTAAGGGTACCCCAATTTCCTTTTGTGATTTTACTAGTGGTACATCTACACTGAGACCAGCTGTCATCCTACACAGTCTTCCCATTGGGGCTGGCTTCCCAGAGGCTGAGCAGGGAGTTGCTTCCAGTCTACAGTGAAATTTGAAGAGATATCTCCAAATCTAGACTCAGACAAACCGAGAGCTTTCCAAGTGCTTCTCCCACATTCACTTTCTCTATATACCTGGGGAGTGGGTACAGATGAATCAGAAGTATGAAATATGAAATGAGATCATAAGAATGAAATCATTCAATTGTTATTCTGCTTTCATAATTCCATCTGGCAGGGCTCATGTTCATGATGTCATCATTTCTACATGGCTAGGTTAATGCACCACAATTTTCACAAATTACCTTCAATCAATTAAAAGAATTAGCATTTGTTACTGAAGATCACTATTTCAATTATCTGTTGCTTTTTAAGGCTTTAGAAACGCATACCAATGAATTCATGTGACACAATTAGCATTTTAATATCAGATGGCTAGAAAGGACAGATGATGTTTAAGGCAGTTAGCATGGTACTTAAGAAAAGCATTTGGTTTCATTTGATAGTTAACTGTAAGTAATGCCCTGTGCTTCCCCACGTGAAATCCGGCCCATCTCTAAGATGTATTTGCTGATATTTTTATTATTGAATGATTTAAGTTTATTTATTTAACTATGAGTAAAAAAAAATGGAGGATTCTGGGAGAGCAATCAGAAAATAACTGTGGTATGAAAAAACCAAAAGGCAATGATAAGCATTTCTAGGAAGAAAAGAGGAATGTGGTGGCTGAGTGACTAGCCTGGAAGTCAGGTGAATAATAAGAACCACAATAATAATAATAGCTACCTTTTAGATAGCCCTTTCAGGTTTGCAAAGCACTTGACACATATCACCTCAAACCCTAGAAAGGAAGTTCTATTGTGGAAATTTTCCACGTCCATACAATGAGGCTGAGGAAGGTCACACAGGTAATAAGTTTTGAAGGTAGATTTGAACTCAGGTCTTGGAGAGTCCTGGAGAAGGACTCACACCTAACCTTTGGTTCTCGCAAAAACGTATAGTTGGAGGGGGTGCTTCAAGATGCCTTTTATCACCTTCTGGCCCCCTAGCTCTACTAGCTGTTTCTGTGTCACTAAAAGGCACGCCCCTTTGGCATAGGTAAGGACAGCTTCAGGTCAAGAAAACAATCCTGGGGAGTAGTCAGGCTCATTACATAAAAGAAGATAGGCTTTTTTTTAAATGCAGATTTCTTAATTCACTTTTTAAAAATGGTGGTGAAGCAGGTAGAACAAGGATCACACACAAAAAAAGAAAATCAAAGGTTTGCTCACAGTGAGGAGTGTCTTAACCAGTTAATCCAGTTCCCTCTGTCAGCTGACAGTCCATGCTTAAATAAGCTATTATACCACTTTGCTATTAAGTCACCCAGAATGCTGATGATTCATCTGGATGTTTTGAATTCCCCTGCTCTTGGTCTTTTTTATTTTTCAGGAAGCCAGTCTCTGCTTGGCATGGCTCCTTCTTGGGTCCCCTAGAACGATCCTACTGCTTTCTCTCACATGAATGGAATTTCCTCTCTTTTCAGGTGGAAGATTGGAAGGGCAACTCTTTTTTGTTGTTTTGTTGTTATAATAATAACTTTTTACTTTTCAAAATACATGCAAAGATAATTTTCAACATAAAACCCCGTGTTCCAAATTTTTCTCCCTCCTTCACCCTAACCCCTCCCCTAGACAGCAAATAATACAATATAGGTTAAACATGTGCAAACCTTCTAAACATATTTTCACATTTATCATGCTGCACAAGAAAAATCAGATCAAAAGGGGTAAAAAATGAGAAAGAAAAAACATAAGCAAGCAAACAACAACAAAAAAGGTGAAAATATTCTGTTGTGATCCACCCTCAGTCCCCACAGTCCTCTCTCTGGATGCAGAAGGCTCTCTCCATCACCAGTCTAGTGTGATGAATTCTGAATCACCTCATTATTGAAAGTCCATCAGAGTTGGTCATCACATAATCTTGTTGTTGCCGTGTATAATGATCTCCTGATTCTGCTCATTTCACTCAGCATCAGTTCATGCCAGTCTCTCCAGGCCTCTCTGAAATCATCATGCTGATTGGTTCTTTTTTTTTTTCCAGTCCAACCAATGAATTTATTTATTTATTTATTTATTTATTTTTTTAAATTTTATTTTATTTGCATAACATATGTGTGGGTAATTCTTCAACAATAACCCTTACATAGCTTTCCGTTACAAATTTTCCCCCCCAACTCCCCACCCCTCCCCTAGATGGCAGGATATCCACTACATGTTAATTATGTTAAAATATTGGCAAATCGAATATATGTATACATATTTCCAAACTTATCATTGTTGTGCAAGAGAAATCTTATCTACACAAAAGATATATCAGATAAAGGAAACACAATGTAAGCAAACATCAATCAAGGAGTATGAGAATGTTATGTTGTGGTCCACATTTCGCATCCCTCTCTCTGGGTGTATATGGCTTTCTTCAGTGAACAATTGGAGGTGGTTTGAAACATTTCATTGTTGAAGAGAGCCATGTCCATCAGAATTGATCGTCATATAGTACTGTTGTTGCCGTGTATAATGATCTCCTGATTCTGCTCATTTCACTCAGCATCAGTTCATGCCAGTCTCTCCAGGCCTCTCTGAAATCATCATGCTGATTGGTTCTTATAGAACAATAATATTCCATTCATATTCCATAATTTATTCAGCCATTCCCCAACTGATGGGCATCCACTCAATTTTCATTTCCTTAGGGCAGATCTTTCTAAGGGAACTTTCTTCAGGTACACTCAGGGCATGGCTCAACAGCTTTGGCTTTCTAGATAGTATATATGATCTTGCCATAAAATAAGGTTCTAGACAGTTAAATATTAAAAACAAAACAAATACAAGTTAAATATAAATGGATTTCTTTGAAGGGCTAAAGTGTTCTAGCTTCTAGAATGAATCAGAACAATCTGTGTGGAGAACCAAAAACCTAGAATGACCCAAAATATGTCCCTCTAATACAAGTTGTATCCCTGGCCAGAGATGTCAACATGCTTCCTGCCCACTTTTGAAATCCTTAGCTGCCTTTAAGGCTCAATTGTAAGACTTTCCATTGAAAGTCTTTCCTGATCTTCCCAGTTGTTAATTCTTTCTTCCATCCTTACCATATTACTTGTGTCCTTCAAAGGAATGGAAGCTCATTAACCCCAGGGGTATTGTTTATGTGGTACATAAATACAGCACACAAAGAGCAGGGGTTTTATTGATGTTTGCTGAACTGAATCGAACCTCTAATGAAACCACACCACTAATTATATTTTGCTAGGCCATGAACAGTACTAAGTGTATGGTTTTTTAAAGCACCAACCTAGTCAATTAGTTTGAATCTGAATGAAACCTTGTATTTTATAAAATTATGGAACCAAAATCGAACATCAAAATATTCTCCAAACCAAACCTGAATTAATCCAGTATTTCATTTGGCTCAAATCCTCGGGAATAACACAGTCCATTTCCAAATGAAACATAGAATTCCTTAACCAAGCCCATTGCAGGTATTAGTATTCAACCATCTAAATTTTGTCTCCATGACTCCAAGGATAGAGCCACTTGACAAAGCAGAACTCCCACTAGCCCCTATCTCACTGTAAACCAAGTATATCTCCATGAAACTACTCTCCACAACCCAATTCTACCACATTTGGTAGGCCCCATTCCCAGCTGCAGTTTGCTGCCTGTACTTCTGGACTGCTGGTTGTGACAACAGAAGCTCTATCCTCTGAGGTACAAAGCTGTTTCCTTTCTTCCCTCTGAGTCCAAGGGATGAAAAAGAAGACTAGGGCAAGGTGGTAAGTGAAGAGATAAGTAAAGTGAAAGTGAGGAAGTTCAAGGCCTGAATAGGGGATCTGGAGGCCTAAATGCCCAGGAACTTTCTTTCTTACTAACTTAATATTTAGTGTGTCATGGTTCTTTACAATAAAGGGTATTTTTCTTGGAGTTAATCTCAATCTCAATCTTTTGGTCCTAAGACTATAGCCTTTGCAGAACCTGGGAGCTTTTTCTTTCATGTTCTCTCTTTGGTTTGAATATCCTCCTGATCTTTCAAACTTTCAAAATGGTACCCTTGAATTTTTTTCATTTGTTAGTCCCAAATTCCAGTGTCATTAAAGGGAAAAAGGAGATTCGGTTTCCATCACCCAGTTTAGTGTAGTCACAGGATATGATCACAGGTGATGAGGTGGTACTGTGTTAATGAAACTTTAACACATAAAGAACTTTAACAAAGTGTGAAGATCTTTTCCTGATGGAATGAAAGAAAGCCTGACCAACAGAGGCAAAAATATCTCATTCCCATCTCTCTCTGGTTTCTACCAACTTCTCTTCATTGATTTGTAGGGAAGACCTTCAGCCTTCTTCCTCCCAACAAATTTTCAGTACCCGTTTACATGTTGTCTTCCCCCATAGAAAGTAGACTCCCTGAGGTAATGGATCATCCTTCTTGATTGTATTTGTATTCTTAATGCATACAGTACTTAGGCATACAGTAAGGACTAAATAAATGCTCTACCTGCCTATATCTAAAATTGGCCACAGACTCTGGAGACTTTCTTTCTTTCTTTTTTTCTTCTCTGAGACTATTGAGGTTAAATGACTTGCCCAGGGTCACACAGCTAGGGAATGTTAAGTGTCTGAGACCAAATTTGAACTCAGGTCCTCCTGACTTCAGGGCTGGGGCTCTATCCACTGTGCCACCTAGCTGCCCCTCTGGAGACTTTCAATATGCAGAGTTCAGTAGTTCAGGAGAGTTGAGATATGTGTCAACAGTTAGGGAAGAACCCAGCTCTTTACCACTTGGGGGGAAGGGAAGGATTCTCTCTCCATCAGCAATGCCAGTCACTGAGAAGGAGCAGTTGGGGATTCAGTCCAAGAGAGTATGAGGCACAACTCTTCAGAAAGACACACATACAGAGAGGCAGTCACTCAAGGGAAGAAGCAATGTGTAGCAGCAGAACCTTCGGCAGCAAAAAAGATGTGACAGTTAGCCCTGGCAATTTAGAGTAGAGTTGTAGAGAGCAGCAGACTTGGAGAACCCAACTGAATGATCTGCCCTAGCAGAGACACTTGCTGAGGTCTCCAGACGAACAACGGAGTCCTATACTGCAAGACCTGGATGCTGCCCTGACCACATGTGTTCCCTACACTGTGCCTCACTGCTTATGTAGTCTTAAGCATGTGCCCACTCATCCAAACCTAACTATGGAAGAGGGCAGTCCCAGGTTTAGGAGGGTGATGTTTGATAGCTACTGTTCTTATGAGGCCCTCTCAGTAAATGCCTTTTATTTGAGCAAAATACTGTCCAGTATTTTTTTTTTTTTTTATGAAAGGTACGTACACTTGCGAGGGGCTCCTGAGCTACAAAGGTAGTAGTCACTTGCCAGTGCTAACTGCAAGTTGGGGTAATACACTTAAAAGAAGTGCTATATTCATGTCTGTTAAAAACCACAATTGGGAAAAAGGATGAATTTGGACCCAGATTCAATAACCTCTTCTATTAACCTATTCTGTGATCTTGAGAAAATCTGTTCCTGGCTCCAGGCTACCTCCATTTTTTCACCTGCTTTTTTAAAAAGTGAGGTTTCTCACAATTTTTTGTACAATTTTTTCTTTAAAGGTAAATCTAGAAACTGAAAAGAAGTGACTAAGCAAGTGAGACCCCAATTTTTCATACTGACAAATTCAATGTGATCAATTCCTTGACCAGGTACAGTTGTATCTAAATTGCTGCCTGGTTCCCACTGACACAGCTCTCCAAAGTTTATACATTTGCACTAGGAAGTCACTCGCCCTGTTAGTTCTTCCGATAGAACAAGGTAATATGAACAGGATGTCCTAGACCTTAACACGGCAGAAATGAGCTTTTCTTCAACAAGCACATATTCCCATCTGGGCCAAGACTGAGCCATTTGTCGATTTTGTCTTTGCATGCACAGCATCTGACACATAGCGGGAGCTTAGTAAATACATTTGGATTTCTCTTCTCCTTCCCAAGAAGCATCTTTCCATATTAGGTGAATTGCCCACTGGAGCCAATCGCTTCCATATTGGACAGGGACTTGATGGTCCTGCATCTAGACAGGAAGATGTCTGAGGTCTAGCTCCAGATCTGTGATCCTCTGACCATGTTGCTCTCCATAGTCATTGGAGTGATTTTCACTTTCAAGTCTACCCTTGGGCCCTACTCTCCGGAGGAGGTCTGCTGTTCACATAACACCCTCACCCATGTTTCATTGCACTCTCTGCTCTCATACTACCTTCTCAGTCCCAACCCAAAGCTTTATTTTCCTGGCCCTCCCTCCAGTTCTGGAACCACTAGCTACAACCAAATCAACTTTGGCAATTGCTGCTGAATGGGATGTGCCCACTACCTACGGCCTCCCTCACCACTCATGTAACTTGACGATCAAACCGCTCCTCTTTGGCCACCACTGCCCTTTGTGTGTCATTTTCCCCATTAGAACACAAGCACCAATGAGGGCAAGGATTGTTTTTGTGGCTATATTTGTACCCCTTGTGTAAAGCCTTTTTCACTCATTCATGAAAAATGAAGAAATTAGACTATATGACCTCTGACATTTCTCCTTGCTCTAAATCTGAGTCAATGATCCCAGAATTCAAGAAGGTAAAATATGCTATATTAAGATTCACATTATTAAAACAAAATTTTTCATAATTATAGGCATTTCTTTATTATCTCTAATACTGATACTTCAAACTCTTATTTAAATAAAACCAAAATAATATTTATTCATCAAATACAAAATGTTGAGAAAAATCTCTACCTACTCAACTTCTGGTTGAGTTCTAACACCCCCTGACTACATGCTATATAACTCAGTGAAAATTCACAGATGTTCCTCATATACACTTATGCATGAATAGGGCTACCAAAATCAATATTTAAAAAAAGCACTCTTTCTTCTTGTCTTTCTGGCTGTCTGCCCATAAAGTTGCACATTATTAAGAAGTTTCTAAAATAAAATACTCACCACTCAGTGACCCTATGTCCCAAACATCTGCCTCTTAACTGTTCAGCAGGATTTTTATGATGACATACTTAGTCTAGTGCTTGCTGTTGTTCCACTATGTACCAAGCACTCTTCCTGACTCCAGGTGATACAAAAATATATTTTAAAAAAAGACATGGTCCATGCCATCAAAGACCTTACCATCTAGTAGGGGAGGTGAGATTAGAAGTCTAATGTGAATTAGAAGATGAGAGCAAATGAGGATTACAAAATACTCTAGAGTTCTGAGAAGGGAGAAATCATTGCCAGCTTGGAGGGTGTGGATAACCTAGAAAACTATGGCAACTCCATTTGGTCTGTAGTTCCTCTATCTTGCCCAGAACCCTGTTTGTATTATACAGCCTCAACCCTGTCTGCAACCTTCCTTTCTGCTAAAACAGTAAGTATCCAACAGTCCTATCTGTTACGGTGGGGTTATAAGAGATAATTAACCTTAAGTAGAGTCTTTCCTGTTACTAGTCCCAACAACATGTCCTGTCCAATCAAGGGACACTACATCCCCTATTCCTACCCTTTAAGCCCTCAGCAACAATTGTTATCCAGTCTAGAGGTATCCCATACTCTAATTTACTCCTAACTAAATTGAAACTTATGTTTTGTCCTTTTCATCCTCAGGAGAGTTTCAACCCTTGTGGGTAAGTAAGTCCTTCTTGGACACTCAATTTCTGGTTCTGGTTTGTTAGGGCATTGACAATTTTTCTCACAAGAGAGAGAGAAGGGAGATCAGGAAAGGCTTCTTGAAGAAAGTGGTGAGCAGGTTGAGGTGGGGAAAATGGTGGAACTATTTCACACTTTACTGCTCCTGATCCCTGGCACCCAGCAGACTTCACATTTTCATAGCAACAACAATATCAGTAAACATTTCTATATCTCTATAAGGTTTTACAAATATTATCTCATTTGATCCTCAACAAGCCTGTGAGGTGCATACCAGTGGACGAATGAGACTCTCAGCTTTGGTGCTGAAATAACCTGATTTGGGACAGGTCATTCTATCTAGTTGACCATAGCTCCAACCACACTTCATACCTTCCATCTTCTTGCCATTGCTCCTACACATTTCACACCTTCCACTTCCTTCTACTTCTTGCCCTGGGAACAGTAAGTAAGAACAAGCCAATTCTGCCATTGCTGCAGGAAAAGGCACAGCAAGCGGCTACTCTATGTCTCCATTCACTATTTCTGTAATTCCCCAAAGAAAATTTTCTTTCTTGGCTACCACTTTCCTATATATGATATCTCTAGTATATTTTAAGCAACTGAGGGAAGGGTCTATTTCTATTTTATCTTTGTAACCCTAGCACAGAGTGGGATTGGCCTTGGAAGCAGGAAAAACTGAATTCAAGCCTCACCTCCTACATAATGTGTCACCGAAAGCTATGCGATTTTAAGGGCTACAATCTTTAGACAGCTCTAAGATCCGGAGAAAGTGCTAAGCAGCACTCTTAGAGAAAGTTTCCTATATCAATGAAATCACCAGTCAGGTACCAATCTCTGATTTACAGTGCCAAGCACAGTGCATGACAGATAGCAGGCACTTGATAAATGTCTTTTCATTCATTCATTCACTGGCTCTGCAAAATAAAGGTAAAGCAAATACAAGGTAGTTTAGGGAGGGAGGTCTGGGTGGGAGAAGCAGGAAAGGCTTAATGTAAAAGGTGGTATCTTAAAAACAAAAGGCAAGGATTTTCCAAGGCAGCTGAGAGGGAAAGGCATGTCAAGCAAGTGATTTGAGAAATCGCAAGAAGGCCAACATGTTGGAAACATATGGGACTTTCACCCAGCATATTAGCCGTTGCTCCTAGACAGAGGTTGTCTGCAGAGTTGCCATGAATGCTGTCTCTGTCTTTCCCCAAGTCCTAATAAAAACATGAAGCGGTACAGGGCCAACCAGCCCCTGGAGATACCTCACCTCCTTTCAAGCTGACCCTGAGTCATTAATGCTAACTCCAAGTCCAGCTATTAAAACAGTTCCAAATCTACTTGATCATATTCTCTTCTAGCCCATATCTCTCTATTTGTTTCCACACTAATTCTATGAGACTCTCGATTACTGGATGCTGAATTTCTTGCTTACACACCATCTCTTTCCTTTGCTTCTCCCACTCATACTTCTGTATCGAGCTAGAGGAAATCGCAACTGGGATACTACAACAAAATTCTGTTAACTAATTTTACCTAGGCCTTTTCCACAGCAAGACAATACAATTACTCCTTTTACCCTAATTGATTCTCACCCCACTCCCCCACAAGGCTGTCGAAAACCCCCTCTTCTCTCTTCAAGCCTCCCACACTATCTCCTCCTCCAACTGCTCAGGTGAAGAACTTGATCTATACTTAAGTAAGAAAATTGAGGCCATTCTCTATGAGCTCCCTCTTTTCATATTGTTTATATGTCAAATCTTCATGGCATAATCCTCATTCCCTCCTCCTTTACTCATGTCAATGATAATAAATGTATCCTTCTCCTTGCTAAGGCCAACCCTTTTACATGTACCTACAAGTAACCATTAAGCTTCTGAGCAGATTGCCCCCTTGATCACATCCACCCCAACCCTCTCTCTGATCTGCAATTTCTCTCTTTCTCTTTCTCTGGCCCCTTCCCTGCTGCCTAATTCCCTTCTAAGCATAAAAAACCTTCATTAGACATGAGTTCATTGCAAATTTATTTTACATGACCTCAACTGTGATAAGGCGATGCTTTTGCACTTTTTAAATTGATTTACATGGATTCAATCATCCTCTCTGGGCTAATGATTCTCAGATCCAATTTCTCTCCTAGCCTCCAGGTTCACATCTCAAACTGACTACTAGACATCTTCAAATAGATGTCTAGTAATCATCTTAGACTCAATTTAGCCAAAACTGAACTCATTATCTTTATCCCCAAATCTTCCCTATCACTGTTGAACTCCTCTATTACCACTAAAGGTACCATCATCATCCCAGTCAGCCACACTTGCAACACAGGTGTCATCTTCAAGACTTCACTGTTTCTCACCCCTCAATATCCAATCTGCTGCCAAGGCCTGTCGATTTTAACTTCATAGCATCTCACTTGCTCCCTTCTCTCCTCTGATACTACCAGGTGCAGGCTGTCATTACCTCACACATGGACTACTGCGATAGCCTACTCACTGGTTTACCTGCCAAAAGTCTCTCTCTATGGCAGGTCATGTTCTCCTCAGCTGTCAGAGATCAGCCTGACATACAGGTCTGATCACAGTTGGTCTCAAAACCTCTCCCCCAATTAACTTCACTGGATCCCTATCACCTCCAGGATCAAATATAAAATCCTATTTGGTGTTCAGTCATTCAAAATCTGCCCTTTCCACTTTTCCAATTTATTTTATACCTGATAGATCACCTCCTTCCACCCCATATATTCTGTGGGCCCACTGGCCTCCTTGTTCTTTCACTTCCCATCTCCAAGCACTGTCACTGGCTACATCCCAGACCTGGAATGCTCTCCCCTTTTTATCTCCGTCTCCTGGCTTCCTTCAAGCCCCAGTTAAAATCCCATCTTTTAAAGGAGTTTTTTTTTCCAATGCCCCTTAATTCTATTATTTAAAAAAAAGAAAAAGAAAAACATCAGAAGAAAAGGAAAATAATTTTGGACACATTGTCCTGTATAGGAGACAGAAGAGGGAAAAGACAGGTTTTGGCCATACATACACACATATATAAATACATACATACACACCAGAAAAAGGGAAAGGAGGCAAGACAGCCAGTGTCAAAGTTCTTCGCTAATCACCTGCTTCATGTGGGTTTCCAGCAGTTACTTTTTAAAGGCTGTGAGGTTTGCTCGACTATATATGTGTTCAATGAGTTGTTGATGTGGGATTCTCTTAGAAGACTCTCTGTACATAACAGAATGATCCTGACATTATAGGGGGCTGACTACTTGTTCTTAAGGATTTCCAAGTAGATTCTGCCTTGGATGTCCACACTGGGATGGTGACAGGGTATGACAAGTTGCACAATGGGAGCAAGATATGGGTAGCTGCTGAGAAAGTCCAAGGAGTGCTTATTTTTCAGGTCTAGATATACAGTCCTAACTGCTCCATGGTTGATCTCAACCCATTTGAAGAGATTAACTCTGGGAAGGCAGAAATTCCTTTGTTTCTAGATATCATCCTTAAGCTCATCAATTTCTGCTGTAACCACTTGCTGTTGGACCTAAGGACTCTGGACTCACTGCCTGAGGCTTGGCTGCCTTGGGAAGGGGGCAGGGGCCAGTTCTGGAAGACAAATGGGAACAAGATCTAGAGAAAGAGAAATATCCAAGTGGCAACAGCAGGGTTCTAGCCCTCATCCTTCCTTAATTCTCATGCCTTCCCTCTCTTGATTATTTTAAATTTGTTCTGTATCTATAGCTAGTTTGCATATTTTCAGTAATTTTTCAGTCATGGCCAACTCTTGGTGACCCCATTTGGGATTTTCTTAGCAAAGATACTAGAGTGCTTTGTCATTGCCTTCTCCAGCTCATTTTAAAGATAAGAAAACTGAGGCAAATGGAATCAAATGACTTGCCCAGAGTCCACATAGCTAAATAAGTTCCTGAGGTCAGATTTGAACTTCTGAAGATGTCTTTCTGACTCCAGGCCTTTCACTCTGTGCACTATGGTGCCACCTAGCTGCCCCAGTTCCTTCAAAGTAAAGTCTCTTCTTTCAAGGAACTCACTGTCTTATGGGAGAGACAATATGCAAACAGCTATCATTTGCTTCCTTTGTATCCTCAGTGCTCAACACAGTGCCCAGCACTAACTATTCAATAGTCTTTGCTGACTATCATTCTATATATTTTCTCACCTTCATGTGAGGAAAACACGTCAGGGAAAACAAAGTAATTACCCAAAACAAAGTAATTACGCCAAACATGTAGGGAAAACAAAATCATTTACATGGGTTACTTCCACTTCTTCTCTTCTAAGTCATTCTCTTTGCACTCTTGTCTTCTGACTTCATCATGCCCCAGAAACTGCTTTCTCCAAAGTTACTAACAATCTCTTAACTGACACTTCTAAGGACCTTTTCTTAGTCATCATTCTTCTTGTCCCCTCTTTAGCACTGGACACTGCTGCCCACCATGTCCTCTATAGTTTTTATAATATTGCTCTCTCTTATTTCTCCTTCCTGTTTGACCACAGATCAGGTTCTCCTTCTAAGTACATTATCCATATCACATCCCCAAACTGTGGGTGTTCTCAAGATTTTGTATTGGGTCCTTTTTTCTTCTGTCTTTTTTGAGGGAGTAGGGGTGAAGCAACTGGGGTTAAGTGACTTGCCCAGCTAAGAAGTGTTGTGCTTGAAGTCACATTTGAACTCAGGTCCTCCTGACTCCAGAGCCAACGCTCTGTCCACTGCACCAATTAGCTGCCCCTTCTCTTCTGTCTTTAGGCTCCTTTACTCAGGGACTTTATCAAGTGAGTTTAATCATCTGGAAGCAAATGACTCTTGAATCTACATATCCAGCCCCACTGTCTCTCCTGAGCTCCAGTAACACATCTCCAATTGCTTTTTGGCTTCTTTCTTATATAATTTTCTAATTTGCTAAAAGAAAATATTTAATGCATTAACTGTGATCTTGCATGGATAATTACATGGATAATTAACTGAATTTATATAACAACAATTTTCTGCTGATTTTAAAGTGACATTTTGAAGGTTTCAGAAGAAATTCTAATAAATTCTTTATAACTACAAGTAACCATTAATCCAGCTAATTTTCTTACAAAACCAAAAAGCTGCGATTAAATGTCTTTAGATCAATTTACTTAATTTTTATAAATATCTGAATTAAGACTGGAGCCTTAATACTAGAATCTCTTTAAAAAAATTCATCTGTGTAAGATCCATTTAGTTAGAATATGTAATAGCTAAAATATCCTAGTATAAAGTAAGTGTGTATAACACGTAGATTATGTTTATGTCCACAGGGGTTTGTCTCAATTCAGCTTCCAGGGAAGAGGAAATCTCTACCTAGAATCTTATCCACTTCTCTCCAAGAGAAACTGAAGCTTAAGTCCAAAAAGTCAGCCCCATCTGCTCTCTTCAGAGAGAGGATACCAGAGTATCATCATATCTATCTGCTCATCTTGCTGGTCTAGGGGAAATGATTTTTAGCTTCAAGTTGCTTTTCCTGGTCACAATCCCTTTACAGGCTACCCCAAATCATATCCAAAGACTGGATCCTTTTCTCAGGCAAACATAAATCAGAGAAGTTGTACAGATTAGACTATACCAAACTATTCATAGTGCATAGTATTCATTGAGCTTTTCTGCAGGGACTAAGACATATGGGCTCTACTCAGAGAGTTCTCAATTTCACCACTTTCCCTGAAGTCTCTATACTGAGAGCCAGAGTTCAGCTCAAGGTGCCCCATTCACTTCATGGTGGCTTCTTCCCCATCTAGAGGGCTCTCCCTGAAGAGAACCTGAAACCATATGTGTTCTCTCTTAAAGCTGGCAAGTCAGAAGAAAAATTCTCTTCTCCAGAGTTCTAACTCAGGCACAGAGCATCACCACCCTTGAGGCAGTGGCAATAATATTCAGTAAAGGAAGTATACCCAGACTTCCCAGCACATACATCCACACCGCTCCAGAAGATAACTCCACATAGTGTCAGAGAAGTCTACTAGTAGTCCCCATTAGCGACAGAATCATCCCTTCACAACCTTCTCATGCTTCTAACAAAGACCACAGATCAGAAAAATGTGTCACTCAAGTAAAGGCAGGGGAAAAATAACTAACAATGGGAGTGTCTCCTCTCCTTTGGAAGCTTCAAAGGAATCAACTGAATTAATACATGTGCTGTGAAAAAGTACTGGAGGGGTTGAAAAATATCCTGAGATGAAAGTGAAGTCTGAATCTTGGCCAGTCTTTGCATACCCACTGGACCTCCCAAACTGCCCAACAGAATGTCAGAACTGGAAGGTCCCCTCATTTTACAGAGGACGTGGGCTGGGGAGGAGGAAAATCCAGGATCTCCTGCTTCAGATCCACACTTTCCTGACCTCTCTTCATCAGACTGAGGAAATATTTATACACTCCTTTTTCAATAGTGAGAAGGGGCATTTGGATCGATCGACAAAATAAAGAACTAACTAAGTCTTGGGGTTGATTTTTCATCCTCTGTGCCTGAACCTGCCATACTGAATTCCCTTCCTACTGTTCTCTCCAGAAATGATATTCTTAGACCTTCTCTGCTGCCAACACAAGCAGTAATTGCTGGTTTGAACCTGAGGTCAAAAGACATCATCATCATTGCAAAGAGAGAACAAATGGGCTAACTACAATTAGAGGAGCCAGTGATGAAAAGTTCCAGTGACCCAGGCCCAGCTGTTCCAACTGCCTCCCTTCCCATTCTGGTGGGGAAAATAAGAAAGCTTTTTTTAATGGGACGGTGAGATTTTGCAAGTTGGAATTATCTGAGGGAGTCTGTCAATTCAGGAGCTACAAGGCAAGCAGGCTGGCAGGAAGCTACAAGTATGTGGGTATAGAATTGTAAAAAGTAGTTGTTACAGATTAAAAATGAGACATAGATGCTGTCCTCAAGGAACACATAGTCAAAAAAAGGATTCAATAAATAGATAAACATTTAATGAGTGGGGATATTTATAAACGAATCATTATAACAGGAGTTGGGCCAGGAGAGATACATGGAGAAAAACTATGCTGGTACCTGAGAATGTACCCTGCAGGACGTAAATTTACAGAAGTTGAGGGCTGTGTTATGGCAAGAAATGGCAAGTGACATTTATACTAATAGTGGCAGGCATGCCAGTCATTCTAATTCCTCCTGTCTATACCTTGTTTGTACATATTGTTTGCACATTACCTCCTCATTAGATTTTACTTTCAGATTTGGCATATGCAGAACTTCATTTATTAAGATGTGCTGTGAACAAGAAGGTATTATGGAAGGCATGTTGCATTGCAAAGGTTACAGTATTATAACATTGCAAGTTCTCTTACACCAGAGAGCTCAGAGACAGATAGACAGGAGACAGAGACCGAGACACAGAGAGTGAGAAAGAGACACAGAAACACAGAGAAAAATATAGAGGAATAATGAGAGAGACAGACAAAGAGACAGATAAAGAGAGAAACCAGAGAGAGACAGTGAGACAAAAACAGAGACAGACATACACAAAGAGACAGACAGAAACATACACACAGACAGAAATAGACAATGAGACACAGAGAGACACAAAGAAAGATAAGAGAAAGAGACAGAAATAGAAAGAGAGAGAAGGGGAAGCAGAAGGGACAAGAAAACCATCCTAATAGAAAATCAAAGGCAGCATGCCTTTCATAGTACCTTCTTGTTCATGGCACATTTAGTAAATGGAGTTATTTCCAATGTGGTCCAAATTTATCAGTGATGTAGAAATGGTATGTCCAGCCTTGTTTGTGAGCTTTTGTGATTACAGAAGGGCAAGAATTCGCCAAAATATTCTTCAGCCAGTAAAGCAACAATATTCTGTTAACATGCTTCTTTGAAAGGTTGAGCCATCTGCTCACCAGTATTGCTGATTCTACAATAGATATGCATGTGCCAGATCTGAGGGTAAAAGACAACCTTGTTTCCTACTAACACCTAATCTTGTCACGGATCCCCTGGGATAGTCACAAAGTACACAAGTATAGGCTAGGGACTTTTCCTGGGATCTTACTGGTATAGGAAACTCCCCAAAGTAGGGAAACTCTCCACCCAGATCATATTAGCCCCTTCCCTGAAGCTGAAAATAGAAGAGAGTTACCTAGAGCACTAAGAGGTCAAATGCCTTCACCAAGGTAACAAAGCCAATCTGTATCAGAGGGAAGACTTGTACCCAGGTCTTCCTACACCCTGAAGCCAGTTCTCATTCACAACTATCCAATGTTGCCTCTCACAAAAGTCTGATTAGTGTGGAAATATGTATACATATATTCGATTTGTCAAGTATTTTAATATAATTAACATGTAGTGGATTTCCTGCCATCGAGGGGAGGGTTGGGGAGTTGGGGGGGGAAAATTTGTAACGGAAAGCTTTGTAAGGGTCAATGTTGAAGAATTACCCATACATATGTTTTGCAAATGAAAAGTTTTAATAAAATAAAATTAAATTAAAAAAAAAGTCTGATAAGGATGAATTCAGGATTCATGCTGCTCTTAAATGAAAGTGAAATATTGTAATGCTGAAGTTACTCCAATTTTAAAAAGGCTTGGAATTCTTTTTTAGAGCACTCTCACCCTTGTACCCTGCAATGATCTGAAGTCCATATCTGAGTGAAATCATTGATTCAACAATTAAAATCCAGAATATAATGGTTGTATTTTGTCAAATTCCAATCTTCATCATTCAATTCAAGGGAAGATTCTATAGGAACTTGGCAAAACTTTGAAATGACCCAGACTCCAGGACAAAACCCAATTTAGCTGACTGTTAAACAGAACTGATGAATTAGTCCAGAAAAGCCCTGCTGTGTTATGGAAATAGTTGCTTTTGATGAAGGGGACCAAGAGACATAACTGAAGAACAACAACCCAAAGGGTGTTCTATAATTCTCATTCTGCCAGTTCTGAACAGACATTTTTTTCCAAAGAAGAAAACAAACTGCTAATAATATTTAAAATGCTCATCCTGACTAATAATCAAAAAGATGAAAATTAAAATAACTACAAGGCACAACTTTGTACTCAAATTGGCAAAAATAATAAAAAAAACAATAAAACTCAAAACTAATAGTGTTGTGGGAACAAAGGTAGAACCATTCATTATTAGTGGAATTACAAATGTATGCCCTCTTTTTGGAGAGCAACCTGACCATGTGCAGAAAAGTTATAAAGATAACCATATCCTTTCATCAATACTGGGGGGATAGCACCTTTAAGTATTATAAAAAACCCAACAAAAATATTATGTGGAAACATTATATGTAATTTTAAAAAATCTAGGCAACCTAATTGTCTAACAACAGGGGATTCATTAAATAAATTGTAGTATATTCATGGAATGGAATAGTCTCCCACAATGAAGCCAAACAGATAAAAGGAATACAAGGAAATCTGAAAATACCCTTATAAATTAATGCCAAGTGAAAACAGCATCAGAAGTAGAAGAGAGTGTCCACTAACTAACTGGGAATGAGAGGAGAAGGGAGTAAAAAAGAATCCTGATGGACACTTGAGAGATATGAGAATCTTTGATATAGAGATGGAAAGAACCTCAGAGGCCTTTGAGTCCAACTTCCTCATTAGGCCCATGAAAGAGAAATAACCAATCCAAGATCACACAGGTAGGATGGAATAGAGATGACTTTTGAACCCAAGTCCTGACAAGCAAAATCCAGTGCTCTTTCTACTTTACCATACTGAATAAAAAATTTCAAGAATAATCTAGACCAAAAGTAAAAACACAAACTCATATGAAGTCTTGTAACTGAACGTGTGGGTTAAGAAATTATGTTTTCTTATCAGTCAGTGTTTGATTTGTGTTGCCTAATTTATATACTTATATACCTGGAATCATATAAAAGTTTCTCAGGCAAAAAGGGTAGAAATAGTTTAAGAAGCATTGATCTAGACAATGAAATGAATTTAAATATAAAGATCTGCTAAATTTAGTTAACTGTATTGATAGTATTAAATTCTTAATAAAACAACTGCATGTGTGTTATTTTTAAAGTTCAAGAGGCTTTTCTTCATAGCAACACTTTTATGGAAGCAAATGATTGGAAACAAAGTAGACACCTATTAATTAGTGAATGTTTAAACAAATTGTCATATATTAACATAAGGAAGTATTACCATACCATAAAAAATAATAAATGTGAAGAATCCAGAGAAGCATGTAAAGATGTACATGAAATAATGTAACATGAAATGGCAGGTCCAGGAAAACAATATATGAAATGACTGATAATGTTGACAGAAAACAACAAAAAGAAGAAACAAAACAATGCACAAGTACATTGTCCAAACTTAAGCTCAGAGAAGAGCTGAGAAAATGTACTTTCCCTTGCCTCTCTACTCTAGTAGTCCCTCCCCCTTCCATTCCCTTCCCCTTCCTTTCCCATCTCTTTTCCTCCCTTCTCCCTGTCCCCTCCCCCATCCACTGTGGAAGTGGGAGCCTCTGGATGGGGAATACTGCACATAATGTTAAGAGATCACCTCACCCAGATGCCCTGTATATTTTCTCCTAGATGCTGCCATTTTTCTGTCATTGGACTATTGGTTTTTGTTTTGGTACCATTTAAGATCCCATATGAGACTAGGAGACAAGGAGAGGCTGAATGATAACTAGCCACCTAGAAGGAAATAAGCACTTATTAAGCACTTCTCATTTGGTTGGCACTGTGCCCATAACTACCCTGAAAGAAAGATGTTGTAATTAATTCAATTTTGCAGGTAAGGAAATTGAGGCAAACAGAGATTAAGTGATTAGTCCCAGGTCACACATGGAGCTGAGGTCTTCAGCCCAGAGCTGTATCAACTAAACATGATACAAGAGAATGAATGGCTTAGAATGATGGACCTACTGAGAGAGAGTATGGGATGGTTTAGAGACATGTAGGTACTGCTTCAGATACTAACTAGCCATATGGCCCTGGGCAAGGCCCTAAAGTTTCTTCATCTGTACAATGGGGATAATAATAGTACCTATCAAAGAGATAAGATATCTAAAGCATTTTGCAAGTCAATGTGAGGGGAGGAAAAGGGCTCCTTCTAATTCTGAGATTCTCTGATTCCATGAAGCCTTTGATATTATGATGGAGTGTTCCCCAGAATTGCTTGGTTTCTCTTCAAAGAAGCTCCACCAGTAGAAAAAAGAAAATGCCCTTCAATACTGTAAAGCCCTTCATAATACTCACATTAGGATATTCTTGGAGCATTTACTCCTAACCCTTGGCAAGTAAAATGCTGGCCCCATCCCAGGAGCATTTACAAATGCTTCATTTAGATTGGACACCATGAGAATGGGGAACACAAAGGCCTCGTGGATGGGGGGCTTTTTCATCTCCAAATAAAAGCTATTCATACCACCAGACCATACCAGGACCTGGCTGTCCTTCAGGTTAATATTTCCTGTTGCTGATCCAATACCGTATGTGACATGTTTTCCCAGTTAAGATTAGTTGTTTAAAGCCAGTCAAAGAAATCCATATGCACTTACATCTTCCCTCATCCACCCCCCTTTTTGGCTGTAACCAAGGAGCCATGGGATTCATCATGGCTGGGGTGGTACAATGTGGGGCTCATTATTCTCCCTTGGTAGCTTATGATTCTTATTTAAGTGGGGGAAAAGGAATTTACATTTCTCGAGCATCTGTATTAAAGAGAAAATAGCCTGTGCCACAGGGAGATGGATATTTGCATGTAGGTTTATGAAGGAAAAAGAAACACTTTCACAATAGAAATGTAACTTTGTCTTCTTTAAAGCACTTTTTCTCCTTCATTTAAATATTTTTAGTGCTGTGACATGCTCTCTGTTCAAATATACAGACTCCCCATGACAGTTATACACAGCAGGTAGTTACAATTAAGGAAGCATGGAAGACTTGACATGGGCAATACAAGCAAAGCTAAAATGAGTCTTCCTCTTCTGCTGATGGCTAGCTGGGCCCTCTCCACTGTGACACTCATATTCCCCTTGGCACCCCAACTCTGACCATCATACAAACCTGAGGCCTCCATGGAACTAGGCCTCCTCCCCATAAAGAAACCTAAAGAAAGAGGTAAGGGCTGTTTGCCAGCATCTGAGGGGCTGCAAAGGGGAAGGGTGTGATTTGCTCTGCTTAACCCCCAGGAAAGAGAAGGAACAGAAGATAGAAAGTATAGAGGCACATTCACGCTTGATGCAAGGAAAACTTTTACAGAGAGGAGAGCTGCCCCTCCAGAGATCAAACTGTGAAGGGCTTTCAGCTGAGGCTCCTTCACTACTCACTGGGAATGTTGGAAAAGAAATTGCTTTTGGGTCTGAGGTGGGCCAGATAACGGTGAAGTCCCTTTTTAACCATGACATTCTGTAGGCACACTTCAGTTCCCTTCATTCCCAAATCCAAGGCCCCATACCACCCTTTCTCTCTAAACTAGGTGATGTCTTTCTCACAGTGGAGAAAGGGTAATAATGCAACTCCCTGGATGGCAGAGAAGGGATAAAGTTTATGCTGGAAGGTGGCTTGATCTCTTGGTCTGACCCTAAACCTCTCTGTACCCTGTGACTCTGGGGGCTGCTGACCACCTGCTCTCTGGAGCAGATGGGTACAAACAGGCAAAACAAGGGAGGCTAACAAATACACCTACAATTCTACCAGGAGAACTTTGGATAATCTTCCCACACAAACACAAATGATCCCATTTTCCAGCAACATTTTCTTGAGAATAGAGCCACTGAAGAGCAAGAGTGGGAGGCTACTGCCACCCAGGGCTTCCTAAACTTTTTCCACTCGTGACCCTTTTTTGCCCAAGAAATTTTTACACAACCACAGGTATATAGGTATGTAAAATAGGTTTACAAGTCCAACAATGAGAAGAAACATAATTTCACAACCCTCACATTCAATTACACAACCCTATCCAGGTGGTGACGCCACAATTTAAGAAGCTTTGTTCTAACCCACTCCTCCTTTTGCTCTTTCTCTCTCTTTCAGTCTGAGCCCAGTCCCATACTTGATCTTACAGGAAATCTTTCTGTATCCTGTGCTTCCAGTCTCACCCTTCCTCACAGTCCCACAGAATCAGACTTATTTAGGATTCTCTTTTAAAACCAGAAACTGTGGTTTATGTCATTATTCCACTGAATATTTGGGCTATTTTTCCCTAGCACAAAGCAAATTCTTTTTTTTTCCTGAGGTAACTGGGGTCAAATGACTTTGCCCAGGGTCACACAGCTAGGGAATGTTAAGTGTCTGAGACCACATTTGAACTCAGGTCCTCCTGACTTCAGGGCTGGTGCTCTATCCACTGTGCCACCTAGCTGCCCCACACATAGTAAATTCTTAACAAATGTCTGCAGGAAAATCCGTTTTTCATCTTTCCCCTGGATACATACAGGATTTGATTTGTTTTGTTTTTAAGCTAGATTCAAATTTAACTGGCCAAGCACAAATGACTATAAAGCATGGAAAAACATAGGGAAAGTAAATGCTGACTGAACTAGACAAGGCTGTCCACAGGTGTAGGTGCTGAATTTATGTGCATTGGATTTATTATTGGCATAGGCCACTTTGAACCTGCCTGTGTGATTTCCTTAGCTTTCCATGAAGTCCAAAGGGGACAACTTGGCCTCTTCATTTTAGTTCTCCTTTTGAGTAGCATTTTCACAAGGAAAAAATAAAAACAAGGAAACAGAAAATTACCTTAAATGTTGGACCATTTCCCTTGGACTACCTGTCTTTGGTAGTCTTCATCCTCATTCTGTCCCCTATGTTCATTTTGTACTCCAGTTCTAAAGGTATATTTTTTCAGTGTGACATTTCTCCCTTAAGGAAAGAAATAAAAAACTCTTTAGTTTTCCTCTCTTATATTAAAAAGAAATGTTATTTTCCCACTTCAGCGTCTCAACTCTTTAAAATCCCTCAAATCTATTGGACTTTATGTAGAAAAAAAAGAGGAAACGATCAGGTCTTGGGTCACAGGAGAGAAGTGCCACTCTTTTCACCCTGCACCACTGAGTCTAACAGAGCACCAAGGATTCCTCTCAAGCAGAAGCTTTCTCCTGATCCATCCTACCACCCCCATTAAAGTAATCTGAAAAGTGATGAAAGAGAGGAAGCATCTTGAAGCTTCAGAGTTGGAAACACCAATCTGCCCTTGGTTTTCCTCTGCTCTCATCTGTAATAGGCCATTCATGTCATCACATTCAACCAGACTTTAAAATAGCAGAACTCACTTTACAATGGGGGACAAACAATACCCAGATTATTCCCAGTTATATAATCAGAACCTAACTTTGTCCAAATTATGAGACAATCCTGGTTTCATTTCATAGTTTCTGTCTGTTTCCTGCCCAAAGCCAGACAGTCTCATTCTCTAGAATCAGTCCCCTGATTCTAGAAAAAGCAAGATCCTTTCCAAATGCTTATCTGGATTTTCTTCTTGGGTGCAGCAATTCAACCTTCTATACTACAGGTTTGATACGTGCCAATGGTGAATAACAAATGAGCTCTTCCTATTTGATTTGCATTTCACAGCATAAGTAACAGACTCCATAAGCCCAATATCCTTCTACTGAGATCTAGTTAGTACTATTCTTTTGCTTTAAAAAGAACAATCTCAATCTAATGGACTCAGTTCCAGAGTCCCAGACTCTGATAGGTAAACTTTTTGTCCTGTCTTGCCAGGAACCAGGCCTCCATGTCACTTCTCAGGCATTCCCAAACCATGCTATGAGGCATACCCCACCCTCCAGTAGATCCCCTATATTTGTTGTCTTTTTCTATTAGAATGTAATCTCCTAGAGGGCAGGGATTGACTTTTCTTCTGCTTATATTTGTGCCTCTCAGGTTTAGCACAATGCCTGGCACACAGTAAGCACTTATTAAATATTTTAGCCGTCATTTTTCTCAGCATATGACTTTTGGTCTTGACTCTTTCTCTTGCCTGTTATTAGTAGATACCTTCCTTAGGCTCTTCCTTAGTTCCTTCCTCCCAGAATTCTAAGTGTCAGTTGCTAGTTCTCCTCAAGCTACCTCAACATGTATCTTACCAGTATTTCAAAAGGCACTATATCCAAAACAGAACTTAACTATTTTCTACAAACTAACTTCTAACTTCCCTGTCTCTGTCCATATTACTATCATCTTTCTACTAACTTAGACATAAAACATCAGAATCTTCTTTGCCTCTTCTCTCTCACTTCCTACATCCAATCCATCATCAACACCTGCAAATTCTGTTGTAATTTCTCTCACATTTGTCTGTCACACCAGACAATTCCATGTTCGTTTCCACTCACCTGGACTACTGGCATCTTCTGATTCCAGGCCTAGGGCACTATACACTCTATCACACTGCCTCCTAAGCCAAATGACACTGTTATTATCTCATCCCCAGTTCAGACTCCATAGTTTTAGTTGTGAGAGTATCCATATTGTTTAAAGCAGGTGGATCTTGTTTTATTATTTTTTATTATTAAGCTGTCACAAATGAAGAATAGAGCCCCAGAAGGGTGTGTCATTTCAGCTTACAAGACTATTAGGAACCTTAGCAGATGGTAGAACCAAACTACAAAGCTTTGGGAGGGAGGACTCATTTTATGGCACCATAAAACAGTTACTACATTATCTACCCAGATGCCTTCCAAGAACAAGGGTAAGAATTAACAAGTATGTAACAGGACATTTTGAAGATTATAATAGTTACAAAACTTTTAAAAAAAACTACCACTGATATTTTTATTGTTTATTCTCATTTCATAAATTCCAAATGTGAGCAAGACTCATCTGGTCATGGCATAGCAATGCAGTATCCTTTCTGACCTAATCTTTGGAGTATCTTGGAAGACTGCCATTCCCAGACAATACTTTGCACTAACAATCAGACTAGGAATTATAGATGTGCTGGTTCTTCTACATGAAATTCATTGGGTATCAAGGGACAGAGGATCACTAACACATGTGAAGCAAGACACTGCTTATTTCAAAGCAAAAAAGTAAAATAACCTTAGCAGTTTCTCCTTTATCTACTAAGAATATTTCCCTTTAACAATGTTTAATGGGGCAGCTAGGTGGTGCAGTGGATAGAACACCAGCCCTGAAGTCAGGAGGACCTGAGTTCAAATGTGGCCTCAGACATATAATGCTTCCTAGCTGTGTGACCCTGGGCAAGTCACTTAACCCCAACTGCCTCAGAAACAAACAAACAAACCAATATGTTTAATGTGTGTTTTAGATTCACAATCAGCTGCAAGGAGTCCTTTGAGTTAAGAAATTTAAAAAAATTTCTGGCATAAAATGGAGGAATCATTTCAGTATTCAAACATGAACTCTCATAAAACTGGAAAAAAGTACCAGAGCCACACCTGGAAATCTTCCCCCAACAATGACTGGTGATAGTCCACCAATCCTTTAAACATCACCTGTTCTACAAAGATTTTTCATGATTCCTTCAGTGAGAAGAAATCATTCTTTCTTGCAAATTCAGTAACTTACTAGGTATTAATGATATTCTAATCCCATCTCATCTCTCAATTTTAAGCTCCTTGAGAGTGGACCAAGTCTTTTGAAAATTTTGGTTTTCCCTAATACCCACTGCAGTGCTCTGCACTCATTAAATATTTATGGACTGGTTGAAAGAAGGAATAGTAGCAGTTTCATCCACTCTAGCACCTGCCAAAGCTCATATGTTGAAATTTTTATGTCTGCTTAGTTCCTGACACTGCATGGGAATGAATCCCTGAGTAAAGGAAGACGTAGATGACCACAAATGAATCATAAACAGACGGATGCTGATTCTCTTGAAAGAGCACCTAGTTAGTTAAATAAAAACATTTACTAAATTGGACTGGTGAAAATAGAGGTGGCCTGTGCAGAATTATAAGATGGAAGACATTTTCCTCTATCATCTTCCATCTCTTTCCCCACATTCTCACCCCTTTTAGCACTTTCTTGTTGCCTCAAAGCCTGCACTGCTATCATGCTGACCCTAAAGTTCCCCAGCGGTCTCTATGGGGCCTCAAGCAGGCTCAGCCTTGTTGGACAACACTCCAAATTGTGGGCTTTACTGCTTCTCTTTCCAAATTATTTCCTCCCATAGTAATACAAAATATCTCTGAAAAAGTTCTGATATCCAAATTATATAGAGAACTAAAACAAATATGAGATCAAGAGCCAATTCCTAATGGAGAAGGGAATATGATTATAGAAAAACAACAAACATTTCTCAAAAGAATTGCAAACTGTCAGGGGCTGGCATGGAGCACGGGGGGGAGGGGCAGCATCAGCAGTGGGCCTTGGAAGTGGCTGTGCCAGTGTCAGCAGCAGCTTTGATGGCTTTTAGACAAGAAGACAGTAAGGTGGTCAGACCGTCGGTCAAAAAGAGATTACAGGGCACTCTCTGCTGGCACTGAGCACAGGATCTCGTTGTATTTCCAATGCTCAGTGGAGGGTCACAGGTCCAAGGAGGGGAGGATCTGTCACAAGAGAACAAGGACCTTGGTCACAGATTCAAAGCAGAGAACAGCCCTCACACTTATAGCTAGAGAAAAGCAAGGGCTCTTCCTTGGTAAAGACTAGAACACAGACCAGAAAAGTAGTGACCACATCTCTCTCCAGATCACACCACCTTGGAAGCATCAAAAACTTCTAGAATTTGCTCTGAAAACAGCAGTGCAAAAAAAAAACTCTGAAGCTTGGGACAATGCTTCCCCACCCTCAGGTGAACATAGTTCAACATTAACAAAAAGTTCAAAGTCAGGAAACAAGTTAGAAAAATGAGCAAACAATAAGAACAAGAACTTGACATTTAAAAGCTACTATGGTGGTAGGGAAGATCAAGACCCAACTTGGAAAATGATAATAATAAAAAACAGCTATAAACAAAGCCTCAAAGAAAATAACGTTAATCAATACGCAAGCCCAACAAAAATTTCTGGAATCATTAAAGAAAAGGAAAAGAATGATGGAGAAAAAGATGGGAAAAGAGATGAGTGACACAAGAAAATTAAGAAAGCAGAATTGGCCAAATGGAAAAAGAAGTACAAAAGCTTACTGAATAAAATAATTTCAAAAATAGAATTGGACAAGTGCACGTGAATAACACTATGAGACATAAAAAACAAAAAAACAAAGTAAAAAAAACAGAAGAAAATGTGAAATATTTCATTGGAAAAACAATTGAGAGGTAATTTAAGAATTATAGGACTGCCTGACATGATCAAAGAAAGAGACGTTATATTTTAAGAAATTTTCAAGGAAAACTGCCATGATAGTCTAGAACCAGAGGGTAAAATATGAATTGAAAGACTAGCAATCACCTGCTGAAAAAGATCCCAAAAGGTAAAGCACCAGAAATATTATAGCTAAATTTAAGAGCTTCTAGTTCAAGAAGAAAATACTGCAAGCAGCCAGAAAGAAACCATTCAAAAATCATAGACCCAGAGTCAGGATAACAGAAGATTTAGTGGCTTTCCCCACAAAGGAGCAGAAGGACTTGCAATATGATATTTCAGAAAGCAAAAGAGTTAGGATTGCAAAAAAATAAGATACCAGGCAAAACTTAATATAATCATTGCTGAACTGGGGCCTATAACTGAGTAAAAAAGATGAGCTGTGGACCATAGACCAAAGATGAGCCAACATGCCTGTCATTCTACACAAGAAGAACTTTACAGGCAGATGACAAGGGCTGAGGCCAGCAATTATATAGTAGAACTCCAAAGAAGGGAAAGATGATACTTGTGTTGTCTGGACCCAAATTGAGCTCAGAGCCTGAAAAACTCAGATGAAAAGGGTAGCTATCAGACTGTGATCAGACAACAGAAGGGCCTGGTAAAAATTTGGAAATCCTTAGCTTGAGTCATTTCTGAAAACAATGGAGAATATCACAATACTCAGAATACAGTGACAGAACCCCAGAAGACAAAGATCAGGACTATACAATATATCAACATTCCCTCCAGAAGTACACAGAGACTGGTCTTAACACAAAATCCTAACTCAAGAAGCAAAACTGGAAAACAAAAAGAAGATGTGATGATAAAGGGCAATTGTGAAGATTAAGATGTTTAAGATACCAACCCAGGAGAAGAAAGTAATATGAAAACATCTATAAGGAAAGCCTCAGAGAAAAACATAGCCAGCAGTATTTTTACATGAATAAAATATGTAAACCTTCACTTATATAAGAGAAGGGAGGAATAGACAGACAACATTTCTTCTGAATATGGTCTGAGAGGCTTTAGTGGAATGCAAATAATTCAGCGATGTGATAGCCAAAAACACTAATGCAATCTTGAGTTACATTGGGAAGTACATAGCTTCTAGGGTTGAGGTAGATGGAAATGAGACATCATAAGACAGGCACCAGGTAAGAAGTTCTTGCCGTGGGGCTTCAGTATTGCTATAATGGGAGGAGTAAGACCGAGTGAGAGAACACCGGTGAATGATATTGGTGAATGAATTCAGGCAGAATATCAGTGGATAGGAGATTTGCTGATGGATGCAAGTGTATTAGGATGTTAAAGGTCTCAACAAGAGTGGTGTTGTCGTAGACTTAGCCATAGTGCAGGCACCTGGCAAATGAAAAAAGAACATCAACTCACTGATTTGATGAGTTTGGTTGGCAAATACCTCACCTCTGAAAAACTGAATTATTCCTATAAAGAAACTATAGATCTTGAATACAATAGAAGGCTTTCAAGCATTTCTGATGAAATGAATGAGCCAAGTAAAAATTTTGAAATATAAATGGAATTAGGCAAAATCTAGAAAAAGCTAAAAAAAAGCAACTACATGAGGCCAATATTGAACATTAGATTCAACAATGCTGAAGTATCTACATTCTAATAGGGTAAGAAGATACAAGTATATGTTTAAAATTTCACTATCTTCAAAACACACAAAAAGTGTTAAGAAAGAAAAAGGCAGAGTCTGGGCATGGTTTTATTATGACTCATTGTTTTTTTTTAAAAAAAAGAAATAAAGGCGGAGAATAGGAAAATTAGGAAAAGAAGGGGAAGGAACTTAGTACTTCTCAAAACTGGGGTACAAAAGAAGAGTACACAAAAAGAAAAAGAGGTAAGAAAAGTTGGATTTTCATGAATTCTTGCTTGAACCAGACCAAAAATGTTAAATACACACATATAGAGCAGGGAAATACATTAAATTCAACAGGGAAAGAGGTTGGAAAAAGCATGAGAAAGGGCAATTTTAAGAAGTCAGGTAGAATAGAGAAAAGACACAAGCAAAACAAACTTCAATTACAGAGCATAAATCATAAAGAGAGAATTAAAAAAAAGAAAGCTATAAAAGAACCTAATATTGTCTGGGTATGATAAAGGAAGGAGGAACAGGAGGCCTTTGCTTTTCATGTGGTTCAGATTTGTTTTCTTTCTGTTTTTCCTTCTTTATACAGAGGAAAACAGAAAGAAAAGAGAGGAAATGATGGTGGGAAAGGTATAATTAACAACGATAGCCATGATGGTGAATGGAATGAATTCATCCATAAAACAGAAGAGGGAAAGATAATGCATTAAATAACAAAATGTTTAAGTATTTACAAGAAAAATGTAAAACATAAAAATTCACACAGTTTTAAAAGTGGTAACTGGAACAAAAATTATTATTCTTCAGGTATTTTTTTAAACAGGAGCAGCAGCCATGACCTCAAACAAGACAAGAATAAAAAGAGATATGATTAAGAGCAATAAGCAGGGAAGCTAGGTTATGGTTAAAGACACTTCAGAGATGAAATAATATTAGTACAACATTCTCTAAATGCCATAGCATCTGAATAACTTATAAGAGAAGTTAATTGAATCACAGGATAAAATGATAGCAAATCTATAATAATTGGGTATCCCAATGTGTCTCTTTAAAACCTAGACAAAGATATTTCTTATAAATAAGAAGATAGGACATCAAAATATAAGACAGATCTCTGGTGGTTACTGAATAGAATAAAAAAGAAGAATATATATGTTCTCAGCTATTTGTGAAACATTTACATCATCTGACCTCTGTGTAAGGGCATTGATGTAGAATGTAGAAAAGCAGAACTATTAAGTATATTTTTAACTAAACATAACACAATAAAATGATCACGAATGAAAGGTACATAAAAAAAGATTGGGAGTTAAATGAAAACTAAATAAATGAATCCTAAAGAATGTGGGGTAAAAATAATAAATCACAGCAATAATAGATAAATTAATAAATGTAAAAATAAGCTATCAAAATTGTTCTGATTGTGCTAAAGTAGCTCTTATGGAAATTTTTTTTTAACCTCTGAACACTTTTATCAGCAAAGGGAGAAAAGAGATCAATGAACTGAGCATCCAAATTTTTTTAAATTGAAAGGCAAGAAATCATAAAAACTACTATTAAATACCAAAAGAGAAATCCTGAAAAATCAAAGTAGTGATTAACAATGCTAAAAAGAAAATCCCCCCAAATCAGTAAATAAATGCAGGAGTTAATTTTTTGTTTTAACAAAACTAATAAACTATATAATCCATTAGCTTATTATATTTAAGAAAAGAAGGAAAACCAAATTACTAATATCAGAAATGGAAAAGGAACATTCACAACAAATGAAGGTGACAGTGGGGCTTGCCAAAAAACTGATAACTTAGATGACATGAATGAATATTTTTTAAAAATATAAAAGTCTAGATTACCAGAATAAGAATTAGATCAGTTAAATAATCAGATCTCAGAAAAATAAATTGAACAAGCTCTAAAGGAATTCCCAAAGGGGGGAAACCAGGAGCAGATAGATTTATAAGTGAATTCCATCAAACATTCAAAGAATAATTTCAATGTTAAATAAACTATAAAAATGGGGGGGGAGAGAAGAGACCTACCACATTCCTCATATGAAACAAATATAATCTTTATAATTAAAGAGAGATATAATATTATAATATAAGAGAGAAAAATATAAATCAATATCCCTAATTAATAGCAATGCAAAAATATTGAAAAAAATATTATCTAAAAAGCTCCAGAAACCTATCAAAATACTACACACACATTCACACATATAAACATATTACATTTTGATACTTTAACTAGGCTGAATTTACAGCAGGAATGTAAAGGTAGTTCAATATCAGAAAAACTATAAATATAATGGAGCATATTAATAACAAAACCAATAGAAAACATCTACACCACTAGATGCTGAAAAAGCATGTAAACAAAATATAATAAGAATTTTTAAAAAACATCAAACATCACATGAATAAATGGTGCTTGTATCTTCAATAAAGTCTAGCCAAAGCCAAGGGCTAGCATTATCTAATAGCAAAACACTGGATTTCTTCTCAATAAGATCAAAGATAAAAATGCATCTTGTTGCTAATATTATTTTATATAGTTCTAAAAATGCAATATCAACAAGACAAAGAAAATAAATTGAAGGAATCAGCACAAAGAGAAAATATAACTATCACCTTTAGCAGATAATAAGATGATTTCCTTAAAGAAGCCTAGAAATTCAGCCCAAATATTAACTGAAATAACAACCAAGCAAGTGATGGAATATAAAACAAACAGGAAAATCATCAGCCTTTCCACATATTATAAATAAATCCTATCAGGAAGAAATACAAAAAAAATCCTTTCAAAATGCCTACAGAATGTACAAAATGTTGAGTCCATCTACTAAAATGCCCACAGGGATACATGAAAACAACTACAAATTTTTTTTTTTTACAGAAATAAAGAAAGAAAAAATATTGGAGGGAATTGGTTGACCCACGTGAATATAATTAAAATGATAATATTACCTAAATTACTTTATAGCTTCACTAGCATAACCAACTACCAAAGGGCAACTTGAAAGTAGTAGGAAAGGTAATGTAAAATTCAATGAAGGGGCAAAAGGTTAAGATTATCAAGGAAAATAATGAAAAAAAAAAGGAAAGGGACCAATCAGGATTAAATTTCATGCTATACTACAAAGCATTAATCATCAAAACTATTTGGTACTCAGTACACATTGTCAGATTGGCTAAAATGACAGGAAAAGATAATGACAAACGTTGGAGGGGATGTGGGAAAGCTGGGACACTGATACATTGTTGGTGGAACTGTGAATGGATCCAACCATTCTGGAGAGCATTTTGGAACTATGCTCAAAAAGTTATCAAACTGTGCATACCCTTTGATCAGCAGTGTTTCTATTGGGCCTATATCCCAAAGAGATCTTAGAGGAGGGAAAGGGACCCACATGTGCAAGAATGTTTGTGGCAGCCCTTTTTGTAGTGGCTAGAAACTGGAAACTCAGTAGATGCCCATCAATTGGAGAGTGGCTGAATAAATTATGGTATATGAATGTTATGGATTATTATTGCTCTGTAAGAAACGACCAGCAGGACAATTTCAGAGAGGCCTGGAGAGACTTGCATGAACTGATGCTGAGTGAAACGAGCAGAACCAGGAGATCATTATACACGGAAACAAGAAGACTATATGATGATCAATTCTGATGGACATGGCTCTCTTCAACAGTAAAATGTTTCAAACCACTTCCACTTGGTTAGTGAAGAAAGCCATATACACCCAGAGATAGGGATATGAGGTGTGGACCACAACATAACATTTTCATGCTCTCTATTGATGTTTGCTGCATTGTTTCCCTTCTCAGATGTTTTTTTTTCTTGTAGACATGATTTTTCCTGCACAGCAAGATAGATAAGTGTGGAAATATTTTTACATATATTCTATTTGTCAAGTATTTTAACATAATTAATATGTAGTGGATATCCTGCCATCTAGGGGAGGAGTGGGGAATAGGGGGGAAATTTGTAACAAAGCTTTGTAAGGGTTAATGTTGAAGAATTACCCATATATATGTTTTGCAAATAAAAAGCTTAAATAAGAAAGACAATAAAACAATCATAGAATGTTAAAAAAAATTAAAATAAAAAACTATTAGGTACTGATTATAAAATAGAAAAAATTTATCAGTGAAACATTAAGTACCTGAGATCCAGAAGGAACAGCTCAACAAACTCAAGGGTTTCAACTATGGAGATAAGAACTCAATATTCAACAAAAGCTGCAGGGGAAATGGGGAAACTATCCTGCACAAAGCGGATTTAGACCAATAAATCATATCATATATCATAATAAAACACCAAATGCATACATGATCTTGATATCAAAAGTCACATGCTAAACAAAATTTTTGTTATTTGTCCTTCATTTCTGAAGAGGACCAATGACATTAAAGGGTGATGTCTTGACTCGTGTGTGAACTAGATTTGAGTGGGACAGAATTGCACAAAGTCATCAGTCTCAATCTCTCTTCCAATCATCAAAATCCAGTGGTGAGACAAAAGTCTGGATTACTGGCAACAGTTTGCAATATCATGGATGACCTTGGCATCTTCCTTGTCTCACCAAGTTCTAAGCATTCCACAGCACCTACTTCAGCCACTTTCATAGCTACTGGAGCACATTATTCTTATCCATTCACCTGGGGAAGTCTTCACATACATGGGGTAGCCACCCTGCTAAGCTCACCAACAGTTTGGTGGCCTGCCAGTTACCTTCAACGTGGTTTAGCTCATCTGCTAAAATGGTTTATAATGAAGTACGGTTTCTGAGAGTGCTACAGCTTTTTGATGAGAAGTGAGTGCCAGGTGGTCAAAAAAGGTGGATGAGTAACCCTGAGAAGGGCTTGGCAAGCCTTCACCCCAGAGGTATTAGTCGTCCTTTAGTACCTATATATCCAGCCAGGTGATGCAAGGGATAGAGTGCTGGGCCTGATGTCAAGAAGACTCTTCTTACTGAGTTCAAATCAGACCTCAGACATTAACTAAATAGCTGTGTGTGACTCCAGGCAAATCACTTAACCTTGTTTGCCTTAGTTTCCTCATCTGTGAAATGAGCTAGAAAGGAAATAGTAAGCCACTCCAGTATCTTTGCCAAGAAAACCCCAAATGGATCACAAAGAATTGGACACAACTGAAACAAGTGCATTGCAACAAAATATTTTATCATGGGCTTTCCAAGCTCTGAGAAAAACTGCCAGCATGAAGCCTAAACACATTAGAGGAAAAGAGGAGATATTTTTCAAGGCTATGCATAGGAGAAGATTTTCTGAACAAATTAGCAGTAGAGGTAATCACAGAAGATAAAAATGAATCATTTTGATTCTGTGTGATTAAAATATTTTTGTACCAACAAAATCAATGTAGCTAAAATCACATGACAGTTACCTAGAAAAATAATTGCAGAAAATTGTATGATAAAAGTCTAATATCCAAAAGATTAAGCAAATTGATTCAAATACATAAGAGCAAACACCATTCCCAAACAGATAAATGGTCAATAAATATGAACATGCAATGTTTAAAAAAAGCAGGCCAAGATATCAACAATCATAAGAAAAACTGCTCTAAATCATGAATAAAAATAAAAATTAAAACAACTCTTTGTTAATTTTTTAAAATAAAACTTAATTTATAAAAATAATGTAAGTTCCTTAAGGGTAAGGATTACCTTGCTTGCTTGTATTTTGAGCCTCAGTTCTGTTTTTTTTTTTTTAATTTTATTAAAGCTTTTTATTTGTAAAACATATGTATGGGTAATTCTTCAACACTGACCCTTACAAAGCTTTCTGTTACAAAATTTTTCCCCCTAGTCCCCACCCCTCCTCTAGATGGCAAGAAGTCCAATACATGTTAATTATGTTAAAATACTTGACAAATCGAATATGTGTATACATATTTTTACTTGCTGTGCAAGAAAAGTCAGATCTACAAGAAAAAAAAATCTGAGAAGGGAAACAATGCAAGCAAACATCAATAGAGAGCATGAAAATGTTGTGGTCCACATTCAAATCCCTCTCTCTGGGTGTATATGACTTTCTTCACTGAACAATTGGAATTGGTTTGAAACATCTCAGTGCTGTAGAGAACCATATCCATCAGAATTGATCATCATATAGTATTGTTGTTGCCATGTATAATGATCTCCAGGCTCTGCTCATTTTGCTCAGCATCAGTCCATGCAAGTCTCTCCAGGCCTCTCTGACATCATCCTGCTGGTCGTTTCTTATAGAACAATAATATTCCATAACATTCCTATACCATAATTTATTCAGCCATTTTCCAATTGATGGGTATCCGTTCAGTTTCCAGTTTCTAGCCACTTCAAAAAGGGCTGCCACAAACATTCTTGCACATGTGGGCCGCTTTCCCTTCTTTAAGATCTCTTTGGGATATAAGCCCAATAGAACACTTCTGGGTCAAAGGGTATGCACAGTTTGATCACTTTTTGATCATAGTTCCAAACTGCTCTCCAGAACGGTTGGATCCGTTCACAGTTCCACCAACAATGCATCAGTGTCCCAGCTTTCCCACATCCCCTCCAACATTTGTCATTATCTTTTCCTGTCATTTTAGCCAATTTGACAATTGTGTAGTGGTATCTCAGAGTTGTCTTAATTTGCATTTCTCTGATCAATAGTAATTTGGAGCACCTTTTCATATGACTATAAATAGTTTTAATTTCATCCTCTGAAAATTGTCTGTTCATATCCTTTGACCATTTATTGATTGGAGAGTTGAGCCTCAGTTCTTAACACACTATATTCTTGTCACATAATAAGCTATCTATTTGTCTATCTTTCTTTCTATCTGAGTACCCATCTGTCAATTTATCTATGCATCCACCCACTCAATTTGGCTTCTCCAAGGAGAATTAGTCTGAAGACTGCTTCAGAAAAATATATAAAACAAGGAGTTAAACAAATATTGTTGACTACGAAAATGTATGACTCTAGATGTCTCTTTACAGTTGTATACGGTTTTTTGGATCTAAAAAAAGTCTCATGACCTCTATTACAAATCTATATATGTTTCCACAATGAATATTATTTTAAGAAAATTTTATCAGTAAAAAGGTTGACATTTTTATATATAATCTTCTTTTACTATTCTTTGTACATGAATGTGTCCATATTTATTGATGTCTGGTTCATCAAAATTAAGAAACACAGTTATTAAAAAAAACAGCTAGAGATGACAGAGAACTGAATGGACACCAACAGGATGTTAATGAATCTCAAAGATGGTTTCCATCATATTTGGTGGACACCCTATGGAAGATCTGTAGTAGGACTAAGTTAAGTCATGGAAGAAGGATAAGTTGGAGTGCAGAGACTTATCAATGAAATGATTGAATGATTCAAATATGGCAGGTTTGAAGCACTGCTTCTGGAAAATGCCCTGAGAAATAACTATGCATAACAGAAGCTATCTTTCATTCACATTTATCAAGTGCTTTTAGAAAAAACACTATTGAGGTATGGCTGATGACTATGCTACAGTTTTTTGGAGTCACAGGTAGGAGTTGAATGCCCCTCCTCCAAAGGAGGATATAGGTCAGGTAGTCCAAATTTGAAGGCATTTTGTTCTGGACCTGTAATTTCATTTGCATATAGCACTCTTGGAATTGGAAATGGAGATGATGTCCACCAACTGATTTCAGAAAAATTTAGGAAGACTTATTTGAACTAGGAAAAACTTACATGAACTGATGCAAGGTGAAGTGAGTAGAAGCTGAAGAACTTATAAAAAATGACAAATACTGGAGGGAATATTGGAAAATAGGGACAGTAATAAACTGATAGTAGAACTGTGACTGATCCAGTCATTATGGAGAACAATTTGGAGCTATGCCCAAAAGGTTATCAAATTGTGCATACCCTTTGACTCAGAAATAGCACTACTTGATCTATATCCCATGGAGATTTTTGAAAAAGGAAAAGGATCAGCTTGGGAGTGTGACAGACAGCATTTCAAGCCAGGTCTCTAGACTCCATGTCTAACATTCTTTCCACAATCATCCTCTGTCCAAACAACTGTTCTGCAAATAAATTTTTGAAGCATATTCAGGTACTTACAGTGACTTTACTTCAAGACTATATAATGGAGTCAGTCATTATCTTAAACTGAAAATATAATAATATTGTCTGTGTCATCCAGAGACTGTCTTGCAAGTAGATGTAGTGTGTGATTTGATAAGGCACTAGGCACAGCTTCCTGACCAAAAATATTAACATTGCTGATTGCCATTGTACCCTTGTAGTTTCATTCACTTGGGTCACAAAGTCTTTCCTTCCTCTTCAAGACTCTGGAAATACTCTTCCTGTATGTTTCATTCAGGTTTTTATGCAAATATCCCTAGGAGGTATTAAGCCTTATATTAGCTATTACATTAAGTTATTCTCAATATACTTTGGGAACAGGACAAGGGGTGGGGTGGTAGGCACAACTCCAGGGCAGTCAAGAGGAAGAAGAGAAGTGCTGTTAGTTGAGATAATTAGAAAGTAGAGACAAATGTGACAACTTTACCAAGCCACCATGCCTAAAGTGGGAAGTAAAGGTTCTCAATCATGGAAGCATATTTCTGGCTCCAAGTCGCATCCATTGAAGACTAGACATGACACGATTATCAAAATGGATGTACCAATCATCAATCATTTCTATCCAATGATTCTATGAAACTGACAAATAGAACTCCTCTAGTTAAACAGAATTATAAAAAAAAAGAATGCTTGTTATTTATCCAAGCAATACTCCGCCCCATTTTGAGTCAAATCCATTTGCATACTTCTCAATAGAGAGAAGAGGGGAAGAGAGAGAGAGGGAAGGAAGGGGAGGGAGGGAGGGAGAGATCAGTAATACATCTACATGTTGACATTCACTTGGTACAATTTTAATAATGATTTCTTTCAGGTAATTATTTAATGTGGACTGTTCTAAGATAAATCAAAGTTTGCTTCTCAGAGCCAGCCAAATGGATCTTATTTGGTGACCAGGATTTCAACCTTTCCAAGAACACAGCCAATACCACTTCCACACCCATTTCACTTCATGGCTGTGGCCCAAAACATCAGTCCCTGTATACCCCTCATTGAAGTCAGAGTTAGCTAATAGGTCTATCACAATCTAATCTCAAATCATCAGGAACAAAAGTTTTCCACACCTACATTCTCCAGTGATGGAATTCAGTTTTAGGGTAATACAATCAGAGAAAATTTGAGCAAGAAGGAATACAGATAAAAATATTTAAAAAAAGAAGAAATACAGAGATCAGAGTCCAACCTTCTTATTTTATAGATGAAAAAACTGTAGCTTATCTTGCTCAAGATCAACAAGCTAGTCAAAGGCAAAGACATGTATAGGATGCTGGGTCTTCTGAAACCTAATCCATTGTTCTTTGTATAATATTTGTATAATATTGATTATCAAAATACTTAGGCTTGAAGCCTGACTGTATGGACAATGAATCATTTGCTATTGGGAAAGTCATTTAACTTTTTCTGGATTTCATTTTCCTTATACTACAAACAAGGATAAAAATTAACCTTTCAAAGTGCTCTAAATCACTATTGATTAGAGAAAGGCAAATTAAGACAACTCCGAGACACCACTTTATACCTCTCAGTCTGGCTAAGATGACAGAAATATATAATGATAAATGTTAGAAGGGATGTGAGACATTTAAAACTCATATATAACATATCATAGACCAACATTCTATAATTTGAAAATGGAAGGGATCCAAGAGATCATCTAGTTCAGCTCCCTCATCATACAGATGAGAGAACTAGGGCTCAGGTAAAAGAAGAGTCTGGCCCAAAGTCACACAGGTAGTAAAGAGCAGAGAACAGATTTGAACTCAGATCTCAAATTCTTAGTTAAGTGTTCTTTTTCTGTTGCTTTGAAATTTTTCCCCCTAAAATTACCTATTTTTGCCCTCCAAAATCATGTGTTTCTTATCAAGGACTTCATTTCAGATGAAGATAGAAGCCACATGAGATATTTCTCATGGCCATTTTTCCCCTACAAATTCCCCCTAACCATATCCCTGTGTACCCCCATACTTGAAGTGGCTTAATTATTGAATTTTGGCTAAATTGAAAACTTTGGTAAAGTTATAGAGATATATTTTATTTGAGAAACAAATAAGCCTGCTTCTCATCCTTCTTTCTACTTTCCCTTCCTCTCCTCTCCTCCCTGGGGACTCATATAGAAATGAGATGATACAGGACCCAAGGTCATCTTGTCAAGGAAAATTTCACTAGGTAAATAAACTATCAGAGAAGCTTTCACTGTGCACTGTTGACTTCGGCAAACATGACTTGGAGGATGTTACTGTGAATATCACAGGAGGCTAATGGAAATGACGGAGAAACCCTAGGTCAAGAACATAATAATAAATATAGCCCATATTTCTCAAGGCTATGAATGGCGGAAATTGGAATTATAATTTCCCTTTTAAATTAGAGATTCCTGGAAATGCTGCCTGAGGAACATTGCCCCAGAGGAGCCTGACAGACATTTTCTCAGAAAGGCTCATTGTGCAAAAATCATGATACTGTTCAGCAAGTCCTGAAATGGAGTGTGAGGGTAGGGGAATGGAAGGAATCTCTAGAGATCAGGAGCGAAAGAGCCGAACAGTTAATCCCTTATTTGCAGGAGGTCCTGAAAATGCCCAGCTAGCCAGCTTTGTACCAACTATCCTAGGAGGCCTAAATGTGTGAAGGGAATGTCCTGTTGCTTCATGGGAAACAATACATTGACCAACAAACCCATCTTTTGTACTCTCTTACTTCTCATAGGCTTTTGCTTATCTTTACTGGGATATGGTGAACAGAATGTTAGACCTGGACTTGGGACATATAGTTTTTAGTCCAGGCTCCAATACTTACAGACTGTTGACCCTTTTAGCTTGCTGTGCTTCAGTTTCCTTACTCTATAAAATGAGAATGACATTTGCAAAACATACTGCTAAGCATTTTTGTGGAGAAAGTGGAAGGTAAACTAGAAAGCACTAGATAAATAGGGGCTATTTTATCGATAATCAAAATACTTAGGCTTGAAGCCTGACTGTATGGACAATGAATCACTTGCTATTGGGAAAGTCACTTAACTTTTTCTGGATTTCATTTTCCTTATATTACAAACAAGGATAAAAATTAACCTTTCAAATACTCTAAATTACTATTAATTAGAGATATGCAAATTAAAACAACTCTGAGATACTACTTCATATCGCTAAGATGACAGGAAAAGATAATGATAAATTGGAAGGGATGTGAGAAAATGGATACTAATACATTGTTGGTGGAGTTGTGAACTGATTCAACAATACTGGAGAGCAATTTGGAACTAGGCCCAAAAGGCCATCAAACCTTGTCTACCTTTTGATCCAGCACTGTCTGTACTGGGTCTGTATCCCAAAGAGATCATAAAGGAAGAGAAAGGACCCACATGTACAAAAATGTCTGTAGCAGCCCTTTGTGTAATGACAAGAAACTGGAAACTGAGGGGATGCCCATCAGTGGGGAACGGCTGAATAAGTTATGGTATATGAATGTTATGGAATATTACTGTCTGTAAGAAATGATCAGCAGGATGATTTTAGAGGGGCCCAGAGAGACTTACATGAACTGATGCTGAGTGAAGTGAGTAGAACCAAAAGAACATTGTACATGGCAACAAAAAGATTATGTGAAGACCAACTATGATGGACTTTCAACAATGAGGTGAATGAGGACAATTCCAATAGACTTGTGATGAAGAGAGCCATCTGCATCTAGAGAAAGGGCTGTGGGGACTGAGTGTGGATCACAACACAATATTTTTACCTTTTTGTTATTGTTGTTTGCTTGCTTGTTTTTTTTTTCTTTCTCATTTCCCCCTTTTTGGTCTGAGTTTTCTTGTGCAGCATGATAAATGTGGAAATATGTTTAGAAGGTATGCAAATATTTAACCTATATTGTATTACTTGCTGTCCAAGAAAGGGGGGAGGAGAAAAATTTGTAACACAAGGTTTTGCAAGTGTGCATGCTAAAATCTACTTTTGCATATATTTTGAAAAATAAAAAGCTATTATAAAAATTAACTTTTCATCATCATTACTATCAGGTAATAAATTTTGTTTTCATAGCAAATTATAAATAACACAGAGAAAGGTGTGCAAAGATTACAATCTGCACTGCTGGAGAGAGCACCCACACAAAGATGAAATAATAGTGTTTAGAAGTAAAGTAATAATATGGACCTCCCTACCCCCAGAGTTGTTGGGAATACCAAATGAGCTGAAGGAGTGGGATGGTACTTTGGAAAGGAGCATGTGCTAAGCACATCTAAGGTATTATTCATTATAATAACAGTCCTTAAAACTCACTTAAACTTGGTTTTAACTCTTTAGCAAAGCATGGGACCTACAGTAAAGTTATCTTTTGTTAAGGCAAAAGTCTCACAGAAGACAGCATGATTAAGTCAAGAGAACACTGGCTTTGGATTAAAAAATCCTTTCTCTGATGCTTGGCCAGGTCATTTTGCCTCCCTGGGTTTCAGTTTCTTCCTCTGTAAAATGGGCTAGATGACCTCTAAGGTCTCTTTCAGTTCTAAACCTAGGATTCAATGGTAAGACAAAGTATGTATGGAAATTGAAACCATGTGATCAAAGGCTGGCAACCACTATTCTAGAGATCCTGGACCTAAGAATAAGGACAATTCCCAAATTTTTAGGATTTTAAACTAGGGCTTTTGAGACAGACCAGAAACAAAATATGCAAATATATCTATAGTTACACCAAAAGGGAATCTCTATAACCATAGGTACAGAGCTATGCCTACCACAGAACCTTAAGCCCAAAGGAAACACTCAATAAGGCTTTAGAGAAGTTTGTTGGTCATTATTATCAGAAAGAACAATAAAAACCATCTACTCTAATCCTTAAATCTGATTTTATGGAGGGCAAAACTGAGACCCAGAGTGAGGAAGTTATTCACATCAGCTCACACAGCAAGTCACATAAGCTTAACACAGTCAGTAGTAGGGAGAAAGAAGCAAAGACAGGTACAGAAATAATGTCATAATTTGTGTAAAAGTTCATAGGAAAAGTGCAAAGTGCTATAAAAGATAAAGAAGGAAAGATTATTTCTTGCTGGGGAAGTTCAAAGAAGGTTTTGTGGAGGAGGCGATATCTAAACTGAAGGCTCCTTACCTCATAAAGTTCATGAGCTTTGAGAAAGCTATTTTTAACTCAAGAAAACTTTTTCACTTACTTCTAGAGTTATGGATGAGACTTCAGGAAGTCAGACCTCTACTTAAGTAGTGGAGATGAGTTTCTTTGGAATTAACTCTCAAATATTTCCCAAAGCTTTAGAAAATAGCTTTGAAGTATAAGGATAATTATGTATATGTAAAGATGTTAAAGAAATATGCAGAAATACATCATAGAGCCACACAGATGATTGTTGCCATCCCCTCCAGTGACTAGAAGAACCAGGCCAAAAAAATTATCCTAGGGGCAGCTAGGTGGCACAGTGGATAGAGCACCAGCCCTGAAGTCAGGAGAACCTGAGTTCAAATCTGGTCTCAGACACTTAACATTCCCTAGCTGTGTGACCTTGGGCAAGTCACTTAACCCCAACTGCCTCAGCAAAAAGCAAAAAAAAAATTATCCTAACACTTAGAGATGCCCTCAGGGAGTACCAGAAACACCAGATGGAAAGGTGACAAAGCTAGAAGGTATTGTTGATAAAGCCCAAAATCCATGTCCACGTTACATTTATATACAACACTAACAGAAACGCTGCCTGATGCACTCATTTTAAACCAAGGACTCTTAACTTGGGGTATCTGACCTTGTTTTCTTTTAATGTATTTGACAACCGTACTTCAATATAGTTGGTTTCCTTTGCAAATCTATGTTGTTTATTTTATGCATTGAAAAACGCAATTGTGACTAGGAGTTCCTATGCTTCCAAAGATTAAATGCAATAAAGGGGGTCAGAAGAACTGTGTGGTAAGGAATCATAGAATAGGAGGTACAATAAGGAACAAGCTGGTCTTGAATCAAACCTCTTCTATGGTTTATGTCTTGTTAGTGAACTTCCTAAAGGGCAGGTCCAATTATGTCATACACATACACCTCCACTTAATAAACTCCAGTGGTCCCAGATGGCCTCTAGGATCAAATACCAACCACTCCGGCTCTAAAAGTTTTCCACAACTTAGTCCCTCCTACTTTCTAGTGTTGTTACACTTTACACACTCCAGTGATATTCACTCCTTGCTGTTCTACAAACTAGACATCTTTTCTCTCCAGACAATTTCTCTGTCTGGTCCCCATGACTGGAAGGCTCTCTCTCTTCATCTCAGCCTACTGGCTTCCCTTAAGTTGCAACTACCATCTTCTACAGGAAGCCTTTCCCAATCCTACTTAATTTTGGTGCTTTCCCTCTGTCAATTATTTCCTACGCTTCCTGTATGTAGCTTGTACGTATTTGTTTCCTTGTCATCTCCCCCATTAATCTGTGACTTCCTTGACAGTAGGCACTAGCTTTTTGTACCCCTCATACCTAGCTTAGTCCCTGACACATAGTCGACCCTAAGTAAGGACTGATTAGTTGATTTTTAGTCTTAAAATGTAACAGAACTAAGTAGAATTTGACATAACAGAGCTCTAGAAGACAATGAATTACTGCCTACTGTCTCCAGTTCTAAATGTACTTTCTTTTATTATACCCTGACACAACAGGCCAGGAGGAGAAATGGGAACTTCTTGTTCTTCTCTTCCATTTCCAGACATTCCTTCCTACCACTGTCACTCAACAACCTCTTCTAAGTTTATTGGTCCTCTGGAATCATGGTTGGTCACTGTTTGACCACATTTTTTAAGTCTTTCAAAGTCAACATGGTAAAAATAAACAACATTCAATTTATATGTTGATGTTCCCCCAAATGCCCTGGTTTCAGTCCATAAACCTCAACTTTCATGATCTTCACCTTAATTCCACCGCATTCACACACAGAAATGCTCAGACCCTTGATCTCATTCTCACCCACAAGCGTACCACCTCCACAATCAATAACTCTCCAATTCCTCTGATTATAACCTCCTCTCCAACCATGCCGCACCCTTCCTAAATGTATTCTCTGTCCTCACTGCAACCTCTAGTCACTCCATAAACACACCCTTACTTTCCCAGACCCTTGTCCCTGCCCTGGCTTCATTCTTCTCCCTTCATAATCTTTTTTCCCCTTTTTTATTATTTCCTTTTTATTATTATTTTTATTTACAATACATATGAGTAATTTTTCTACATTGACCTTTGCAAAATTTTTTTTGTTCCAAAGTTTTTCCCTCCTTCCCCCCACCCCCTCCCCTAGATGGTAGGTAGTCTAATACATGTTAAATATGTTAAAATATATGATAAATCCAATATTTGTAAACATATCTATACAGTTATTTTGCTACACAAGAACAATCAGATCTAGAAAGAGAAAAAAAAACCTGAGAAGGAAAACAAAATGCAAGCAAACATTCACAAAAAGCATTAAAATGCTATGTTGCAGTCCACACTCAGTTCCCACAGGCCTCTCTTTGGATGTATATGACTTTCTTCATCGCTGAACAATTATAACTGGTGTGAAACATTTCCTTGTTGAAGAGAGCCATGTTTTTCACAATTGATCATCATATAGTCTTCTTGTTGCCATGTATAGTGATCTCCTGGTTCTGCTGATTTCACTCAGCATCAGTTCATGCAATTCTCTCCAGGCCTCTCTGAAATCCTCCTGTTGGTCATTTCTTACAGAACAATAATATTCCATAACATTCATATACCATAATTTGTTCAGCCATTCTCCAATGGATGGGCATCCATTCAGTTTCCAATTTCTAACCACTACAAAAAGGGCTGCCACAAACATTCTTGCACATGTGGGACCCTTTACCTCCTTTAAGATCTCTTTCTCCCTTCATAATCTTGAACCTATAGTTAAACAGTTTAACTATAATCTACCCTTGAATCCTCAGTCTCATTTCTGCTCATCTCTTTCCAAGCTTCAATCACAGATCACTCTCACTATACTCCATACTTCTGTGCTGAGTCCCCTGCAAAAGTATTTTACTTAATCTCAAATGGGGCCCTATTGCTTTAAAATAACTTTTTTGCTCTTCTTTTCATTTCCTCTGTCTCACTCTGCAAAATAATTGTTTGAAACTTTTCCCTTTCTTCTCAAGTCATCTACACAACCCACTTGTTCCCTGATCCTTCTTGGGCAAAGGGCCTCTCCTCATATTTTATTGAAAAATTTGAGGCTAGAAGTTCCGGGGGCGGAGCCAAGATGGTGGAGTGAAAACGTGACTCTGCATCCTCCTCTGATCCTCACTCAAATCAACAATAAAATAAGTCTCTGAACTGATCTTCAAGTCAACGAATTCAGAAATATTTGGACACTGCTCTCTGAAGAACTTCATATCAGGTTTGTCTAACTCGGACAGAGGGATAAACAAGCGGACTTGGGTATAGGCTGGAAGTGAGGGTGGGACTCAGCTCACTGTGGCAGAAACTCCAAACTCCAAACTCCAAACACCTGGAGTTTATCTGAGGCACTCAGGACACTCTGCCCTGATTGGGGGCAGGTGTTCTGGCAGACTTGCCTTGTTGAAGGAATAATTTGGACTTAGTCCTAGCCCCCACCAGCAAAGCACCTTAAATTAATTCCCCAGATTGCCCCAGGGCAAATTACCACAGCCACCACTTTTCTAACCTTAAAGAGACACTGTCTAAAAAAATGAAGAAGCAAAAGAGAGCTCTCACCATAGACAGCTTCTATCGAGAGAAAGAAGGGCAGACCCCAGATCCTGAGGTTCATTCAGACAAAACTCAAGAGGAAGTCAGCAAGGACCATCACTGGTCCCCTTTTCAAAAGGCCTTTCTGGAAGATTGCATAAAGAATCTCAAAAGAGAGCTGGAGGATGAATGGGAAAATAAACTGAAATCAGTGCAAGAAGGTTATGATGCCCTGCAAAAGAGATATGAAAAAGACACCAATTTATTGAAAAATAAAATTAGTGAAGTGGAAAAAGAGTGAAATGAACAAAAAAATTCAATTGGCCAGTTACAAAAAGAGCTAAAAAAGGTAACTGAAGAAAACAACACTTTAAAAATAAGAATTGAACAAATGCAAGTGAATGACTCAATAAGACTTCAAGAATCAGTCAAAAAAAAAACCAAAAAAATGAAAAATGAGAAGAAAATATGAAATATCTCCTAGGAAAAACAACTGACTTGGAAAATAGATCTAGGAGAGACAATCTAAGGATTACTGGACTTCCTGAAAGCCATGATGAAAAAAAGAATCTAAACACTATCTTCCAAGAAATCCTGAAAGAAAACTGCCCTGAGGCTGTAGAATCAGAAGGCAAAATCACCACTGAAAGAATTCACCGATCACCTCCTGAAAGAGACCCCAAAATTAAAACCCCAAGGAATATCCTGGCTAAATGTCAGGACTATCGCACCAAGGAAAAGATTTTGTTGGCAGCTAGAAAGAAACAATTCAATTACCAAGGATCTATAATTAGAATCACACACGATCTGTCAGCCTCCACATTGAAGGATCGAAGGGCCTGGAACCAGATATTCCAAAAGGCAAAGGAACCTGGATTACAGCCAAGAATAACCTATCCAGCAAGAATGAGCATCATCCTCCGGGGAAAAAGATGGTCATTTAATGATATAAGTGAATTTTACCTCTTTTTAATGAAAAGACCAGATTTGAACAAAAAATTCGACCTCCAAACACAGAACTCAAGAGAAGCATAAAAAGGTAAAAATGAAAGTACTTTTGAGAACTTTATTTCTACTATGGGGATACTTAAAGTTTGGGGGTATAATTAACTAGATATTACTTTGATAATATGAAAAAGAAAACTAGAAGGGAAAAGGTTATCATACTGGGGAAAAGAGGTAAAAGGTGGTGAAATAAGATTTTAAAAAAAGGAGGTAAAAACAAGATAATGTCTCATGAAGAGGCAAAGAAAACCTAATATAATTGAGAGAAAGAAGGGAGGGGGATGAGCATTGTGTAAATCTTACTCTCATCAGTTTGGGCTCTAAACGTATATATCAGACATTTGATTTCACAGAGAAACTTGTCTGTTGCTAGAGGGAAGTGGGAGGAAAAGGAGGAAAAGAAAGGGATAAACTAATAGAAGGGAAAATAGGAGAATCAAGAAAAAGGAGTAAAAAGGGGGGAGGGGATCTAAAGGATGGAGGGTTGTTTGGGGGAAGGGGTCATCAAAAGCAAAATACTGAGGAGGGGGGAAGGGAGAAAGGGGAAAGGAAAAGGGAAAACATAACTTGGGTAAATAAGATGGCAGGAAATAAAGAATTAGTTATTTTAACTGTGAATGTCAATGGGATGAACTCTCTCATAAAGCAGAAGTGGATATCAGACTGGATTAAAAACCAGAATCCCACAATATGTTGTCTACAGGAAACACATCTAAAACATAGTGACACATATAGGATGAAGGTAAAAGGCTGGAGCAGAACCTATTATGCTTCAGGTGAACACAAAAAAGCAGGGGTAGCAATCCTTATCTCAGATCAAGTAAAAGCCAAGATAGATCTAATCAAAAGAGATCAGGAAGGAAACTATATTTTATTAAAGGGTACCATAGATAATGGAGTAATATCAATATTAAATATATATGCACCAAGTGCAATAGCATCCGAATTCCTAGGGGAGAAATTGAGAGAGATGCAAGAAGAAATAGACAGCCAAATAATACTAGTGGGGGATCTCAACCTTGCTCTCTCAGAATTAGATAAATCAAACCACAAAATAAATAAGAAAGAAACTAGGGAGGTAAACCAATTGCTAGAAAAGTTAGATATGATTGACCTATGGAGAAAATTGAATGGAGACAGTAGGGAGTTTACTTTTTTCTCAGCTGTCCACGGAACTTATACAAAAATTGACCATGTGTTAGGGCATAAAAACCTCAAAATCAAATGCAGAAAGGCAGAAATAGTAAATGCATCTTTTTGAGATCATGATGCAATAAAAATCACATGCAATATAAGGCCAGGAGAAAATAAACCAAAAGTTAATTGGAAATTAAATAATCTAATCCAGAAGAATGAATGGGTAAAAGAGCAAATCATAGACACAATCAATAATTTCATCCAGGAGAATGACAATAAGGAGACAACATACCAAAATTTGTGGGATACGGCCAAAGTGGTTATAAGGGGTAATTTTATATCTCTAGATGCTTACTTGCATAAAATAGAGAAAGAAAAGATCAACGAATTGGGCTTATTATTTAAAAAAAAAA
>JAJPUD010000192.1:135655-241581 GCA_023553655.1 Myrmecobius fasciatus | reverse complement strand
ATCACCTCCTGAAAGAGACCCCAAAATTAAAACCCCAAGGAATATCCTGGCTAAATGTCAGGACTATCGCACCAAGGAAAAGATTTTGTTGGCAGCTAGAAAGAAACAATTCAATTACCAAGGATCTATAATTAGAATCACACACGATCTGTCAGCCTCCACATTGAAGGATCGAAGGGCCTGGAACCAGATATTCCAAAAGGCAAAGGAACCTGGATTACAGCCAAGAATAACCTATCCAGCAAGAATGAGCATCATCCTCCGGGGAAAAAGATGGTCATTTAATGATATAAGTGAATTTTACCTCTTTTTAATGAAAAGACCAGATTTGAACAAAAAATTCGACCTCCAAACACAGAACTCAAGAGAAGCATAAAAAGGTAAAAATGAAAGTACTTTTGAGAACTTTATTTCTACTATGGGGATACTTAAAGTTTGGGGGTATAATTAACTAGATATTACTTTGATAATATGAAAAAGAAAACTAGAAGGGAAAAGGTTATCATACTGGGGAAAAGAGGTAAAAGGTGGTGAAATAAGATTTTAAAAAAAGGAGGTAAAAACAAGATAATGTCTCATGAAGAGGCAAAGAAAACCTAATATAATTGAGAGAAAGAAGGGAGGGGGATGAGCATTGTGTAAATCTTACTCTCATCAGTTTGGGCTCTAAACGTATATATCAGACATTTGATTTCACAGAGAAACTTGTCTGTTGCTAGAGGGAAGTGGGAGGAAAAGGAGGAAAAGAAAGGGATAAACTAATAGAAGGGAAAATAGGAGAATCAAGAAAAAGGAGTAAAAAGGGGGGAGGGGATCTAAAGGATGGAGGGTTGTTTGGGGGAAGGGGTCATCAAAAGCAAAATACTGAGGAGGGGGGAAGGGAGAAAGGGGAAAGGAAAAGGGAAAACATAACTTGGGTAAATAAGATGGCAGGAAATAAAGAATTAGTTATTTTAACTGTGAATGTCAATGGGATGAACTCTCTCATAAAGCAGAAGTGGATATCAGACTGGATTAAAAACCAGAATCCCACAATATGTTGTCTACAGGAAACACATCTAAAACATAGTGACACATATAGGATGAAGGTAAAAGGCTGGAGCAGAACCTATTATGCTTCAGGTGAACACAAAAAAGCAGGGGTAGCAATCCTTATCTCAGATCAAGTAAAAGCCAAGATAGATCTAATCAAAAGAGATCAGGAAGGAAACTATATTTTATTAAAGGGTACCATAGATAATGGAGTAATATCAATATTAAATATATATGCACCAAGTGCAATAGCATCCGAATTCCTAGGGGAGAAATTGAGAGAGATGCAAGAAGAAATAGACAGCCAAATAATACTAGTGGGGGATCTCAACCTTGCTCTCTCAGAATTAGATAAATCAAACCACAAAATAAATAAGAAAGAAACTAGGGAGGTAAACCAATTGCTAGAAAAGTTAGATATGATTGACCTATGGAGAAAATTGAATGGAGACAGTAGGGAGTTTACTTTTTTCTCAGCTGTCCACGGAACTTATACAAAAATTGACCATGTGTTAGGGCATAAAAACCTCAAAATCAAATGCAGAAAGGCAGAAATAGTAAATGCATCTTTTTGAGATCATGATGCAATAAAAATCACATGCAATATAAGGCCAGGAGAAAATAAACCAAAAGTTAATTGGAAATTAAATAATCTAATCCAGAAGAATGAATGGGTAAAAGAGCAAATCATAGACACAATCAATAATTTCATCCAGGAGAATGACAATAAGGAGACAACATACCAAAATTTGTGGGATACGGCCAAAGCTGTTATAAGGGGTAATTTTATATCTCTAGATGCTTACTTGCATAAAATAGAGAAAGAAAAGATCAACGAATTGGGCTTATTATTTAAAAAAAAAAACTTGAAAAAGAACAAATTAAAAACCCTCAATTAAATACCAAATTGGAAATTCTAAAAATAAAAGGGGAAATTAATAATATTGAAAATAAGAAAACTATTGAATTAATGAATAAAACTAAGAGTTGGTTTTATGAAAAAACCAACAAAATAGATAAGCCTTTAGTTAATTTGATAAGAAAAAGGAAAGAGAAAAATCAAATTGTTAGTCTCAAGAATGATAAGGGAGAACTTTCCTCCAATGAAGAGGAAATTAGAGCAATAATTAGGATTTACTTTGCCCAACTTTATGCCAGTAAATTTGATAATCTAAATGAAATGGAAGAATATCTACAAAAATATAGATTGCCCAGGTTAACAGATGAGGAAATAAATTATTTAAATAGTCCCATATTAGAAAAAGAAATAGAACAAGCTATTAATCAACTCCCTAAGAAAAAATCTCCAGGGCCAGGCGGATTTACATGTGAATTCTACCAAACATTCAAAGAACAATTAATTCCAATACTATACAAACTATTTGAGAAAATAGGGACAGAAGGTATACTACCAAATTCCTTCTATGAGACCGATATGGTGCTGATAGCTAAACCCGGTAGGGTGAAAACAGAGAAAGGAAACTATAGACCAATTTTCCTAATGAATATTGATGCAAAAATTTTAAATAAGATACTAGCAATGAGATTACAGAAAGTTATCCCCAGGATAATACACCATTACCAAGTAGGATTTATACCAGGAATGCAGGGCTGGTTCAATATTAGGAAAACTATCAGCATAATTAATTATATTAATAACCAAACTAACAAAAACCATATGATTATATCAATAGATGCAGAAAAAGCATTCGATAAAATCCAACACCCATTCCTATTAAAAACACTAGAGAGTATAGTAATAAATGGGCTTTTCCTTAAAATGATCAGTAGCATCTATTTAAAACCATCAGCAAGCATCATATGTAATGGAGACAAACTAGAACCATTCCCAATAAGATCAGGAGTGAAACAAGGCTGCCCACTGTCACTATTACTATTTAATATTGTATTAAAAATGTTAGCTTTGGCAATAAGAGAAGAAAAAGAGATAAAAGGAATTAGAGTAGGTAATGAAGAAACCAAATTATCACTCTTTGCAGATGACATGATGGTATACTTAGAGAACCCTAGAGACTCAACTAAAAAACTACTAGAACCAGGTTGCTGCCAGGCATGGAGTCAGGAAGACCTGTTCAAATGCAACCTTAGACACTTACTAGCTGTGTGACCCCGGGCAAGTAATTTAATCCTGTTTGCCTCAGTTTCCTCATCTGCAAATTGAGTGGAAAGGGAAATGTCAAAGAATTCTAGCATCTTTACCAAGAAAATTCCAAATGGGACCACAAAGAGGCGGAATCAACTGAAATGACTGAAAAACAACAAAATTATTATTAGCGCTCTAGCTGGGCCAAAATTTTGGGTGCATAGTACCACATTGCTTCCAGAATGACTGGACTAATCGGGTAAATGTATTAATGTACTTGCTTTCCCACAGTCCCTCTAATATTTGTCATTAAAAGACAAATATTATAAAAAAGACAAAAAATTATAAAAGACAAAAAATAGATTTTATCAATATATGTTTTTTTTTGTATCATATATATTTCCCACTATATTTCTCCTTCTTCCCACTCCCAGAGAGCCATTCCTTATACTAAATATTTTTAATTCAACAAAACCAATTAATATATTGGAAAAACATAACATTATTTTCTATGTTCTCACTTATGCAAAGGATCAGGGGAGATGTCAGATCTTTTCTTTGGTGATGGGCTTAATCTTTACAATTTTACAGTATTCACTTTCAATTGTTTGATGATGGTCGTTCTTTTATTTTATATTGTTTCAGTCATTATTTTTCACCTGATGTTGTATTACCAAAACCCCACCTCCTAGTGAAATGAATGTTCCTTTTGGGAATTTTCAGAAGAGCCTGTTGTCTGGATCTTCCTAATTACTAATACTAAACCCTTAGTCAAAATGAAATTTTCCAAAGAAGTCCCAGTGCTTTGTGTCTTCGAGCTTGCCATCAAACAGCACAAAGGTGTAGATTCAGAATTGAAATTGAAATCTAGGACTTGCCATTTGTGACAAAGTTCCACTAGGGCTAAGAGGACTCTGAGGAACTCTTCCCCTCTCCCGCCCTCTTGTCAATCATCACTAGAGTGAGGACACTCAGGATATCTTGATTCAGATCCTGTTTCCTCTGTTTAACAGCTATCAGATCTTACTAAAATTTCTTCATCTGTAAAATAACACTAATGTGGTAGCATTATATATATATATATATATATATATATATATATATATATATATATATATATATATATATATTACACTGTGGACTACTACTTTCAATGATCACCCTTTCTCTTCTTTCCCCCATAGACATGTCATAGTGTTTGAAAGGCCACCATTAGAGATCTTTTCCTTGCAATTATCTCCAAATTTTTTGATATTATTATTCAGCCATTTTTCAGTAACATCTAACTCTTCATAACCCCATTTAAGGAAACTGAGGCAAACAGAGGAAAGTGATTTGCCCAGGGTCACACAGCTAGAAAGTGTCTAAGGCTAGATTTGAACTTAGGGAAATGAGTCTTCCTTATTTCAGACCCCGAGCTCTATTCATTCCTGCTCACTCCAAATTAAAAACCCATTAACAATATAACTTAACTAGGACAGTGGTGTCAAATTCAAATAGAAATGGTACTCTTCAACTGGACATCTTGACATGCTGATAGCATATTGACTTCAAAAACCACATATTAACATTATCTACCTTCTACATACTTTTATTTATTTTGATAAATATTTTCCAATTATATTTTAACCTGGTTTATGGCACTGGGGAGTACTGTAGGACAAAGCATACTCTGATCTAAGGAAAATACCTGGAGCTGTTAGCAACCATTAAAACTTTTTAATCATTTCCTATAACTGATTCATAGAGGCTTACACTGAGTATACAAATGCTACCTTCCTACCAAGTATAAGAGACAGAAGAGAGCTGTGGTTGTGGTTGATGTCCATTTTACCACTAGGGAAACCAAAACTGAGAGAAGGTGAGTTTCTTAAGGTCATGCAGTTAAGAAATGGCAGGACCATGAACTGATGCAAAGTGAGGTGAGCAGAACCAGGAGAACATTGTACACAGGAACAGCAACATCACATAACGATCAGCTGTGAATGACTCAGCTCTTCTCAGCAATACAATGATCTGAGACAATCCTGAAGGATTTATGAGAAACAATGCTATCCACCTTCAGAGAAAGAACTGATGGAGTCTGCATACAGACTATAGCATACTTTTTTTACTTTCTTTGTTTTCCTTGTTTGGTTTTTGTCTGTGTTTTCTTTCATAACAAAGCTAATATGGAAATGTTTTGCATGACTGCACACATATATAACCTGTATCAAATCGCTTGCCTTCTCAATGAGGGTGGAGGAGGGAAGGAGAGAATTTGAAACACAATTTTCTAAAAACAAATGTTAAAAATTGTTTTTACATGTAATAGGAAAAAAAGTATTTTTTTAAAGTGGCAGGACCAGGATTCAAATGCAAGTCTCAGCTTCCTAGCCTTTTTTGTCTTAGCTATTTCTCCTGTTCCCTACTGCCTGTTTTGAGGATTGGAAAAAGGCAAACAAATTTTTTAAATTTTTTTCTTCTTTTTTTTTTAATTAAAGCTTTTTATTTACAGAAGATATGAGTAATTTTTCTACAGTGACCTCTGCAAAACTTTCTGTTCCAAATTTTTCCCTTCTTTCCCCCACCTCCTCCCCTAGATGGCAGGTAGTCTAATACATGTTAAATATGTTGAAATAAATAAATAAATGGATAAATACTATATATATATATATATACATATATATATATATACATATCTATACAGTTATCTTGTAGCACAAGAAAAATTGGATCTAGAAAGAGGAAGAAAAAAACCCTAAGAAGGAAAACAAAACACAAGCAAACATCTACAGAAAGCATGAAAATGCTATGTTGTGGTCCACACTCAGATACAACAGGCCTCTCTCTGGGTGTAGATGGCTTTCTTCATCACTGAACATTTGGAACTAGTTTGAATCACCTCATTGCTGAAGAGAACCACAACCATCAGAATTATTATTGTATAGTCTTCTTATTGCTGTGTATAATGATCTCCTGGTTCTGCTCATTTAGTTCAACATCAGTTCATGCAAGTCTCTCCAGGCCTCTCTGAAATCGTCCTGCTGGTCGTTTCTTACAGAACAATAATATCCCATGACATTCATATACCATAATTTATTCAGCCATTCTCCAAATGATGGGCATCCATTCGGTTTCCAGTTTCTAGCCACTACAAAAAGGGCTGCCACAAACCTTTTTGCCCATGTGGGTCCCTTTCCCTCCTCTAAGATCTCTTTGGGATATAAGCCCAATAGAAACACTGCTGATCAAAGGGTATGCACAGTTTCATAACTTTTTGAGCATAGTTCCAAATGGCTCTCCAGAATGGTTGGATCCGTTCACAGTTCCACCAACAATGTATCAGTGTCCCAGTTTTCCCACATCCCCTCCAATATTTGTCATTATCTTTTCCTGTCATCTTAGCCAATCTGACAGGTGTGTAGTGGTATCTCAGAGTTGTCTTACTTTGCATTTCTCTGATCAATAGTGATTTGGAGCACCTTTTCATATGACTAGAAATAGTTTTAATTTCTTCATCTGAAATTGGCCCTTTGACCATTTATCAATTGAAGAATGGCTTGAATTCTTATAAATTTGAGACAATTCTCTATATATTATAGAAATGAGGCCTTTATCAAAACCCTTAAATGTAAAAATGATTTCCCAATTTATTGCTTCCCTCCTAATCTTGTCTGTATTAGTTTTGTTTGTGCAAAAACTTTTTAATTTAAAAGAAGCAAAATTATCTATCTGGCATTCAATTAAAAAATCCAGTTCTTCTTTGGACAAAAATTCCTTCCTTCTCCACAGATCTGAGAGATAAACTATCCTACATTCCTCTAATTTCCTTATAATATCACTATGTCTAAATCACGAACCCATTTAGATCTTATCTTGGTATATGGTGTTAGGTGTGGGTCAAGCCCTAATTTCTTCAATACTAGTTTCCAATTTTCCCAGCAGGTTTTGTCAAATAGTGAGTCCTTATCCCAAAAGCTGGGGTCTTTGGATTTGTCAAACACTAGATTGTTAGAGTTATTGCCTATTTTGTCCTATGATCCTATCTTATTCCACTGATCGACTGCTCTATTTCTTTGCCAGTACCAAATGGTTTTGATCACCACTACTTTATAATATAGTTTTAGATCTGGCACAGCTAGGGCACCTTCATCAGCATTTTTTTCCCATTAATTCCCTTGAAATTCTTTACCTTTTGTTCTTCCAGATGAACTTTGCTATTATTTTTTCTAGATCTGTAAAATAATTTCTTGGGGGTTTGATGGGTATGGCACTAAATAAGTAGGTTAATTTAGGTAGTATTGTCATTTTTATTATATTTGCTCAGCCTACCCATGAGCACTTGATATTTTCCCAACTGATTAGGTCTGACTTTATTTGTGTGGAAAGTGTTTTGTAGTTTGGTTTGTATAATTCCTAACTTTCCGTTGGCAGATAGATTCCCAAGTATTTTATACTATCGACAGTTATTTTGAATGGAACTTCTCTTGGTTTCTCTTGCTGCTGAATTTTGTTAGTAATATATAAAAATGCTGATGATTTATGTGGATTTATTTTGTATCCTGCAACTTTGCTAAAGTTGTGACTTGTTTCTAAGAGTTTTTTTTTAGTTCAGTCTCTAGAGTTCTCTAATTATACCATCATATCATTGCAAAGAGTGATAATTTGGTATCTTCATTACCTACTCTAATTCCTTTAGTCTCTTTTTCTTCTCTTACTGCCAAAGCTAACATTTCTAATAGACAATATTAAATAATAATGGTGACAATGGGCAGCCTTGATTCACTCCTGATCTTATTGGGAATGGTTCTAGTTGGTCTCCATTACATATGATTCTTGCTGATAGTTTTAAGTAGATAATACTAATCATTTTAAGTAAAATCCCATTTATTCCTATACTCTCTAGTGTTTTTAATAGGAATGGGTGTTGGATTTTTTCAAAGGCTTTTTCTCCATCTATTGAGATAATCATATGGTTTTTGTTAATTTGATTATTAATATAATTGATTATGCTGATAGTTTTCCTAATGTTGAACCAGCCCTGCATTCCTGGTATAAATCCTACTGGGTCATAGTGTATTATCCTGGGGATGAATTTCTGTAATCACGTTGCTAATATTTTATTTAAGATTTTTGCATCAATATTCATTAGGGAAATTGGTCTATAGTTTTTTTCTTCTGTTTTCACCCTACCTGGTTTAGCTATCAGCATCATAGCTGTATCATAAAAGGAATTTGGTAGAACATCTTCTTTCCCTAATTTTTATTTTTTTTTATTTTTATTTTTTGCTTTTTGCTGAGGCAATTGGGGTTAAGTGACTTGCCGAGGGTCACACAGCTAGGGAATGTTAAGTGTCTGAGACCACAATTGAACTCAGGTCCTCCTGACTTCAGGGCTGGTACTCTATCCACTGAGGCACCTAGCTGCTCCCCCTTCCCTAATTTTTAAATAGTTTATATAGTATTGGAATTAATTGTTCTTTAATATTTGGTAGGATTCACATGGAAATCCATCTGGCCCTGGAGATTTTTTCTTAGGGAGTTGATTAATAGCTTGTTCTATTTCTTTTTCTAAAATGGGGCTATCCAAATGATTCATTTCCTCTTCTGCTAACCTGGGCAACCTATATTTTTGTAGATATTCCTCCATTTCATTTAGATTATCAAATTTATTGGCATAAAGTTGAGCAAAGTAACTCCTAATTATTGCTCTAATCTCCCTTTCATTGATGGAAAGTTCTGCCTTTTCATTTTTGAGACTAACAATTTCATTTTCTTCTTTCCTTTTTCTAATTAAATTAACTAAAGGCTTATCTATTTTGTTAGTTTTTTCATTAAACCAACTCAGTTTTATTTATTAATTCAATAGTTTTCTTATTTTCAATTTTATTAATCTTCCCTTTTATTTTCAGAATTTCCAATTTGATATTTAATTGAGGGTTTTTAATTTGTTCTTTTTCCAGCTTTTTAAATTATAAGTCCAATTCATTGATCTTCTCTTTCTCTATTTTATGCAAGAAAGCATGTAGATATATAAAATTACCCCTTATAACCACTTTGGCTGTATCCCACAAATTTTGGTATGTTGTCTCATTGTTGTCATTCTCTTGAATGAAATTATTGATTGTGTCTATGATTTGCTGCTTACCCATTCATTCTTTAGGATTAGATTATTTAATTTCCAATTAACTTTTGGTCTGTTTTCTCCTGGCCTTATATTGCATATGATTTTTATTGCATCATGATCTGAAAAAAAAATGCCTTACTATTTCTGCCTTCCTGTATTTGATTTTGAGGTTTTTATGCACTAACACATGGTCAATTTTTGTTTAAGTTCCATGAACCCCTGAGAAAAAAGTAAATTCCTTTCTGTCTCCATTCAATTTTCTCCAGAGATCTATCATACCTAAATTTTTCTAACATTTTGTTTAACTCCTTAACTTCTTTCTTAGTTATTTTGTGGTTTGATTTATCTAGTTCTGAGAGAGCAAGGTTGAGATTCCCCACTAGTATAGTTTTGCTGTCTACTTCTTGCATCTCTCAAATTCTCCTCTAGGAACTGAATATGCACCACTTGGTGCATATATGTTTAGTATTGATATTGCTTCATATCTATGGTACCCTTTAGTAAAATACAGTTTCCTTCCTTATCTCTTTTAATTAGATCTATCTTTACTTGAGCTGAGATCAGGATTGCTACCCCTGCTTTTTTTTTTTTTGTTCACGTGAAGCATAATAAATTCTGCTCCAGCCCTTTACCTTCACTCTGTATGTATCTCTATGCTTTAGATATGTTCCTTGTAAACAACATATTGTAGGATTCTGGCTTTTAATCCTGTCTGCTATCCACTTTAGTTTTATGGGAGAATTCATTCCATTCACATTCACAGTTAAAATAACTAATCCTGTATTTTCTTGCCATTTTATTTACCCAAAGTTGTGTTTTTCTCTTTCCTTTCCCCTTTCTCCTTTCCCCCTCCCTAGTATTTTGCTTTTCATGGCCATGTCCCTCAAACAGTTCTCCCCCTTTTAGAGCCCCTCTCCCTTTTTTACACTTTTCTCCCTAATTCTTCTGTTTTCCCTTCTATTTTTCTTTCCCTTTCTTTCCCCCCTTCCCTCCCACTTCCCTATAAGGTGGCATAACTTTCTCTGTGAAACCAAATATGTCTGAATTACCCATACATATGTTGTGCAAATAAAAAGTTTTAATAAAAAAAGAAACCAAATATGTCTATATTCTCTCTTACAGCCAAATCTGATGAGAGTACAATTCACATAATGCTCATCCCCCTCCCTTCTTTCCTTCAATTATATTAGGTTTTCTTTGCCTCTTCATGAAATTTTATCTTATTTTTACCTCCTTTTTTAAAATTTTATTTTACCTCCTTTTCCCTCTTTTTCCAATAAGATCCTCTTTCCACCTCTAGTTTCTTTTTCATATTATCAAAGTAATATCAAATTATACTCTTGTTCTTTAAGTATGTCCATAGTAGAAATATAGTTCTCAAGAGTTCTTTCCTGTTTACCTTTTTATGTTTCTCTTGAGTTCTGTGTTTGAAGGTCAAATTTTTTCTTCAGATCTGGTCTTTTCATTAGAAATAGATGAAATTAACCTATATCATTAAATGTCCACCTCCTTCCCTGAAAGATAATGCTCATTCTGGCTGGATAGCTTATTCTTGGCTGTAATCCAAGTTCTTTTGCCTTTTGGAATATCTTATTCCAGGCCCTTTGATCCTTTAAAATGGAAGCTGATAAATCCTGGGTGATCCTAATTATGGCTCTTCAATATTTGAATTGTTTCTTTCTAGCTGCTTTCAATATCTTTTCCTTGGTGCGATAGTCCTGAAATTTAGACTTGAGGATTTAATTTTGGGGTCTCTTTGAGGAGATGATAGATGAATTCTTTCAATGGCTATTTACCTTCTGATTCTAAAACATCAAGGCAGTTTTCTTTCATAATTTCCTGTAAGATAGTGTCTAGGTTCTTTTTTTTATCATGGCTTTCAGGAAGTCTAATAATCCTTAGATTATCTCTCTTAGATCTATTTCCCAGGTCAGTTGTTTTTCCTAGGAAATATTTCATATTTTCTTCTATTTTTTTATTTTTTTGTTTTTGTTTGACTGATTCTTGAAGTCTTATTAAGTAATTCACTTCCATTTGTTCAATTCTAATTTTTATTGTATTATTTTTTCAGTTACCTTTTTTAGCTCCTATTGTAATTGGCCATTTTGTTCATTGCATACTTTTTCTATTTCACCAGTTTTGTTTTTCAGTGAATTGGTATCTTTTTCTTATCTCTTTTGTAGGGCATTATATGCTTTTTCCATTCCTTCTTGCAATGATCTCACTTCACTTCCCCATTTTTCTTCTAACTCTCTTTTGAGATTCTTTAAGCAATCTTCCAGGAAAGTCTTGTGAAATGGGGACCAGCTCATGTCTCCCTTTGGGGCTTCCTCTGGAGTTGCTTTTCCTTTATGAACCTCAGGATCTGATATCTGTTCTTCTCTCTCTTCATAAAAGTGGTCTATGGTGAGAGTTCTTTTTTTTGTTTTTATTCATTTTTTAAAGCTTGAGGTCTGTTCAAAGCAAAGGAGCAATAACTGCTTTAATTTGCCCTGGAGCAGTTTGGCTGATTGACTTCCGGTGCTGGGCAATGGGTCCAGGTCTGCGGTTCTCAGTGGTTTACAATCTACCTTTTAGAAAAGGCAGATCTGCCAAAGCACCTGCCCACAACCAGGACAGAGTGGCCCAAGTGTCTCCCAGGGACTTCCTAGGTGCTTAGAGACTGCCACACTTTCAGTTCAGGCCCGGCTTCCTGCCTTGTCTCCCCATGCTGATGTCTGGGCTCCACAGACTGTTCCCCCTGCCCAACTGAAACAGACCTGTTCTGAAGCTCCTCCAAGGTAACTACTTCTAGTAATGTGTTGTCCTCCAAATATTTGGGGGTGCTTTGACTCCAAAACCAGTTTAGAGGATTAATTTGCTGTTGGTTTGAGAGAAGGTCAGAGGAGGTCACAGAAATCCGTGTCTGCACTCCGCCATCTTGGCTCAGCCCCCCAAATCCTTTTATTCTTGTCATTCAGTTGTCTGAAAATCATAGAATATCAGATCTAGTATGGATCTTATAACATTTCTCCTTCTGGACCTCAGTGAATGGAATTAGGATCAATGGGGTTCAAGTTACTAGGAGGCAGATTTCAATTCAATAAAAGAAAAAAAAACTTCTTAAAACTTAGAACTGTCCAAAGGAAGGATAGATAGCTTTCATATGTAATAATCTCACTTTATGATATTGCTTTGAGGTTTACAAAATATTTTCTCCATAACAACCCTATGAAGTAGAAAATCTAAGTCTTAGTTTAATAACTAGCATTCACTCATAGTAAGTTGATCCTCACAAACTTACAAGGTAAGTGCTATTATTATCCTCATTTTACAGATGAAGAAACCAAGGCAAACAGAGATTAAGTTGCTTGGCCAGGGTTCTACATTTACTAAGTGTTTCAGTCTATATTTAAATTCCGGGCTTTCTGACTCTATAGAGGCCAAGCAGCCTGTCCACTGTGAAACTGAGCAAACAGTTTTGTTTCTGGTTTTGTATTTTAGCACTAGCAGTAGCTGATTGACAGTAGGGACTTAATAAATGCTTACTGAATAAATGAGTTGTGACTTACCCAATTATGCAGCTAGAAAGTCTAGGAACCAGGACTCTAATACCACCACTCCTTCCACTCACTATACCACAATGCATTGTATGAACCATCTCTCTTCTGAGCCTCAGGTTTACCTGATGAACATTTTAAAATGAATGTCCCATAGATACCACAAACTAGATATGTTTAAAACAGAACTCCTTACCATTTCCTTCTTTCCAATTATACAACTACCAGCCTATTCAGGTCTTTAGCCCCTCTCATTTGGATGAATACAAATGGCCGCCCAAGGTTTCTCTGCCACTAGTTTTACCCTATTCCCTACCATCCTCCACATAAGTGCTAAAGTGCTTTTCATGAAGTGCAAGTCTGACCACAGCCCTATCCTATTCAATAAATTTCAGTGGCTCCTTATTGGATCTAGAAGCAATGTAAACTCTTTGGCCTGGCACAATAGCACAATAAAGTTCTAACTTAGATATCCACGTACCACAGTTTTACCTTTTTTGCAATCTGGATCTGTGCTTTCATTGGTTTGGGAAACCCATGAGAAGAAACTCCCTCTCCTCATGTAGATTAGCACCCTCTCTTCAACTTTCAGCCTCTGAGAGCTTCCTAGGGCACTTAGAGGTGAAGGGCCTTCCCCAGGATCACCTAACCAGGAGGTGAACTCAGTGCCTGCTGACCCCCAGATCAACTTTCTACCCACTATTCCACACAGCCTCTTTGGAGCTCCCTTATTTCATCTGAAAGCAAAGAGAAGGCTATATTCCTGATTTGCCATAAGAGAAATTATCATTTCTCTCATTTCTTGTTTTACCTCTTAAAAATGAAACTGTCATTTTGGACCAAATTCTGACTACCAAGAGGGCACTGATTTCTATAGCAGAAATGATATGAACTTTGAGGGAAGTGACCACTATGCCATAGCACCAGCATTAGAGGGGAGGAAAGGCAACCATAGTCTAGCATACATGCACTCCCCCATGCCCTTGAACACACACTCTGTATTTGGAGACAATAGTCCTTCAAAAGACACGAGGAGAGAACAATTCTGATAAAGAAGAAAAAGGGATTTGTCTAAAGAGACTAATGTGGGGTTTTTTTGCAAGTCACTTAAAGAAGGAGGAGCAAGAATAAGTCATGAAGAATGACTTAATAGGAGCATGTCCTGGAAGAAGTGTCCATGGTGCTAAAGCTCCAGACTGATTGAGGCTAGTGCTAGACACTAAGGACAACCAAATGGTCTTTTTTAGTTAAACTAAGGGCAAAAATAAGATGAAATGAGGGAAGGGGCAAACACCAACCTGAGATGGGTAGGACCATAATCTCAGACAGCACTGAAGAGACAGAATCCCATCACTCAGATTTCACTCTTGTTGTCTTTTTTAAGGAAAGGAACCTATGGCTGGGAAGGATCTCAGAGAAATAATGGAGAATATGTGAAGCATGGGAGAACCAGAGAAGGGAAGGTATTCCAGTTATTCAAGAAAGGAAAGAGGGTAGAGTCTGCAAACTAAAGGCTGACCTTGATTTTCAGGGACATCTTCAGGGGAGTGCCCCAGGTATCCACTTGGATAAAGAGAGTTGGCAGATGACACAAAGCTGGAAGGGAAAGTTAATGGGTTGGATGGTGAGGCAGCATCCAAAAATATGTTGACCAGCTATAGCAATGGGCAAAATTTGATAAGATGAGACAAGGGTAATAAACATATAATTGTACAGGAGTTCAAATAATCAAGAATAACTAGATAGCATTTTTAATGGACTAAAAGTTCAAAAGATAACCAATAGGACAAGCTTTGGAGGCTATTTATTCTACTCATTTTCAAAAAGGAACATCACGCTCCCCCTGCCACACACACAAGCACAAAACATGCCCAAGTGATTATTCAACTCCATTAGCAATGGCCTTGCTAATTGCCAAGGAAACTCATTTAGTTTTTAGATAGCTTTAAATGTTTTAAGCTTTTCCTCATAATCTGCTCTTTTGTACTTTCCCCCCACAGATCCTCATTCAGCCATCTGGTTCCAAGAAAAATAAGTCTATCCTTGTTTAACATGATAGAATTTTGAATGCTTAGAAAGAACTATCCCATTCCCCCTAAGTCTTCTCTTCTCCAAGCCAAATAGACCAAGTTCCTTCCATTGATCCTAGTTTAGAATAATCTTGTGCATTTCACCACCCTGGCTGCCTTTCTCTGAACAATCTCCTACTTGCCAATGCCCTTCTCAGACTATGACCCCAAGAACTAAGCACAATACTCCACATGTGGTTGGGGCAGAATACCATATCACCGTTCTAGTGATGGACATTATGAACATCTTAAAGCAGCCTAGCTAATCAAGAAGTATGACATGGAAGCCAGAAAGTTACTTAAGTATCCCATATCACATTGAGAGAGCTATAACATCTATAACAAGGGCAGTAGGCCTCCCATTATCCTATGTGACTTGTAGTTCAGTTCTGGGAAATACCCTTTGAAAAGAACATTAACAAACTTGAGAAGGGCAATCTGGAAAGTGAAGAAAGGAGATCAGGTCATATTAAAATCAACTGGAGGAAATAGGAATATTCAGCCTGGGGAAGAAAAGACTTTAAGGGGACATAAGGAAACATCTTTTAGGACATAGGAAACATCAAGGATTGCTTTCAGAAGGATTCATTTTTTTCTCCTTGGTCCTACCAGGCAGAACAGGGAATAGAAGAGTGGATTTCAATTTGCTGTGAGGAAGAACTTCTTGAAAAAATTAGAGCTGTGCTAAAGTGTAGTAATGCCTTCAGGTATTAGTGGGCTCCCCTTTGGTGGAAGTCTTCAGAAAGGATGGATAAACACTTGTCAGGTATGTTGCAGAAGGTATTTCTGTTTGGGTATGGGGTTGGATGGACTCTAAGGTTCTTTCCAACTTTGAGATTCTATGTGTTAGCTCTGGGGGTCATCCAGGGACAAAATACCCTGCTGTTGGAGGCCACAGACATGATCTTTTTTGCTTTGTCTCTTTGCTTTTTCATGGCTATTTCTATATTTTCATGCTTTATTTTGGAAGTGACAGAGCTAGAGGCAATATTTAAGGGAGGAAGAAACAGGCCTGGGAAGAGAAAGTAACTTGTCCAACTTTGCATTTTTACTATTTAGTAAAATAGTAATTAATAATTTGGGCACAGAACTCAGGTCTCCTGATTCCTGTCCAATTAGCCTTCTAACTTGATCAGACTTCATCTTGATTCCTCCCTCTTTTGCCCTTGACCCAGAATACTGTATACCATTCTGTATCAACTGGTCTTCAGTGCCTTAGAGACTATTTCCCAAACTAGTGCCACATATCACAATATTTGGAATATATTTAATGACAATAGCAACCAAAAAAGATTCTATTTTTCTTAACCTTAGATCATGCAGTATCCCAGTGCTGAAAGATGAGGATGTCCTTAAAGCTTTGTTCATTAATTTTAATCCATATCTAAGCTTTCACCTTAGGATCTGTATGTGATTTCTTATGTATTAAATGTGAGTTCTTGAACAGGCCTCAATTGGGTCAGGATTAAGGCTGATAGATTTCTTTTGTTCAAATCAGTAAACAATTATAATCATCAGGAACACAGCCACCAAGCATTTACTTTAAAAAGCCAAGGTCTCCCATTTCATTCAGGGCTACCTCCAGTCATCCTGATCTATATCTTGCCACTGGATCCAGCTGGTTCTGGAGGGGAAAGTGAGGCAGGTGATGTTGCCCAGCTCTCCCTCACTTCAATCCAATTCATGTGCAAGTCATAGCATCACCCTCTTGATGTCATGGTCCTCTTCCAGAATGAAGGACTAACAGCAACAGACAACAGATATCAAATAAAGAGCCCTTGAGGGCAAAGAGAAGTCCTCAGAAAGTCTGTTCTCCAGGGTGAAGTTCTCTTGGTATGATGGAGAGGGGAAGGAAGTTGAATTTCAGCATAGGCTACATTAGTTCTCATTTGCTGTTTTCTTCTACAAAACCAGCGTCTAGTGCTGTCCCCTACCCTAATCCCCTGAGAGAGCAGGGTAACTTCCCATCTTCCTCATCCCTACCATCAGCCCCCCACTCTTTTGGAGGGACTACAGATCTGAGAATGTCACAAGGACCAACTCAGAAGATGGAGGACTATCAGTGGGCTTTATACCTTTGAATAAATACCTCAAATCTATATGAATTTCTATATGGGACAGTGCTTAGAAAACGAAGCAGATGAGGTGACTTCAATTTCACCTGACTCAGACCCACTTCAAGGACCTGGAAACCAACTATTTTCAGCAGTACCTTAAAGCTCCCTTAGTTGCTAACACTGTTTTCAGTAGTCAGACATATATTACAGAGTTCCAGAACGGGCTTCTTTGTGCTTTCCATTGGCTCCACTGTGTTGCCTTAAAAGGGCTGAGTCAAGGCCATATTTTCATGCCCAAGACATGCTATTCAAATACCAGTGTGACCACATTTGAAAAGCCTGCCCACATCACTTCATTGCACAGATGTCTCTTAACATCTGGCAATGACTGGTTCTCTGCATGTCAACAGTAATACAGCTTAACAGCTGTCTCTTTTGACAGGCTTAGTGTCAGACTCTAAAATGACAGGGTGACAGTTATCCTTTTCTTGAACAGAACATAGTGCAAATTAACCATTTGAATACAGGAGCACTGAATGCATTTAGAGTCCCCCACTTTTTAAAGCCAGCTGAATAAGCTTTAAGAACTTGTTTATATGATTACTGGGGCTAGCCAATCAGAAAGCCTGATGATTTAGGCTGATTTTGGACACTGGAGGGCTATGCCTGAAATCTGAACACATCCAATGTAAAATGGCCTTAAATGGAGCTCAAATAGTCAGAGCAGATAAACACCATTCATTGACAAACTGGCACATAACTTGTAGGGGCTCCATTGTCTCAAGAGACCAGGGAATCCCCAATGTATTTACACAACAAAGTTAGAGTGCCTTTGACTATATCAGCTAGTATTATTGGCTTTATTCTTTTAGCGCCAGGCCCTCTGCATAATTTTGTCTTAATACTACCAGCTACTAGGGCCTACTTTGGGCAAAAGTGCCCAAATTTGGGAAGGTTGTCTTTGATTCCCTTTATGTCTCTCTTTGCTGTGACTTTTCCCCTACCTCCTCTTGTTCTCTGGCTGCTCAAGGCCACTACACCATAACACTGCTCCCTACTCCCTAATGACTTGGAGCATGCTCTATGCCCTTCTTCTTTCTCACATGAGCCTCATCCAAAGTTCAGCGGGTAGAACGATGATCTGACAAACTAACTCATACTGCAAATGTTCATTCAAAGTCATTATAATTCGCATACTGTCATAGGAGACAGGAAGCAGAGAGTGACAGATAGAGAGTTAGCCATGGAATCACCTAATTTCTCAGTGGCTTTCAGGCAACATGCATACAAGAATTCTTTGTATGGGATCCACAAACTTTAAAAATACGTATTTCAATAACTATTGCAATAAAATCCATTTCCTTTGCAATTCTCTGTATCTTATTTTGTGCCCTTAAAACCTGATTCTGAGCTGGGGTCCCCAGGCTTCTCCAGTCTGCCAAAGGGATCAAAACATACACAAACATTTAAGTCTTTTTTAACTTGTTCAATTCACAACCCCTTTTTGCTAGAGGCATTTTTACATGACCTGGATATACAAGCATATAAAATAGAAATACAAATCAAACATTTACAGATAATAAATCATAAATCCTCAACCCCCACATTCAGCTATGAGACCTCATATGGAGTCATGATCCACAATTTAAGAAGCTGGGCTGTAGACTAGATAGTTAAGAGGTAATTGATGATTTGCATAGAGAATTTCCACACCGAGATTTCCTTACACCAATGATATTGTAAACCTCAATTCCTCCAACAAAAATTAAATAAAAACTCTCCCAAGTACTGAGGGAAGGTCCCTACCCTCAAGTAGATTATAGAAGAGAGAAGATATTTCTCACTTCTTCATGATCTCACTGAATTTGGTATTCCTTTCAACACAGCAATCCATCCATACCTTCCCATTCTTTACAACTTCTCATACCTTTCTAGGAAATTGTTATAAGACACGTACTGGGAACTTTCTTCTCATCTTTTTTTAAAAATGGAAATGGATACCAATGGATAGTCCTCTCCAAGTATTTATCACATTCTTTTTTGGCAATAATAACTTGGTCTTTCTGTTCTATCTAATAAATCACCTCTTACTTAGATTTTCAAGCATGTCAATGCATTAAAGGCTATAAAGCCTATATATAACTGCCTCTACTAGTGACAATTTGTCACTGATTGAAATTTTCTGGCTATGTCTATCTGTGGCATGTGGAAAGGGAAGCTCCCACCACAGAGAAGGTTTTTGAAAGAAATTTCCAGGTAAATAAAGCCAAAGGGAGAAGACCTAGGATAATATAGTGCTGGCACTCCACAGCAATACCACTAATAATGCATACTTTAATATACTAAATTATTCAGATATTCTAACAAATAAATGAGTAGGCATTGTTAACTGACCAACAATAGCCTTACCTTTCATCAAGAGAACCATGTAGGCTGGTAAGAGATGCCAAGGGTCAGAGCTCTATTTTTTGATCCAACAGGAACTCCATTTCTTCCTTAAGCCAAATAGTATCCACGGGGTCTTCCAGAGTTTCAGATGCTGAGGAAATAGGGAGATTGGTGTTGGCAAAGAGCTCTGAAGGTAAACATACACACAAAGTTCCAAACTCATCTTTAGTCCTGATAAGTCAGAGAATGTCAGGATTCAAAAGGACACCCAAGATCATCTTATTCAATGTATCCTCACAATGCATGTTTGTTCTGAATTGATAGCAATCACTTGATGAAAATCTGTTTAAATCTGTTTCTCTTCACAAAGATGGTGTTAATTAGATCATATTTTGTACAACTTAACCATGGCTTCAATGAAGGGCCAGGGCCAGATTCAGGAAGACTTAGATTCAGATCCTACCTCAAGCAATTACCAGGTATATGAGTATATTCAAATCGCTTTAGCTTCTTGAAGCCATCTATACCAGGTAGATAAGAACATCCAACTCCTAGGAATGTTAGATCAAAGATGACAAAGAAGAAGCACCTTGTGTACCTGGCTCTGAGCAGGTCCCCCTCCGGCCTTATTATATATTATTCCCCTTCACAAACTCTGTGATCCACTCATATTTCTTCTTTCTCCTAACAATAGCAGGTAGCACTTAAGGTTTGCAATGTGCTTTACAAATGCTATAATAATTTCCATTTTACTCATGAGGAAACTGAGGCAGATGAAGTGATCTGACCAGGGTCCTACAACTGGCAATTATTTTCACACACATCATTACATCTCTTCTCTACATGCCTTTGCACAGACTGTCTCTCATGCCTTGAATGATCTCCTTGCCTCTCCTTCTTAGGATCCCTATTTTCTGACAACTCAGCTCAAACGCTGTCTCTAAATAAGGCCTTTCCTTCTCCTAGCTCTTAGCACCTTCCCCAAATTCCCCAATGCTGATCTTATATATACCTCCATGTTAATATATTGTTTGTTTCTGCCCAACAGAAAACAAGACTCACTAGAGAAAGGGCTGTTTTCATTTTCTTCTTAGCTAGCACATTGGAAGCACTTCATAAATTCTGGGTGACTGATTGATGTCAGCTGATCATCAGGTTACGATGATGACGTGGAGAGAACGTGCATAGCATCCTTGAGCCAAAAAGAGCCAAAAGGAAGCAACTACAGGTTGTAGTAGTGAGGTAAGGTAGTGAAGGATCCCTGATCTAGAATTTACTGACAGAAGAGACTTGTCCAAAGCCACAAACTCTGTGGGTGCTGGAGGGTAGGGGGTGGAAGCCAGGCCTCCCCATTCCAGTACAGAGTTCTTTTCTACCTCACTTTGCCAACATCTTCTAGTTTATCTCCATATTTATGTCTATAGCACTAGCAAGAAATAACTTGGATTTTCCTGAAGTTCTCCCTTCCTGCTCCATGTGCACCATTTGGCAGACAGGTAGGCTGGACTAATTATTCCTTTGGTATAGGGAGCTTCTCGAAGAGGAAATTCCCTCTACCAGTCCAGGTCAGTGCCTTTGCTTCCAGAATACTGAGAAGCTAAGTGAGTTGCCTAAAATCCCAAAGCCAGGATGGAAGGACTTGAATCCAAGGCTTGCTAGTTTCCAGACCAACCACCTTTCCAGTTGTTCCACCATAGCACCTCCATCCAACAGTAATTCAAATGCCAAAAATAAAGGGAGGTTGAGGGAGGAGGTGAAATCAACATAATTCATATCTTCAAAACCCTCCATGAAGGAAGTCTACCTTGAGAACCCCAGCTCACAGACTGAACACTTCTTTGAGATATCCATAGTACTTCCTATCTGACTTACTGTGACAATATATGTGAATACATCCCAGTCCCCCATGAAATAGAAATAATTTCATGAAATCATAAAATTAGAGCTACAGGGACCTTCAAGAACATCTTGTCCAATTCCTTCATTTTCTGGGACTGAGGGTGTGTTGGGGGCTAAAAAGGTATGTAGCCCAAGGCCACGTGAAAAGTGAACCACAGGGGTGGAACTTTAGACTCCAAGAGATTTTTCTCACTTAACATATTGGCCTTCAAAATCATTTTAATTTTCAAAGGGGAATTAATATTTTCCATTAGATTTTAATGTACTGAAAAATAGTGCCAAGTCAATAAACACCCATACTGCACTCTAAATAACAATTTAAGTTATCAATCAATATTCAGAAAAGAATAGGTAGTCATACAAGGTGGTTAAACAGACAGGCAGCTATAATACAGTCTATTTTACTGACTTTACTTATACATATTTGCTTGTTCTTAACAATGTTAATTATAGAATATTTAATGCAAATGGCATCTGTTAAGGTGGAATAAAGAGCAGAGGAATGCATTATTGTTTAATGACTAGTTGCAAAGTATTCTGGTGAAGGAGAAGAAAAGCCTCAAAAGATTAAAGAAACAAAAATTACAGTATGTGTAATCTTTCTTACATTAGCCTTCACAAAACTAGAAACTATACTTTTTGGGTATAAGACTTGATTTTCTGATCTGTACATTAAATATTTACTTCTAATTATAAAGTTATATACAACACAAACAAAAACTGATTTGCATTATTAATGATGCAAGAAATGCAAGATTTCATCTCTCAAAATTAGTTATAAAAAGGAAAGATTTGCTTAACTTTTTTCCATTTAAACAACAAATTGGAATGAAACTTGTTTAATTAACTGCTTACCAGTCACATATTTTTGCCAGCAAGAATGTGAGGGGAGGCAGGGTGAAGGTGGGAGTGGATAAAGCCTGTTTGAAATGTAACAGAGACTATAAAAGATCCATTTCTAGCCTTGGAATCTCTGGGGAGAAATCAAAGGGTTTCTTTCTTTTAACAGTTTGAGTGAGATGATGTTTGGAAATGTTGACAGCTGCCAAACTGCAAAACCAATGAAGAAACTTCCCAAGTGAAATGTCCCTTCTGATCTCTCTGAATTTTCCTGTGTGTTCAGACCATTGCTCCTTTTTTTTTTTTAACTTGGCCCCAATTTTGGTGGTTTAAGAAGTCATAGGAAGACCAAATTAGTGTCCAGCTCAACCACTCAGGAAGATAAGTCTCCATTCTTGGAGGTGAATTTGACTCCCTTGGCTTCAGTCCTTCAATTCATGATGTCTCTGGAGTAGGTGCTCACACTACTTAGAGAACACCAATCGTTTACCGACTAGCAGACAATTGAATGAGTTACTATGCCAAAGTACTTCATCACCTGGTAGTCAACATTCTGCTAATGAGCCTCTTGGAACTTAAGGAGGCTGGCACCCAGGTGATACCCAGTCTGTGGAGAGCCTCCATTCTCCATATGGACCAAGACATGGTACAAAACAACATTTTTTTGTGGTAAGAATGAATTGGAAATAAAGTGAGTACTCATCAACTGAGGAAGGACTGGAAAATTCGGGTTATATGAATGTAATGGAATGTGAATTTCTATGTAATTTCTATGACAATCATGAGGAATTCAGAGAAATGTGGAAAGAATTGTAGAACTAATACAAAGTGAAATAAGGAGAACCAGAAGAATGTACATCATTAAGATACATGTGAAGAATATTAAAAAGAAATCAAACTGATTCATAATCTCTGTTCTGGACAGAGAGTAACTCCATCTCTCTCCTCTCAGTAGAGAGGGAATGAAAAATAGGGATTCTGTGACAGGATATTTCCTAGATTAAGAGATGTGGTTATTGTTTTTTCTTGACTTTTTCTTTGTTTCAAAGGAGCTTTCAATACAGGGAGAGGGGGAGGATTAGATACAGAACTAACTGATATAAAACAAAAGACATCAATAAAACTAATTTTAAATGCTTTTGTAGAAATTATGATATAACTAAAAAGATGAGGAAAGAGGAACCATTTAGAAATGTGAGTCTAGATTGAGACAAAGATGAGAGGGGAGAATTATTTGTATATGAGAGGCAATTGGGAGCAAATTCTAGCAAAGCAAGTTGCAGGCATCTAGTAATGCCTTTAAAAAAAAGATATAACAGGACCACATAAAAGGAAAACAATTAAAATTTTAAATGTTAAGAAGCTAAACTCACCCATAAAATGAAAGAGAAGTAAACTGAACTAGAAGCACAGTCCAACAATTTATAAAGTATAAGAAAAAACCAACTTAAAACAGAAAAGACTTATATAAAGTTAAAGGAATAGAATCAAATTCATTATGCTTCAACTAAATCTAAAAATAAATAGTATGATTATTTCACATGACACAATAGCAAAGACAAACACAGTCAAAAATGTAAACTAGGGAACTACATTAAGTCCTGGAGTGGGAGTCAGAATACTCTGGTTCCTAGTGCTACTTCCAGACTCTTCTCCTTTGAAGTTCTACTGAAATTTTTCCACCCATATTGATCATAATGGCTGTTGTCTTTTGGCCCTCAGGTTTTCATTTTCCCTTCCTCAAAGAGTTTGTTACTCGGCTCACTGTCTTCTACTCTACTTATGCCTTTATAATAGAACACTTCAACATTCATATTGACACTTTTATCAAACACCCTACTCTACTGGATTGTCAATCTGCTCAAACCCATGATCTCTAATTGGGTAATATACAAGGCTCATCATATCCTGTATTTCACCATTATCCATAAATATACTATTTTATTTAACCAAAAACGGACGTTCCTATATTTAGAACTTCCTACCATTCCTTCACTCCATATGCTTCTCCCCACCTAAACTTATTCTTCACGCTTATCATAACTTCTGCCCATCAGTGCCTTCTCAGGCCATCACCCCTGCTCTGACTTTGCTTTCCTTCTTTCCCAATTTTGACTCTATACTTATGCCGGTCAACTCCAGGTTGTTCTCTACTTTTAAGCTTCTTGCTAACCTTGTCCCAAGCTGTTCATCCCATGACAAACCAAAACCGTGGACTACTCCCACTATCTACCATTTCTATTCCTTATGTATGGCTGAACGAAACTGGAGGAAGCCATGTAACCAAGCTGAATGGGCACATTACTGTTTATGTGACCTAATCTCAATGGAGCATTCAGAGCATCAAGGCAATCCTCTGACTCCTCCCTAAGTGATTCCCTAATTTCATTTCCTCCAAAGTAATTTCACATTCTTCTCTCTCCTCCAGTTCCTGCCATATTTTCTTCCCCCATCACCTCAGCTGAAGGCTTCTCCTTTTACTTTACTAAGAAAATTCAAGCCATTTGTTATGAATACCCTTTTTCTCATCTTGTTCTCAGTCTCCCTTGATAACATCCTCGAATCTCTTTTTTCCCAGTCTTTGAAGAAGTTATAACCTTTCTCTTTGACAAGTCTAAGCACTGTGCCCTCAATTCCATCTTCTCCAGAATATTGTCCCCTTAATCATCTCCCCTTCTCTCTAACATACAAACTTTCCTTGTGTACACGTTAATACATCTATACCCACTAAACCATTATCCTCTATCTCTCCTCTCTTTTGTGGCTAAACTATTTAGGAAGACCATCTACAATCAGTGCAACCATTTCTTTTTCCCTCACTCTATTATTAACTGCGTTATGATTTCTAACCTCATTATTCAAATTAAATGGCTCTTTCCGAAGTTACCAGTAATGTTGTAATTGACAAATCTAATGACCTTCTTAATGGTCTTTATCACTCTGCAACCTTTGACAATGGCAATCACCTTCTTGTGTTGCATATTATCTTCTCACTGCATTTCTGTGATACTGCTTTCTCCTGGCTCTCCTGGCAGTATGATGTTGGACAAGTCACTTAATCTCTGTCTTCATAAGCTTCCTAAACTGTAAAATGGGGATAATTATAACACCTATATGCCATGGTTGTGAGGATAAAATTAAATGTCTTAAATAACTTTGTTAACTTTAAAATACTATATAAGTACTTGCTAACTAGACAGTGGTGGTGGTGGTAATAGTAGTAGTAATAGTAGTTTTATCACCTTTCTCTTTCCTTTGCTGAAATCTGTATTCAGGCCACATCTACTAAGGGCTCTGTCCTGGGCTCTTTTCACTGTTCCCTGTACATTATCATAGTTCACAATCTCATCAGATTCCAAGAACTGAATTATGATCTCTATGCAAATGATTCCCAGCTCTAATTACTCTACCTTGACCTTCCTCCCAATCTCTCTCTTTCATTTCCACCTGTGTATTGGACATTTCAAACTTGATTCCTACAAATATCTTAAACTCAACATGTCTAAAATTAAACTCATTAGCTTTCCTCTCCAATTCTTCCCTCTTCCTAACTTCCCTAATCCTGATGAGAGCACCACTATCCTCCCAATCACCCAGACACACGATCTAATTTTCATCTTTGACTTCTCATTCACTATTGTTGCTGTTACTCAGTTGTTTCAGTTATGCCCTATTGGTTAGGACACCATTTGGGGTCTTCTTGGCAAAGATACTAGAATGGTTTCCCATTTCCTTCTCCAGGCCATTTTACAGATGAGGAAGCTGATTCAAGGGTTAAATAGAGTTAAGCGACTTGCCCAGAGTCATATAGCCAATAAGTGTTTGAGGTCAGATTGAACGTAGGTCTTCCTGATTCCATGTCTGGTGCCCTATCTACTTAAGGCCTAGCTGCCTCTCACTCACTCTCACCCCTCATATCTAATCAGTTTCTAAGTTCTACTGTTCTGACCTTGATAACATCTGATATACAAATGCAGAAAGGCAGAAATAGTAAATGCATCCTTTTCAGATCATGATGCAATAAAAATCACATGCAATATAAGTCCAGGAGAAAATAAACCAAAAGGTAATTGGAAATTAAATAATCTAATCCTGAAGAATGAATGGGTGAAAGAGCAAATCATAGACACAATCAATAATTTCATCCAGGAGAATGACAATAAGGAGACAACATACCAAAATTTGTGGGATACGGCCAAAGCTGTTATAAGGGGTAATTTTATATCTCTAGATGCTTACTTGCATAAAATAAAGAAAGAAAAGATCAATGAATTGGGCTTATTATTAAAAAAAACTAGAAAAAGAACAAATTAAAAACCCTCAATTAAATACCAAATTGGAAATTCTAAAAGTAAAAGGAGAAATTAATAAAATCGAAAACAAGAAAACTATTGAGTTAATAAATAAAACTAAGAGTTGGTTCTATGAAAAAACCAACAAAATAGATAAGCCTTTAGTTAATTTGATAAGAAAAAGGAGAGAGGAAAATCAAATTGTTAGTCTCAAGAATGATAAGGGAGAACTTTCCTCCAATGAAGAGGAAATCAGAGCAATAATTAGGAGTTACTTTGCCCAACTTTATGCCAGTAAGTTTGATAATCTAAATGAAATGGAGGAATATCTACAAAAATATAGATTGCCCAGGTTAACAGAAGAGGATATAAATTATTTAAATAGCCCCATATCAGAAAAAGAAATAGAACAAGCCATTAACCAACTCCCTAAGAAAAAATCTCCAGGGCCAGATGGATTTACATGTGAATTCTAACAAACATTCAAAGAACAATTGATTCCAATACTACACAAACTATTTGAGAAAATAGGGACAGAAGGTATACTGCCAGAATCCTTCTATGAGACCGATATGGTGCTGATAGCTAAACCTGGTAGGGTAAAAACTGAGAAAGAAAACTATAGACCAATTTCCCTAATGAATATTGATGCAAAAATTTTAAATAAGATATTAGCAATGAGATTACAGAAAGTCATCCCCAGGATAGTACACTATGGCCAAGTAGGATTTATACCAGGGATGCAGGGCTGGTTCAATATTAGGAAAACTATCAGCATAATTAATTATATTAATAACCAAATTAACAAAAACCATATGATTATCTCAATAGATGCAGAAAAAGCCTTTGACAAAATCCAACACCCTTTCCTATTAAAAACACTAGAGAGTATAGGAATAAATGGGCTTTTCCTTAAAATGATCAGCAGCATCTATTTAAAACCATCAGCAAGCATCATATGTAATGGAGACAAACTAAAACCATTCCCAATAAGATCAGGAGTGAAACAAGGCTGCCCACTGTCACCATTACTATTTAATATTGTATTAGAAATGTTAGCTTTAGCAATAAGAGAAGAAAAAGAGATAAAAGGAATCAGAGTAGGTAATGAAGAAACCAAATTATCACTCTTTGCAGATGACATGATGGTATACTTAGAGAACCCTAGAGACTCAACTAAAAAACTACTAGAAACAATTCACAACTTTAGCAAAGTTGCAGGATAACATCTGATATATATTTTGCCATTTCTCCTCTAACACTGGTACCATTCCGGTACAGCTCTTATCACTATTACAATACTGTCCCTGTCAGTTTCTCTGCCTCAAGTCTCTCCCCACTCCAGTTCATCTTTCACTCAGCTATTAAAGTGATCTTCCTAAAGTACAGATCTGACCATGTTAACAATGCCCCCAAACACTAAACTCCAGGGATTCCCTATTACCTGCAGGTTCAACTAGAACCTTCTATTTGGCTTTTAAAGCCAAACTTGCATCTTCTTTGCTTCCATATATTTTATTATCCATTTATGTAGGCATCCTGGATGTTCCTTGAACAAGACAATTCATCTCCCAATTATGTGTCTTTTTACTGGCTGGCCCTTCATTCCTAGAATTCTCAGACCTGTATTTTAAGAGGATGATTTTGGTAGCTGAGTAGAAGATGAATTAAGAATGGGGAAAGAGACTAACCAGAAGGCTAACTGCTTTAGTTCAGGAATAGTATACTGAGAGCCTGCACCAGCATGGTGCCTGTGTAAATGGAGATAAGGGAACTTACACAAGAGACATTGTGAATATAGAAACAATAAGACTTGTCAACAGATATCTTGAGCAAGTGCAAGCAATGAGTAAAGGATAACACCTGGGTTGCAAACTCGTGTGATTGAAAGAATGTTGGAAGCCTGAAGAGGAATCAGGAAGTTGGGAAGCGCAGGTGATTTTAAGAGAAAAGATAATGACTTATTTTTAATCTTGTTTAGTTTTAGTTGTCAATGGCATACCCAGTTTGAGATCTCTAATATGCAGGTGGTGATGTGGGAGTGCAGATCAAGAAAGAGGTTAGAGCTGTATAAATAAGTCTGAGAATCATTTGCATAGAGATGATACAGAACTAATGGAAGCTGATGAGGTCACCATAAGTAGAGATAGAGGGAATAAAAGAACTAAGAAGGGCCCTATGGGGGACACTCACAGTTAATGGGTGTGACCTGGATGAAAATCTAGCAAATGAGTGTGAGAAGTCAGACAAGGAAGAGAACAATGAGAGAACAGTGTCATGATAGTTTAGAAAGAATGTCAAGGAAAACAGGGTGATCAACAATGCCAAATGCTTCAAAGAGGTCAAGAAGGATGAGGATTGAGATAAGGCCATTAGATTTGGCAATCAAGAAGTAATTAGCAATTTTAGTTGAACAAAATGAGACTGGAACAATAAGTTTGGAAGCCAGTCTACAGAGAATTAAGAAGAAAGGAAAAAGAAAGGAAGCAGGGACATCAATTTTGATGGTTTTCTCAAGGGTTTACTACTTGGAGGTCACAAAAACTAGTTTAAGTGCTTGACTCGTAGTAGGTGCTTAATAAATTTTTGCCATTTGGTTAATTTAGTGGCTGAAGGCATACAAACATAATGAAATAACTATTGTCCTTTAAGAAATAAACAATGACCATGAGGAATTCATAAAAAAGTCTCAAATGGAATGACACAGAGTGAAGTTTGAGGAGTGAAGGAGAAGGGAATAGCTATTTATGGAGTACCTGCTACACTGCTTAGCACTTTAATATTATCTCATTTGAAGCAAACAATATACACAATTAGTACAATGCAAAGGAAAAGAAGACTAAAAATAAAACTCATTGATTGTAATGAGCTAGCTTGGTCTTGGAGAATGGATAAGGAAGCACACTTCCTTCCTCTTAATAGAGAGATGGGAGACTACAAGTGTGCACCATGTCATATGTCATATAAATAGTTGTTCTGTCAGTCATCTTAGTATCTGCTCAAAAGGATTGTGAGCTTGGAAATTACAGTAGTAAAAATAGTATAAAATAGATGCCATTTGACCAACACTTCAAAAATCCGAGGTAGGATTCAAAAGCACACCTTTCTGACTGCTCATCCAGTGCTCTACTTACAATGCTTTAATTTAAAAATAAGAACCCTAGGAATCCAACAAATTACTAATCCAAACCAAATGCAAAAGTAAAAATTTAGAGATAAACAAAATTGAAAACAGAAACACTCCTGAATTTATAAATAAACAGCTATTTTTTAAAGGAGAAAGAAAATCAATAAAGCATTAACTAATCTGATGAGAGAGAAAAAGAGAGAGAGAGAAACCAAATTACCAAGATCAAAAATGAAAAATGGGAACTCACAACAAATGAAGAGAAAAATAAAGGAAATTTTCTGAAATTACTATGCTCAATTAGTTGTAACAAAATTTAAGTAGAAAACAAATGGGCAAATATACAAATATATAATATGTCATACCAAAATTAATAAAACTGAAAATAAAGAATCTAAACAACTCTGTCTCAGAAGCAAATTCTGTGTCTAGATGGATTTATAAGTAAATTCTATCACACGCTTAAAGGAAAAATAATTAATATGTGACATAAAGTGTTTCATAAAAGAGAGAGAGGAAATAAGACATCCTACTGAGCTCCTTTTGAAAAAGAGTTTATTGAGAATATAGCAAAGCATTTGATAAGATCTCTCATGCAAATCTTGTGGAGGAGGTGAAAAGATTTGGATTACACAATAATGTAATTAAGTAGATAGCTCTCTAGTGACTTGGGGAGTTTCAAGCATTGTCCTTTCCACTGTTTCTTTTCCCAAGTGCCTTTAACTAGAGGGTCTTGACAAAATCTATGGCATAGCTCTGAAGAAATTCAGAAATTCAACATTATTCCATGAGGACAGAGGCCTATCATAGCTGGTGGGCATTAAGATTTCGTTTATTGCAAATCCATTTAGTTACCACTTGTCTTAATGATCACAAAAGCTTGTCCCAATCCAAAGACAATCAAGAGAATAAAAAGGAAAAAAAAGTAAAATTAAGCTTCCTCCACTCAGTGGGAAAATCTGGCCCCAATTGTCACACCTTGAAGTGACCCCCTCCCCTTTAGATAAAAAACCTCACTGTCCTGGGTGAAAATTCCTCTGGATTGCTGCAATATTGGGCATTCCAACTGGAGATCCAGAGAAATTTGACATAGTTTTGCTGAGAATGAGATTAAAAATAACAATGACTTCAAGGTCTGTAACTTGAGTGACTGGAAGGATGGAGATGCTTTCACAGTAAATAGGCACATTTGAAAAAGGAATGACTATTGGGATTTAAGATAAGTTCTGTTTGGGAAATGTTGAGTTTGACATTAATATAGGATATCCATTTGGAGAAATGCATGCAGTAGTTTATGATATGCAGCTGGAACTCATGATAGAAACAAAGGTTGGATGCAAACTACTTTTTCTAGGAGTTTGGCAATGAAAGTCAGGAAACAAAAAGGATGCTAGCTTGCCGGAATGGTAAAGTCAACTGAAAGTTTTTTTTTTCTAAAGTATGAGGGAGAGTTGGGTAAAAAGGGAAGAGTGAGGAGCCAAGGGAAGATTGAAAATTAGAAAAAGAAGAGATGGTAATAGGGACAAGTCCTGGGAGGAGACAGAAGGGGATTGGATTAAAGGGATTAAAGAGATGAGTTGGTTTTGATAAAAAGGGCCACCTCTTCTTTAGGCCTTGGGGAAAAGGAGGTGAAAACAAAAGGGAAAGGATTTAAGGATTACAAAGGGAGAAGAAAGGTTTTCACACATGTAGCTTCAATTGTAATAAAGTAGGAAGGGAGGTCCACTGCTGAAAGGGTAGGCAGAAGAATGTTACAAATACCTTAAAGACCAGGAACAGATGCTGGTTAAGTATGATAGAATCAATCAAGAAACAGTAAAACTTTATTTATAGCAGCAAAGAACTAGGTTAAATGAAAGAATGCAAAGGTATAGTTTTCCAGGAGTGTTCAGTGGAGAGGAAAGGAGGAGGCATGATGGGAGAGTAATTTGAGGTTGAGTAAATCGGTGAGCATGTATTTCTTAAGCATTTATTATTATGTGCCAGGTATGGTACTAAGAATTGGAGATATAAAGAAATGAAAAACCATAGTCTTTGCCCTCAAATTGATTGGTTGTTGTCCTTGTTCTTGAAGGGGACCAAAATGGCATCACTATGTTAGAGTCAAAGTACAATGTGTCTAAATGTGGCTGCTCAGACCAACATGAGCTCAAAATTTTCTACCACAGGTCAGGTACCAATAGTCCATGTGACCATTTGAGGTAGATTCTCTAAATTTGTACATCTAGAGTTTCTTTTGAGAAACCTGCCCTCAAGTAGTTCATGTTCAAATGGAGAAGACAGGAACTCAGCCAGTACATAATACAAGATGATAGACATGAAGTAGATAAAAAGTAATCTCCAAATACAGGTGCTAGTAATGCAGGGGGTGGAGTCTTCAAAAATAGACAAAGGCCTCTTGAAGGAGAAGCCATTTGAGCTGAGCCATGGGGAGAGCCAGGGAAACAGTCTGAGGTGAAGAGAGAAAGCATTCTAAAGATGGGAGACAACCACTGAAAAGGAATGGAGTCAGCAAAAAGAGTAGCTGGTGTGAGGAACAACAAGGACACTGGATCATTGATGGGGACAAAAGTGTAAGACTTGAAAGGTACAGAGGGGTCAAGGTATGAAGGGATTTAAAAGCCAAGCAAAAGAATCTATATTTGATTCTCTAGGTAAGAAGGATTCACTGAAGCTTACTGACAGGACTTGGTAGAAGTGGATATAATATTTTTCACATCCGTGTTTCAGGAAGATCACTTTGATGGCTGAATGGAAAATAAATTGGAGTGAGGAGAGACTTGAGGCAGGCTGACTTATTAGCAGGCTTTGTAATAACTTGGGTCAAAAATGAAAAGGGACTGCATCAACTAAGATGGTAGCAGTGTCAGAGGAGAGAATGGGAAGTATAGGACACAGATTGTGAAGGGTTGAGGTGTGATTCCTTGATCAATGCAAGCACAGAGATAACTCCCTTCAATAACTTTCTCATTAAGGTCATTAAGGTCAAATGAAGTATAAACACAGTAAAAAGCAGCTAGATGGCACAGTGGATAGAGTTCTGGGACTCTCTTCCCCTACACTTCCTTCCCTTTTGCTTCTTTCCTTCCATCCTCCCTCCTTCCTTCCTTTCCTTCCCGTCCTTCCTACAGGTGAGTATACTCTGATTTCATCAAGTTCCATAACATTCCAAGGCCAACTCAACGAAAGCCACAATGATTCAAAAGAGATTTTCCTAACAAGTCATACAGGAAAAATGTTTCTAGTCCACCCTGACCCACAGTTAGATGGCATGTTCATTGAGGTATTATATAAGTACATATATTTAGGACAGGCACTACAGATAGAAAGTGAACTGGAGCCAGAACTGAACAGGAAGAAAAAAGTGAGCTGAATTGAATTTGGGAAACTGTATGGGCCTTTCTTTTAATGATCCCAAGCTGTTCCCCTGCACAAAAACTCATTTCTGTAATGTAAATGTTTTCCCAGAAAAGCTCCATGGTTGCAAATCTTGTAACATTACAGTCTCTACAAAGTAAAAAGCTGTGGGTGACCCAAAGACATGCATGGTGGGCGTTAGAACACTTCAGTATGCTTCCAGTAAAGAGCCATCATGAGAGATATCCTTACAGGTGCATGTTTTCAAGAAAATTAAGGCAATACCAGCAAAAGATAACTACAGTGAGACTGCCTGAGTGCCCCATCAGTATCCTTGAGCTGTAAGAATACCTGAAGGAAGACTTTTAGCTTGGTGAGTGGGTCCTTTAGGGAGCATTAATGAATGAACATGGTCAAGAATCATCCTGAATGAGAAGATTTGAATGGTTTGTGATCAGTATTGCCAGATGGAAAGGCCACATTAATGATATTAACCATCTGTTAAAGAAGTTTTTAAAAGTTGAAGAAATAAGAAAAAAGGAAGCACTTATAGAAACATGGGAAGACTTGTATGATGTGATACACAGCTAAGAAAGCACAAATAAAGTAACAATATACACAACACCATATTCAAGATATTTAAAGAAGATAGCAAAGGCAAGGCAAAAATTCTCTAACATTATAAGCACCCCAAAATTTGCAAGTAAGAAAACATCAATAACCATACCAATATGCCTATTCCCCCAAATCTTAATGCCAACCACCTAAACATGAATTGAAGGCATCCTCGAGCTTTCCCTGAAAACAAAAGCCCATATTGTTCATACTAATGTCCTACCAGGGTTGCTTTGTAGCAATAAAATATGGGATATGTGAGTCTCTGCAAAATTGGAAATAAATAGTTATATGGTCAGCAATGGAAAAGCAATAGTGCGTTCAAACAGTCTACAAAGTATAACTAACAAGAAACTTGGAAAAAGAATAAATGACATCATCAACAACAAGTATAATAGGAAGAGAAACTGGGTTGGCCATCTTGGTAAGAGTGAATGAGGGTGGACCAGCAGAGCCAAAGGTTTCCATCAGTACTCTTGTGATGTTAGGAAAAAGCAGGAAATGTCTCCAGCACATTGGGATGACTCCTGTATAGAACTTCTGGTACATGAACTAGAGACACTCAGCATGAGCAGGCAGGAGTGAGAAAGGATCTCCATCACTGGGGGGAACCCTCAAATAGATGAGATCCCAGATCCATATGCCTATTAGATTATAGTCAATTATTACAACAATGTAAATAAAGACAGAATTAATACAAGACAACTCAGTAAAAGAAAATATACAGTGTTAGTATGAAGCCATCTAAGTTAAAGCACAAATCTGGTCAATCACAAAAGTTGAAAGCATCAGTACTATGGGTCACAATCACTCTATTAATATAGTTTTGCTGTGCATACCCTTTGACCCAGCAGTGTTTCTATTGGGCTTATATCCCAAAGAGATCTTAGAGGAGGGAAAGGGACCCACATGTGCAAGAATGTTTGTGGCAGCCCTTTTTGTAGTGGCTAGAAACTGGAAACTCAATGGATGCCCATCAACTGGAGAATGGCTGAATAAATTGTGGTATATGGATGTCATGGAATATTATTGTTCTGTAAGAAACGACCAGCAGGACGATTTCAGAGAGGCCTGGAGAGACTTGCATGAACTGATGCTGAGGGAAATGAGCAGAACCAGGAGATCATTATACATGGCAACAACAATACTATATGATGATCAAATCTGATGGACATGGCTCTCTTCAACAATGAAATGCTTCAAACCAGTTCCAATTGCTCACTGAAGAAAGCCATATACACCCAGAGAGAGAGATATGAAATGTGGACCACAACATATCATTTTCATGCTCTCTATTGATGTTTGCTTGCATTGTATTTCCTTTATCTGATTATTCTTTCTTGTAGATACGATTTCTCCTGCACAAAAATGATGTGTGGCGATAACTATACATATATTCGATTTCTTAAGTATTTTAACATAATTAACATGTAGTGGATATCCTGCCATCTAGGGGAGGGGTGGGGAGTAGGGAGGAAAAATTTGTAACAGAAAGCTTTCTAAGGGGCATTGTTGAAGAATTACCCATACATATGTTTTGCAGATAAAAAGTATTAATAAAAAAATTAATTAATTAATAAAATAAAATAAAAAATATTAATATAGTTTTGCATACCTGTTTTCAGGAAATACATTCTATGTGTGAGGTGGGGGGGAGGGGAATTCATTGTGAAGGGTCTCAACAGACATAACTGTCAGTATAAAAGGTAACAATTAAAAGTTATAAAAAAATAAAAGCAGAGGAGCAGTGTGGTGCAGTGGTTAGAGAGCCAGTTTCAGAGTCAGGGAAGTCTGGGTCTAAGTCCTATAGCGAGGAATGAATCATGGACGCTGCCTCTGGGAAAGTCACAACTTATTGATGCCACACACACACACACACACACACACACACACACACACACCCGGCAGTTCTCTATGACTAGAGCTTGTAGAGCAAGGAGTTTTGCTCACCAGGAGCTCCCTCCACCTGAAATCATAGGCCCCAACAAGGTGAAAGCCAGAGAGAGTGATGTGCTTACTTTCAAGGGCAAGCAAGTGGAATGAGTGGCCTATTCATTTCTTAAATCTCATTGGATACATGGATACAATGAATGGTGGTTTGGGTTTGAACACTATTCTGTTTCAGTAATTCACAGTGGGTTTTGAATCAAGGGGGTACTAAAACCTCTGGATACAAAGTGAGAAACCATCCAATCCACTGAATATTTTGTGTAACCTTAAATTATTCCCAAAGAGCCAGATGTCTGGCATTATGAAGAAACAGCAACTAATGGTAAAAATAAAGCCAGATGTTTTGGCACAGCCTAGAGATAGCCTTCAACTAGTTATGGTAAAGATGTTAAAGGAAAACAATTGCTTCATCATTTTACTCTCAGAGATGTATTGAATTTGGAAATGACTGGTACCTGGCCAAGAAATAGGGCAGTCGATCAGTGGCATAGGATAGGATCACAGGAGAAACTATGCAATAACTATAGCAATCTAGTGTTTGATAAACCCAAAGACCCCAGCTTTTGGGATAAGTACTCACTATTCAGCAAAAACTGCTGGGAAAATTGGAAACTAGTGTGGAAGAAATTAGGGCTTGACTCACATCTAACACCACATACCAAGATAAGGTCTAAATGGGTTCATGATTTAGACATAAAGAGTGATATTGTAAGCAAATTAGAAGAACATAGAATAGTTTACCTCAGACCTGTGGAGAAGGAAGGAATTTGTGTCCAAAAAAGAACTGGACCTCTTAACTGAACACCAGATAGATAATTTTGATTATACTAAATTAAAAAAGCTTTTGTATAAACAAAACTAATGCAAACAAGATTAGGAGGGAAACAATAAATTGGGAAATTATTTTTACATTCAAGGGTTCTAATAAAGGCCTCATTTCTAAAATATATAGAGAATTGACTCAAATTTATAAGAATTCAAGCCATTCTCCAATTGATAAATGGTCAAAGGCCATGAACAGACAATTTTCAGATGAAGAAATTAAAATTATCTCTAGTCATATGAAAAGTTGCTCCAAATCACTATTGATCAGAGAAATGCAAATTAAGACAACTCTGAGGTACCACTACACACCTGTCAGATTGGCTAAGATGACAGGAAAAGATAATGACAAATGTTGGAGGGGATGTGGGAAAACTGGGACACTGATACATTGTTGGTGGAACTGTCAACAGATCCAACTATTCTGGAGAGCAATTTGGAGCTATGCTCAAAAAGTTATCAAACTGTGCATGCCTTTTGACCCAGCAGTGTTTCTATTGGGCTTATATCCCAAAGAGATCTTAGAGGAGGGAGAGGGACCCACGTGTGCAAGAATGTTTGTGGCAGCCCTTTTTGTAGTGGCTAGAAACTGGAAACTGAATGGATGCCCATCAATTGGAGAGTGGCTGAATAAATTATGGTATATGAATATTATGGAATATTATTGCTCTGTAAGAAACGACCAGCAGGACGATTTCAGAGATGCCTGAAGAGACTTGCATGAACTGATGCTGAACAAAATGAGCAGAAGCAGGAGATCATTGTACACAACAACAATAAGATAATACAATGATCAATTCTGATGGACATGGTTCTCTTCGACAATGAGGTGACTCAAAGCAGTTCCAATTATTCAGTGATGAAGAAAGCTGTATATACCCAGAGAGAGGCCTGTGGGATCTGAGGGTGGACCACAACATGGCATTTTCACGCTCTCTATTGATGTTTGCTTGCATTTTGTTTTCCTTCTCAGGTTTTTTTTTTCTTGTAGATTCGATTTTTCTTGTACAGCAAGATAACTGTAAAAATATGTATACATATATTGGATTTGTCATATATTTTAACATAGTTAACATGTATTAGACTACCTGACATCTAGAGGAAGGGGTGGGGGGAAGGAGAGAAAAATTTGGAACAGAAAGCTTTGCAAGGGTAAATGTTGAAAAATTACCCAGGCATATGTTTTGCAAATAAAAAACTTTAATTAATAAAAATAGGGAAAAGATAAAAAAGAAATTAAATTTAAAATGAATTTTAAAATTCATCTTATAATGGAATTGAAATATTCTTATTGCCTACTTTAAATTTGGAGATCCAAATAAATGTTGACTGTTTAAAATGAAAAAAAAGGAAATGACTGATACCTATAGGACTAGACGGCCTTGAAAAGCTGACTCAACCAATTATGCCCTAGCCACTGTGTCAGGATCCCAAAAGGACTGCTGGGATTACCTCCACAGCCTGATTCTACCTTGTCTTTTTCTCAAGCAGAGAGGAGAGTTTCTCCTGTACCTCCTTTTACATTTCATCCTGAAACCAAAATTATTTGGATCTTGTGCAAAATCACTGAAGCAAGAATTGCTAAGCTATTTACACTACCAGCCCTTATACCTCCTTAGTGACTTCTCTGAAATGTGTGACTTCATTAGAGACCATTACTCTCTTCTGGGAAAATGTCATACCGTGGGCACACAGATCTCAGCACCGAGAGCCATGGAAGGGGAATGGGTACATGAAAAGCTCCTTCTCTCCTGAACTGGCCTGGGATCGGGAAATGAACTTTGCTTCCACATAAATATCCAGTCATGGGGTCTTAACCTTCTTTGTGTTAAAGACTCCATGGCAGTATGGTGACGCCTTTAGATGACTTCTCTTAGCTTCACGTTTTTAAATGTGTAAAGTGAAATACAAAGGAAATCAACCATATTGAAATAGTTACTAATATAAGTTTGGAAAGTTCACATACTTCAGGAGAGAATGGCTACCTTCCAATGTTTGTCACATTCTAACCATAACTAGCAAGCTGGAGAGGCTTGGTCATTTCAGCAATCTGGCTTTCTTTCTCTTGTAATATTGTCTCAGTCCCATAACCATGCTTCCAAATCCTTTTGAGCAGAGATTGGAGGGAAACCTTTTTTTATTACTTTTATTTCAAATTTTTAGAACTCTCTTTTTTTAAAGACTTCATCTCCCTCTCAGACTCAAGCCGCAAGTACTGGGTCTACTAGTGTCACTGATCCTCACAAGAGCTTTGACCTGGAATATAGTAGGTACTTAATAAGTGATGTGCTCTTTTTCTGACCTGGGCCTGTTCATCCAACCTGAGGTGAAGTGCAGGGAGTCCTCCTGTACTCTTGAGGGTTCATCATATTGATGCCAAACTTACTGTTGACACTTGTTTGGAACAGGCCCCTGCAATTCAAAACTCCTGAGCTCAAGTGATGGCTCAGTCTCAGTCTCCCAGGTAGCTGGGATTATAGGTGTGTCTCACCACACCTATAGCAAACTGCTACAAATGGTTTAGTTTGATAACTGGGCACTCCACATCCATCTCTGGTCTACTTCTCTAATCTTCTGTTATGTTATTGTTATTATTCACTTTGTGACCCCCAAACCCAAAGCATGCGAGCCTTCCTATCCTCTACTACTACTACTCCAAAGACTGTCAAACTCATATTTTTTGCTTCTATGACACCATCTCATTCTCTGCCATCCCTTTCTTTTTGCCTTCAGTCTTTCCCAACATCAAGGTGTGTTTGAATTTCATGTTTTCATCATGTGGCCAAAGTACTTAAGCTTCAGAGTCAGTATTTGACCTTCCAGTGAAAAGCTTGAATTAGTTTCTTTAAATGATGACTGATTTGATCTCCTTGCTGTCCAAGGGCCTCTCAAAAGTCTTCTCTAGAATCATGATCTGAGAGCATCATTCTCTGGTTCTCAGCTTTCCTGAAATTACTCCTCATTGACACACCCTATAGTCCAACCCAATTGGCCTATTGCTGTTTCCTGCCTCCTGAATCTTGCCCAAGTTGGCCCCATTCCTGACACAAGCCCTCTCCTCATCCTTTGCCTCTAAGAAACTTGAGCCTTATTAAGGCTTAGCTCAGGGTAGAGCTCCTCTGAAAAGCCCAAACTCATCCTCCCTTATGCAATTAACCGGCACATGCTTATGTGTATCCATGTGACATATACCTCTTTTGAAATGAAAGACGGGGGCAGCTAGGTGGCCCTGAAGTGAGGAGGACCTGAGTTCAAATCTGGCCTCAGACACTTAACCATCCTAGCTGTGTGACCCCGGGCAAGTCACTTTACCCCAATTGCCTCAGGAAAAAAGAAAGAAAGAAAGATGTTTGAGGGGGAGGACTGCTCCCTTTATGTCTTTGTTCCCCCAGTCCTTGGTAAATCGCCTTGCATATATGGTCCTAAATATGGAGCTAGAAGAGACCTGTGAGATCATCTATCCCTACTGCAGTGGTTTGACAGATGAGAAAACTTAGGTCCAGAGGGGAAAATGACGTTCTCCCTTTGGACCCAAGGTTACTAAGGCAGCACGCCTGAAACAGGATTTGGACCAAGGGCCTCCAGGGCCAAAGTCAGTTAGACATTTATGAGTGATTATTAGAATTGAAAGGAAAAAGAGTGGCTGGATTCAAGCCAAATTCAAGCTGTTCTTAAGCAATCTATTGTGAGGAAGAAGAGACCTGTACCAGAGTGTGTAGTGTATAAGTCAGTGGGATAAGGAGCTGGGAGGGATTTCCAGTGCTCTAAGGAAAATGGAGCAGGAAGACTCTTTTCAGCCCAGAGGGATCAGGGATGGTTTTGCCAAGGCTATAGCTGACCTAGGCTTAGAAGAGAAAAAAGAATTTCCAAGAGCAAAGTGTAAAGGATCTGGCCAGGGCCTTGGAGGGAAGATCCAATTCCTTCATTTTATAGAGAAGGATGCTAAAACCCAAAAAGGGAATATGATGTGCCCAGAGTCTCTCAGCTACCAAATATCCAAAGCCAGATCTGAATTCAGCCTGGCCAGTTTCCAACATGAGGACTCAGTCACTACAAAGCAGTCCAGACAAATGCCAGGAGGAAGGAAGGAGTGGGACAACTTCAAGGAACAGCTGATGAGCCTCTTTGGCCAGAAAAAAAGGAAGAGAAAACTAAAAAAGAGCTTCTGCCATGCCTGATGCAAGGAGACCTCTAGAATGGCTTTGACTGCACAAAACGCACACCGTGGCATGTGCCATACCAGTGGGGAAGCCAAATTCTGCAGCAGGGATGCTCCACTGCCGAGCTGGCTAAGCACTGATCACATTACCAATTGAGAGCTGTTGCCATACTCACAGGAACACAATATAAAACAGGTCTTGGTTTCAAAGGAAAAATCCCACTGAAGAGTTGCAAAAGCAAGAAGAAAGTGTGAGACCTCTTAGACAGGAGGATGGTCTAGAAGGATGGCAGCTCCAAGCACGGGGCATCCCCTCTCCATCTAGTTTAAGAGAAGCATTTTAGTGGGAATTGAGTTTGCCTGCAAATTGTTGGTCTATAACCCTTTCAATATTTTTTGCCCCATCCTAAGGCATGCATTCCTATTTCTGGGCTACATTCTAAGTACATTTTTAAAGGAAAATGAAAACGATAAACATAAAAGAAGAATGTGCCATGACATATGTCTAGGATCTCATAGGAAAACATTCTTTTGGGGAATGGTGTTTCCATTACTAGTGCACTTCCACAGTTCTACCTCCCAATTTTTCTATTCTCATTTATGAGAAAGTCAGTCTTCTTAAAAAGAAGATCAGCAAGTCCAACCCCCTCATAAAAGAAAGTGAGTCTCAGAGAAGGGACTTGTTCAAGGTCACACAGCTGGATACTGGCTGAGCCAGGACTGGAGCCAACATCTACTGCCCCACGTTGCCTGCAGCATCTCTTCCTCTTCCTTCTCCATCTCCTCCCCCATTCTCCTCCTCCTCTTCTTCCTCTTTCTCCTCCCCTTCTCCTCCTCCTCTTCCTCCTCTTTCTCCTCCTCAATTTACTGATCTGTGTACATGTATTGTCTCCCCACTTGCTGCCCCAAGAAAAATAGAAGTTCCTTCGCAGCCTGGGGCTATTTGTTTTTTTTTTCTATTTCTATCTACAGTCCCTCAAATACAGTGGGTACTTAATAAATGCTTACTGAATGGCATTTATTCTGGGCATATCACTTCAGATTTGAGTCTCATTTTTTTAATTATTAAGTTTAGATAATTGAACAACAAATTCAACAGACATTCCTGACATACCTATTCACAAGGTTCCTATTAAATACACACAGATAAAATCACAATGCATTTACTGGCCATAATTAAAACATCAGTTGTCATGATGCAAGTATCCAAGTGCAGGTATTCTGGCATTACATATTACTAGCCTTGTGAACAGCATCTGGAGTCAAGACAAGAGAATGAGGGAATAATATGCATCTGGCCCTGTCAACTCAAAATAAATGGGGAGAAAATGCAAGATCAGTGGCAAGCTGGGTACTGTCAACTATAGTCAAAGAAATGAGCATGTGTCATCCATTAGACATCTTGTACAGCATCTAGCTTCCTTAGGAGAAAACAGACATCCTACCACATTCCTGAGGGTTCCAGGTGCTGCTCATTTTTTCAATCAGGATCACTGAAGCACGAATAAAAGTAAAATCATTTGTCCAAGAAGTCCCACAAACATCCCGAGGGACAAATAAGGGAACATATATACTCGAGGTGCAGCACTCCTACAAGCAACAAAAGGAGGACTAACAAAATGGAGAGTGTCAGAAGTCCTTCTTTCTGCAGTTGCCTACATACTATTTCTTAGATCACTGGAAAACTTGAGGCTCTATTGAGATGCCACCAAGAGTTAGGGAGACAAACAGGAAGCCCTTTTAAAGAGGTAGAAGGTAATATGAGTTTTCTTTCCATCCATCCAAATCCTACCTCATTCTTGGAGAACAAGCTTCTTGTCTATGAAGTGATCCTTATTCAGTCTAGCTCCTGATGATCTCTCCTTGTTCTGAACTCTTATGCTAATTTAGTATTTGTTCCACTCTTTTTAGATATGATTAATCACATACCATTTAGGTACTGATGGACTTACCTCTTATTAAAGCTGGTTTTGCAGCATAACTTTAAGAGTTTCTTTATTTTCTCTATGAATAGACCCTAAGAGTTTTGAGGGCAATGGCCTGACGATAACAAAAAGACAATATCTTGCATATAGCAAGTGAGAGTCAGTTAGTCAATAAATATTTGTTAATGTCTCTTGATGCTAGGCACTGTGATAAATGACAGAAATACAAGTGAGGTAAAAAAAAATAACCCCTCACTGCAGAGAGCTCGCAGCATAAAAGGGGCAACCAGCAAACAGCAGGAAGGAAATGTGGGGGGAGGAAGGGGATTGGGAAAGGGTTCTTGCAGAAGGTGGGATCTGAGCTGAATCTTGAATGAAGCCATGGAAAAGAGAAGGCAGAAGTGAAGAAGGAGAACATCTCAGGAATGGAAGACAGTCAGTGAAAAGGCACAGTCAGGAGATAGAATATAGGAGGAAGACTCAGTAGCTAAAATACTTTTATCTTCCAAGAGTAAAGCATAAAAAAACTGGAAAAGGAGAAAGCACCATGTTTCAAAATATAAACAGGGTTTGTATTTCTGGGGCTTATTGAGTAGAAGGTGACTTCGCTTTAGCAGCTGACTAGAAGATGGTTAGAGTTGGAATTAAATTCAAGGCCAGGAGACTAATCAGAAGGCTCCTGCAATAGTTCTGGCAAGGGATGAAAATCTAAGAGATCTGTGATTGGCAAAAAGGGATCTCATACAAAACTTGTTGCTAACATAAAACGCAATTTGCCAAGCGATTGGAAACATAAGGTATATGAGAGTAAGGAAATAAAATTGAGTGACTGAGATTGGGTGACTATGGGCATGGGGGTGCTCTTGACAGAGGAAAGTTGGAGACAGGAGGCTTTGGCAGTTCAGATATGGAATTTTGTTTCAGAAAACTTAAGTTACAGGACATCCAATTAAATATATCCAAAAGACATGGTACTAGTCTAATGATACTAGAGCTCAGGAGAGACATTATAGCTGGATGTAGAGATCTGAGAATCCCCTGCATAGAAATGATCATTGAATCCATGGGAACTAATGAGGTCACCAAGTAAAATAGTATGTAGAGAGAAGAGGGTCCAGTGGAGAACCTTGGGGAAAACCATTGTTATCAAGAGTGATCAGGATAAAGTTAGAAGAAAGAGCACAAAGGAATGGTCAAACAGAAAACCAAGAGGGAGCAGTGTCATGAAAACCTAGAGAGGAGAGAAGATATTCTGACTGTACAAAGATGTTAAGAAGGAAGAGCACTGGGGAAAAGACCACTAGATTAAAAACTATATCTTTTGAAGGACCTAAGTGATATTAAAGCAAAATAAATAATGATAATAACTACTTCATATATAAATTAATAAATGAATGACTAATAAGAATACTAGTTTTATTCTGTTTAACAAATAAACTATGTATTATGGTTTTGAAGAAAAATTGATGTTAGTTCTTTAACAATGATAGTGGAAAATTTCAGTGCCTTTCTAGTTCAGGCAACCTGGGCTTTACTTATCAAGGAAAATATTCTTAATCTAATAGAAGCATACACATCCCCACATACTTGCTTCTAATGTATGTTCTAGCACAAGTAGCCTTTTCATTTGTGTGAACAATCCTAAGCTTCAGGTCTGGTGCCTTTTGCCACAAACAGGTGGAGTTTCCTGAATTCAGAAAAAGAGGTCTCCCACTCCCCCACAAGTATCTGACTAAATGGAGAACAGGGCACATGGAAACAATAACTGATTGATCAGTAGGAGGCCAGTTTACAGAGTAAGACATATGGATTGCTTGAGATACACAACTGTGAGAAAACTCCATGCATCAATCTTTGCATTTGACTGGGTTTCTCTTCAACATAACTGAAGTGCTTGGTCAAGGCTCTCTAAGTAGCAGGGAGAGGTGATCCAGCTTCCTGGCCACAGAGGACAAGGTTCAAACAATGCAATGGAATTTTCTCCCAATTCCCAGAACTGAATAAAGTTTTCTCACAGGACAGAATTTGTACTAGACTCATAATTGAATAGAAAGAGGATGGAACTAGCTCCAGAATTAAGTCACAAAGTGGAGTCAGTGTGGTTCATTCAATTCTCATAATTAACTACTTGCTGTCCTAATCTCAATTCCTTCAATTTCCTCATATGGAAGATTCAGTAAGAATGTTATGAAAGAAAATATACCTTCCTAGTCACGGGCAGAAATCCCAAAGAGATTACTTTAGATAGATGCTCAGTCCCAAGAAGCTGCAGATTAACTGACCAAATAACATATAAGGTTAATGCTGAGTCCCAGCCACACTGGCTTTGGCATTCTTATTTTCTGCTATTCATTATTCTCAAGGAAGATCCATTAAGAAAGAATATAATGCTAGGGAAGAAAACTTTTTCTCCAAAATGTTAATACTGTATTCATTGTGCTGAAGGAAAGAATAATTGAAATTCATTTTAATATCATTTTAAATGCTTCAGCTTCAGTGTCTTCTGAGTATTATTTTCTATACTTTTTATATTTAATTTTCTATGCACATTTCCCCCAATAGAATGTATAGGTCTAAAAGAGTCTTTATTGCTCTAAAAAGCATCCAGTTCATAAACAGCTGAATTATTTTTCCTATGAATTATCTTCGCATTTGATGAGAAATCTAGAATTTCTTTTTCTTTCCTTTCAAAGCAATCATATTCACTTTTAAAGTCTCCTTAGCTGTTTTCAAATGTTCCAAAGAAGTCTTTCTCCCCAGAGAACCTTGTAAATCAAATACTGTTTCCTATATCCTCAGAATTTCCCCCACCCTGTTCAATGTTTATACACCGGCAATTTGAAACTATAGTTCCCACTGAATTCAACATCTAAGGGTTAGGAAAGCAACTGCTTTTTTTTTTTTTTTACTGAAGTCAGGCGGGCTACTTCCCCTTCATTGTCCCTTTATAAGAAACTTAAAGGGGTATCCATCAATTAGGCTATAGTTGAATAAATTATAGTACATGAATATAGTAGAATATTATTGTGCCATAAGAAATCATAAAAGGGACAGTTATGGAAATTTTGGGAAGATTTATATGAACTGTTACAGAGTGAAATAAGAACAAGGAAGACTATTGACACTATACCAAAAACACAGTAAAGATTTTGAAAGCCTTTAGAACATGAATGAATGTGATATGGCTTACCATGACTCTGAAGCAAACTACCCTTCTCCTCGGAGGTAATAGAACCAAGATGTACAATAGAAATATATTTTTGGACATGGTCAATAAGAAGAATTTATGTTGCTCAATTAGGTATATTTGTTAGAAGAGTTTGAAAGTATAGGTATTCAATGGGCAAAAAAGTTTTACATCCTAATGATTTCTATTTTTTTCTATCTGGTTCTCAAATTTTTTGGTCTCAGAATCCCTTTACAGTCTTAAAAATTACCAAGTCACCCCAAAGAGCTTTTGTTTATGTGGGGTTATATTGATCAGTATTTACCATATTAGAAATTAAAACATCTTACTATTATTTTAGAAAGAGTTCTGACCTCATAGACCCTGAGGGGTCCCTGGACCACTCTGAGAACCACTGTTTTATGTCATTTTCATTTTCTGTCTCTTCTATATAGCATCTCTCAGAACAGAACTGGAAAGATCTGCACAAATATCAACATACCAAAAAAAATAAGTGCAGCAGTATTATGGTATGCCATGGGCTACATGGAGAACATTTTCACTACCAGCTCCCATGATTGAGGGCATATGTTCCATAAGTAAGTCTCTTTAAGAGGTCATCCAAAAATGTGGTTTGTAAATGACCCTTTGGAAAAATTCCTTCCATGACAATTTAATTTATGGAATTTAGTGAGATATAATTCAAAAAACAGACTAGTTGGACTTGGAAACTTTTTAATCTGTAAATTCTTCCAGGGATCAATAATGCCACTGGATCAACTATTTGCAGCTTCATCACAAGCAATGGATGGAATCCTTCCACACCCATCACACTGGGCTAAGAGCAACTAAAATCTCCCATGACAGTGAGCGAGGATCTATGTGGTCTAGTAGAAAGAACAATGAACTTGGAATTAGGATGTCTGAGGACAAGACTCGAAAGTCTTGCTATATAATATATGCATCAGAGCACTAAGGCTGGAGTCAGGAAGACTTGAGTTCAAATATAGCCTGCCCCTCCCTCTACCTTTCCATCTCCGTTTCTGTCTTTCTGTCTCTGTCTCTCTGTCTCTGTCTCTCTCTCTCTGTCTCTGTCTCTCTGTCTCTCTCTCTCTCTCACACATACACACACACACACACACACACACACACACGCATATGCTGTGTGATCCTGGGCAATTCACTTCACTTCCATTTCCTCAACTATAAAATGGGGGTTTTTATTACTATCAACTGAGATAATAACTAGGAAGTACTTAGTATGACCTGGCATACAGTAGGCACTAAATAGTTATTCCTGTCCCTTATTTAATCCTTGGACAAATGACTCCCTCTGGACCTTACTTTTCTCTTTTATAAAGTAAGTGGGCAGTCAGGAAGCACTGCAGTAGCTAGAGCACCAGACCTACAGTCAGAAAGGAGTTAAAAAACTCATTTTCCTGAGATAAAATCCAGATTCAGACATCTTCTAGCTGTGACCCTGGGCAAGTAACTTTACCCTGTTTGCCTCAGTTTTTGCATCTGTGAAATGAGCTGGAGAAGGAAATGATAAACGAATCCAGAATCTCTGCCAAGAAAAACTCAAATGGGGAGACCAAGAATCTGACATAGCTGAAACAGCTAAACAACAAAAGTCAGTAGCCTCAACTCATTAGATGATCTCTTGGCATAGTGGGAAAAGCACTAGGGCTCTATGGTCAGAAGTATAAAGTGAGAAGATTGTATGAGATGGCTTTGGAAGTGCATTTCAGCTCTGACATTTGATAAGTCTGCAAATCTATCAGGAATGTTAGTGATGGGACTTGACTTAGTTCCTTATAAAAGAAACCTGGGATTCAAAACCATAGCTCTGGATTCATACAGACCACATTTAATTTGGGAGATCTTTTTCAAATAAAATTTTCTTTCACTGTTTTTATCCCTTCCACCCATGCAGATATTAGGAAGATTTGAAGTGTATTTGCTCTAAACTTTTTTGTCCCTCTAACCCCTGTGAACACTCCATGCCAGGTGCCACCTCCTGTGCAAAGCCTTCCTTGGCCCTCTCTTCAAATACTCATGTATACACTTAACAGTATATATGGTATATCACCCACATACTCCAATTAGAGAGCAAACTCTCCTAATGACAGGAAGTTTTTCATTCTGTCTTTGTATTTCTAGTACCTCGCAGTACCTGTACATAGAATGCACATGTTGAATTGGATACTTATATAGGCAATCCATAAAAAAGTATATACCTTTTCCCTCAAGGAGGGTTTCAATGGTCATTTTGTTGTTATAGTACTCAATGTTAACTAATCAGTCAGCATTTACAAATTAAGTGTCCATGGGGTGCAACAGATAAAAGGTCAAAGGATATGAGCAAACTGTTCTCAAAAGAATCACAAATTATTAACCACCATATAAAATTATGTTCCAAGTCACAAATAATTAGAGAAACTTAAACAAAAACAACACCGAGGTTTCACTTCACACTTAACAAATCAGCAAAGATGATTAATAACAGATATAGTCAGTGTTGGAAGAGTTGTGGAAAGACAGGCACATTAAAGTGCTTTTGGTAAAGCTGTGAATTGATTTGTGTGCTCTAGAAAACAATGCAGGATTATGCAAAGAAAGTTACTAAAATATCTAAAACCTCTAATCCAGGGATTATATTGCTAGTCATATACTCCAAGGAAGTCAGTGACAAAAAAAATCCTCCATATACATCAAAGCCAAACTAACATACCAAACACCATCTATACCAAAACCAAACAAAAATTGGAACAAAGTATATGCCAACTGACTGGAAAATTGCTAAACCAATTGTAGTACACAAATGTAATGAAAAATTAATGTGCTCTCAAAAGTGATGAACATGACCTGATGGAAACTAAAGTAAGAAAGGTCAGGAAAATAATAGAACAATAACTACAATTAATAAAACAATAACTACAACAATGAAAAAAGAAATAATAGTGGCTATAACAATAATCATGGCTGAATATTTCAATTTATGGGGACCAAATCAGCCCCAAAGAAAAGCCATGAGGAGATATCTCCCACTACCCCTTTGCAGAGGTAAGAACACTTAGTATGAAACAATGTATGTAGCATCAGGCTTTTTCCAATGTGTGATGGGCTTTGCTGATTTTTTCTCTCTGTTGTAAGGGATTGCTCTTTAGGAAGGGAACTAAAGAGATAGCTGGGAAGATGCAGGTGATCTATAAACAAAAGATATAAATGAAAAATTATTAAAACAAGCATGCATGGGGCAGATTTTACTATATGCAGTAGCCTTACCTGCACACAATTCACTTTTGCTAACCTGGACCCTGATCTCTGATTAAAACATGTGTACAGTTAAACTAGGGAAAGAAGTCCCTTATAGAAATGGTACCTGGAACTTGAAAATAGGAGTCATGCAGCATATCAGTGCCAGATTAACTTTCTTATAATATCACTTCAATCATGTCTCCCCCATGCTCAATGTGGTGCAATAAAAAGAGCATTGTATACTTGGGTTTCTAAACCCCGTACTTACACTAAGTAGCTGTGACCTCAGTTTCTTCATCTGTAAAATGAGAATGTACTACATTAGAGTTCTCAAATAACTATTCCATCCAGTTACTTACAGCCCGCCTGAATCATATTGTATAGCCTTTGGTCTCTGTTCAAATGACTATGTATCCAGATTAACAATTTTTTGGAAGAGAAAAAAAATTACATACCATTTGTCTGGATAAATTAGTGACACATACAACAAATGAAATTTTGAATTGGAAACCAATGAACTAAAAGATGTCTAAGGTTCTTTCCAGATCTAATTTTGAATTATTCCATGGTAGTTCCCTATTGCTTACTGCATTTAATCCAAACTCCTATCTTCCTCGTTTTCAAGGTTCTCCATAATCTGGCTCCAACATATCCAGCCTTTTCTCACATTATTCCCAATTATAAACCTTCTGTTATAATAAGGACAGTTTCTTCACTGTTCCCTTCCAGATAGCAAGCTCCTTTCTTTTTCTGCTTTGGCATGCATTGTTCCCTCTTCTACCTCTACCTTCCCCCCTCCACTTAGTAAAATCCAATCCATCCTTCAAGACCCAGCTCAGATCCCAGCTTTCATCAGTCCTCACTTCACTCTCTTTCTTCTAACACAGAAACCATATCATGGTTTCTTAATTATTTAGCATGAATTATTTTTGTAAATTACTTGAAGGCAAGAATTATGTGATATATATATATATACACATAAATACATACACACACACACACACACATATATATATATATATATTTGTACCTCCATCCAAGAATTTAACAAAGTGCTGAGTATGTGGTAAATCAAATAATGTTATTACTTGACTGATAAGTTTTAAAGGAGATATTAAACACTCAAAATCTATCTTGGTCACTTTTACCTAACAGGCAAGGGGTTCTACAGAATATAACTGCCCTAGCCTCAAGAAGCATACATTATAGAAAGGTGACATGGATACCTATATGGAGAAAAGGGAATTGAATGAAAAATTGAAGAAAAAACAGAGATGGAGGTAACTGTAATCCCTACAGGCCCAAAGTGTCCATAGGAAAAGGTAGCATAACTTCACTAAAAACCTCTGAGAGAAAAACTAGTCCTTGGGAGGCTCTAAGCCATTCCAAGCAAAAATTTTTGGCAGAACCATTTATGTCAACAAGTCTTAGTCATCATATGTTCTAGGATAACTTCGGGGAGGTCCCTCTAGGAGATTCTCGGGTTAGAGAAGAAGGCAATAGCTAGAACTGGCATCCATGTGTTCCCTTTATGGACAGATGTAAGAAGTTTTCTTTTTGGTATTTTGCATAAGAGAAATGTTTAGCCATGTCAAAACAAACGTTGACTCTAAATCACTATTCAAGCATGTCCTTGGCAACGAGCAAAAGAATAGGCTTACCCACCTTCAACTTTTAATTATGCCAAATACTTGCCCAAATGTAGAAAACTCAGGATAACGAAAGCAAAAGACAACAAGAGACCAACTCGGTATCAGCGGTATATAATACCACTTTTAATGGTTCATTTCCCCCTATTTCCTTTGTGTCATGTAGTAGAAAAAGAGGCAGCAAGGAGAGGCAGAAAAAGGAAAGACCTGAGAGTCAGGAATACCATTTCTATTGCTATCCCTACTAGTAAGCAGCTGTGAAATTTGGTTTAAGTCATTTAGCTTCTCTGCACCTGGAATTTCTGCTTGGTAAAAGCAAGAAAGTGGGATAAATGAATTCTAACATTTTGGAATCCCACGATTTTTTCAGAATTAGGATAGAGTAGAGATATTCACCTCCAAACTTAGGGCACTATAAAATGTTACCATTTATCCAAGAAGCATAAAATGTTGGAAATGGAAGAGACTTTGGAGGCCAAGTAGTCCTACATCCTCATTTTGGAGATAAGGAAATCAAGGCCCAGAAAGTGTAACTTGCTTAGTGGCATGTAACAAAGCATGAGTGGCATGACTTGAAACCCTCTGCTCTGTACCCTATGCCACACTTCCACACTTAATGAGATTTTGTGACATTCTCAAATCCATATTCATTTTAATTCCCCATTATTTTAAAATGTCCTATGCAATCCTTGCAATAGAGGCTATTTTTAAAATCTTAAAAATCACAAAACCAAACAGATGACAACAGTGTCACAACTACAAACACTGAGCTAGTTTTCTTTCAACTGATGTACTGAGGAGACATACCAAGAAGCCCTGGCAATTCTTCTACCTCTAATTAGCAAGGTTACTACAGTAAAATTATCAATAATAATACAAGAAAGTTCATTACAGATTATTTTTTCTTTTTTAAAAAGCAAACTTTGTTGTGTTTCCTTTATCTGATATATCGTTTGTGTAGATAAGATTTTTCTTGCACAACAATGATAAGTTTGGAAATATGTATACATATATTCGATTTGCCAATATTTTAACATAATTAACATGTAGTGGATATCCTGCCATCTAGGGGAGGGGTAGGGAGTTGGGGGGGGGAATTTGTAACGGAAAGCTATGTAAGGGTTATTGTTGAAGAATTACCCACACATATGTTATGCAAATAAAATAAAATTTAAAAAAAAGCAAACTTTGAAGAAAAATACATCAACTGAATTGAATGTGAAGAATAAGATACACTGCTGTGTGGCTGCTAACTTCCAAGTTCTCATGTAGCTCCCCTTTACAACAAGCATGAGATTGAAGCAGGACACAGCTAAAGAAATTGATGGGTGAAGGACAAGCAAGATTTGAGCCAAACGAGTTAGGGAATGCAAGGAGACTAGGCAGAAGGCACACAGAGGAACAGGCTACACACCAGGCACAAAGGGACAGTGGCAGGGAGAACCAGGCAGTACTAAACACAGATTTGCCATTTCATGGAAGGCATTAGACTGGTATCCATCCAAGAGGGTATTCTCACTGCAGAGAGACTGGGATTGTACTAGCCTTCATTTACCAGTACCAGTAGCCTGGAGTGAGCAGGATGTTAAGGCCCAGATTCATTTTGGGGAACTGCACTTTCAAAAGGACATAACTATATTCGCTAAGGAATGTGACTCATATTGTTTTCATATTTGTTTCTGTCCTAATTCAACTATTTACTGCTTATTTCTTAGTGTCTTTCTTGCCTGGATCTGCTGGCATAGTGAGCAAATGAACACCCAGACCTAAATTAATAGACAGAAGTTCAGTTTTCAGACTGAATGGAGGCAAGGAAGCCAAGGTACATAAATTTCCCATTTAAAGCCTTACAATTCATCCCTGAGAATGAGCACCTACACTCTCTACTTGAAAAAAAAAGTGTTCCCCTCCATTTATAAGGTAAATGGTAGTTTGACTATACTAATCCTCACCAAGTCCATGAAAACCATTAGGTAAAAAGTATTAGCCTACATAACTACTATCTTGGCATTTCTCTGTTTTCTATCATACTCCCACAGCATTTGTTCAATAGTAAGAAAGGAGAATATTGGGGCTGCAAGGCACCTTAGAGAACTTTAAATCACTTGGTCTCATTGAGTCTTGGTTCACTTATCTGGAAAAAAGAGACTGGGATGGCCAGTCTTAGAGGTCCCTTTCAGCTCTAGAGCTATAATGATTCTATGATGATGGTTCATTTCCACCCCCCCCTTATTGTCCACATATGGATACTGAGGCTGACTGTATACAACAAATAAAAGTACAAAATAAAGAAAGGGACAATGCTCTAGGCTACACAGTTAATCAGTGACAGACTGAAGATTAGAACCTATGACCTTCTTACATTTTCCAGGACCACATACTGTCTCCACCAAGATCAGGTGATTCATGTGATCTTTCATTTACAATCACTATTTATACTTTATTTCCCCTTTGGAGAATATAGAGCATTATTTAGGCTGAAACCAGGTAAAATGTCTCATAATCCCTGTATTCCAAACCAAATGACACACTAGATACTTTCTGCCATCACCACTGTCATAGTAACCTCAAAGGAGCAATTAGGCATCAGATGTCAAATAATTACACTTGAATCCATAGAACAAGAAAGTGAAAACCAATCCTTAAAGATGTTCACTCAGCATCCATGCTTCTGGGAGGTCCAAACTTTGTGCTTTGAACCAAAAAAAGGGATTTTTCCTCTTCCCCCCATTCAATCTCTCTCTCTCCCTCTCTCTCTCCCTCTCTCTCTCTCTCTCTCTCTCTCTCTCTGTCTCTCTCTCTCTCTCTCTCTCTCTCTCACACACACACACACACACACACACACACACACACACACACACACACACACACACACACTCACTCACAAGACACTGATTTTACCCAACCACATGAGGCAAAATAGGGAGTTGGAATGTGTAATGCCTTCTGCCTCAGAAGGCCTAGGTCAGAGAGCCCAAGGCTAAAGTAACTCTGTCAACACATCCTTCTTATCCTTTTCCAATCCTATAAAATTAATTTAAAAGATCAGGTAATCAAGTTCTGAGGACAGAACAAAGATGGCGGTATAAAGCCAGGAAGTTGGGGGAGCTTTCTCAGTTTTCCTTCAAAATCACATGAAAACAAGCCTCTGAACAGTCTGATGGAATGAAACCCATCTACAACTCAAGATAGATTGGAAGGACTTCAAGAAAGGTTAGTCTCACTGGGTTGAATGGGGTGCTCAGTCCAGCTCAGACTGTCCAGGAAAGCCAGTGAGAAGGTCTTAAAAATAGCAGATCAGCAACTGAGACCCTTGGTCCTGGCTCGGCACCAGAGCAGACCAGTGGGACAGCTTCCAGTTCCAGAAGGCAAATTGCCAGATTGGGAAATCAAGCTGTTTCCTGGAGAGAGCAGCTGGGGCTACCCTCTGCTGGGAGCAATACACAAAACACAGGGGGCTCCTGTGTTCAAATCCAAAGCTCAGAGCTGTACAAGAAGCTTGGGACAGCAAATCCTATATCCCACAAGCAGAGCTCAACCTTAAAAGTCACAAAACAGGAGAAAAGAAAGAAAGAAAAAATGAGCAATGGTAAAGAACCTTAACCATAGAAAACTACTGTGGTGACAGGGAAAACCAAAACAAAAACTCAGAAGATGACAAAATGCCCCCAGTGGAAATCTCAAAGGGTGATATGATTTGGTCTCAACTCCAAAAAGTCTTCTTGGAAGAGCTAATAAAGGATTTTAAAAGGCCAATAAGAGAGGTAAAAGAAAAATTGGGAAAAGAAACTAGAGTTATGCATGAGAGAATCAACAGCTTAGAAAAAGGATAAAAATTGACTGAAGAAATCAATTCCTTAAAAAACACTATTGGCTAAAAATGCAAAGAAAAACATCCACTGAAGAAAACAGCAACTTCAAAAGTAGAATTAATCAGATGGAAAAAGAGATACAAAAACTAATGGAAGAAAATCATTAAAGACCACAACTGGACAAATGGATGCTAATGACTCTAGGAGACACCAAGAAACAGTCAAACAAACTCAAAATGTTTTTTTAAATGGAAGAAAATGTGAAATAGCTCAGTGGAAAAGATCAATCTCCTTGCTACTCTTAGTTTTCTTTTCCTTTGACTTCTTCACCATTATGTTCCATGTGTGTTGATGAAGTCTGCTGTTGTTGATCCTTCTTTCTCAAAGAGAACCAATGACATCATGAGATTAACGTCTTGACTTACTCATCAATTGGGTTTAAATGAGACAGACATGCACAAATTCATCAGCCTCACTGTCTCCTCCAGAGTCATTCAACCAGTGGCATGACCGGTTGAAGTCTTGTGAACCCATGAAATACAAAAAAAGAAAGAAAAAAGAAAACTTTTACCATTTCTGGTTGTTTTCCTGCATTTGAAGGTATGGTGCTAGCACTGGATTCAATCAACCATCTGACTTGTCCTTCCAGTGATCACAGAGTTTCTATGCCACAAAAAATAAGGCCCCAAAGTACACAACACAGGAAGAGGACTTGAAGACATTTCAGCCCTCATATCTAGACCTATCACTGCTTATAACAAAGAATGCAGATTCACAAAACAGCAGAATCAATGATTCACGGCACCAAGTTTTCACCTTCTAAATTCACGAAGTGTGTAATCCACTATGCTAGCCCAGCAGTTCACTCATAGTTGGGTGTATGTTGTCTTCCTCATTAAACTGTGAGCTCATTTGGAGCAGGGGCCCCTGACCATGAGACTTCTGATGCATGGCATCACAATGATGATAGCATTTTCTATAGGGTCTACAATGTGACAGGTACTGTGCTAAGTGATTTGTACGAATATTATTTCATTTGATTTTTACAATAACATAGGACATAGGTATTATTATTACCCCCATTTTATAGTAAAGAAACTGAGGAAAATAGAGATTAAGTGGCTTGCCCACGTTCATAGCTAATAAGTACCTGTGGCCAGATTTAAAGACCTTTATAATCTGAACCCTTCCCATCTTTCCAGTTTTCTTACTTTACCCTACCCCATCCTTCAGACTCTATATTGAGCAATACTTCCTTGGTGTTCCTCACACAAGACACTCCATCTGCCCACTCTGGGTATTTTCATTGGTTATTCCTCCTATGCCTGAAATTCTCCTCTTCTTATCTCTGTCTCCTGGTTTACTCCAAATTGCAACTAATCCACTTTCTCTAGGAAGTCTTTCTCGATCCCCTTGTTTTAAGCGTCTTCCCTTGTCTTATTGTCTCCAATTTATTCTGTACGTATCTTGTTTGTAAATAGGTGTGGGTATATTGTCTTCCCTTGTTAGAATGTGAGCTCTCTGACAGCAGGGACTGCCTTTTGCTTTTCTTTTGATCCGCAGGGCCTAACACAATCCTTGATGTCTTTCCGAACACTGGATCCAGATGGCTCTGGAGGAGAAAGTGAGGCAGGTGACTTTGCCCAGCCCTCCCCCCCTTCAATCCAATTCATCTGCATTTTATGTCATGGTTCTGTTTGGAATGAAGGACAAACAACAACCTCAAGCTTGACAGCATTTAATAAATGCTATTTGATTTGATATGTATGTAGACAATTACAAGCAGCAACATGGGGTTCATTACACTACCTCAGTCTTCATGACCAACTCCTTTTTAATCAACCCTGTGTAGATTCAGCAGAAATTAAAAGTTATTTGGATGTCTTCAAGAACAATCTTTGTTCCTTCAGTTACTTTACCCAAATTGATAATTAACAACAACCAACTCTATTACTTCCTCTGTATCCAAGCTGTTACTTCCTTAGATTAAAAAAAAACAACTTTTTACTTTCAAATCATAGTCACTTTTGAACACATCCTTCTCGATCTCTTTCACCACTCAGGGAGCTGTTCCCTCGTAACTAGATAGTTCAGTGAAATTGCACACACCTTGTCTGAAAAATATATTCAGTGGACTGTATATACTCTCACTCTCCCCCCTCTGCAATGATGGGAGAAGGGTGCTTTTTCTCAACTCTTCTTTAAGCTAAGCTTGGTCTTTATGATCTTACAACCTTCAGTCATTGGCATTTATTTTTCCCTTACACTGTTGTAGCCATTGCATATACTGTTATTCTTCTGTCACTCACTTAACTTATACCAGTCTTCTCGTGCTTTTCCGTGTCCTTCATTTTCATCCTTTCTTCCTATGAAGTTATATTTCTTGATATTAATGTACCACAATTTTAGCCATTTCCCAGTTGATGGATAAAAAGTGCTAGAGTAACTATTTTTACTATGAGAAACTTAGCTTTGTCTTTGAAACCTTTGAGGAATAAATGTAGCAGCATGATCTCTGAATGAAAAGGTATTGATGTTTTAATCATTTTTTTGCCTTTTCTCAAACTGCTTCCCAAAGTAGTTGTGGTAATTCATAGTTCCTTAGAAGTGTATTACTATACCCATCTTGTCCCTTCACTTTTTGTGATTTTTGCCAGTTTGCTGAGTGAATAGTAAAATCTCAGTATTGTCTGAATTTGTATCTTGCTTTCTACCATTTATCTGGAACAATCTTTCACATAATTGTTAAGAGTTATAATTCTGATAACTGCCTGTTTATACCCTTTGATACGATCAACAAAAACTTACTGATTGTTTATGTCCTATGTACTGGCTCTTGCTCATAGATCATTTTATATAGGACTAACTAATTTACTGAAATATTTATATTTGTGTTAAATCCATGCACATCTCTTGGACATCAGACCCTCATCAGAGATACTTAACAGAAATATTTTCTCCAGTCAACAACGTTCCTCCTTATGTCAGATACACTGATGTAATCAATGCATATTTTATCATCAAAATGATCAATTTTATCTTTTGTATATAGATGAAATTTTTATCGTTCCTCAGAATTAGCTGGCCAAGGCTAGTTATGATTGGCATTCCTTGCTCATGCCAGAGCAGGCTCACAAAGCCCAATCTTCATCTTCTGAGATCTAAATTCTTTGTGGAGGATGTCTACCAAAGAAACCAATTTTCTCACTCTCTATAGGACATATTGTAAAGTTCTGAAATGTGGACCCAATCAATAACAGACATTAGCCACAATTTAGAATAAGCATAGTAATTAATTTGTAGTTTGTTTCAAAGCACAAAACAATAAAACCTCAATCAATGAAACTCTAACCAACTGGAAGCCCTAAGTTAACCATAAATTTTGATTGGCAAAATAAGGCTATTAGAAATAAAATAACTTATTAGTGATTAAACAAAATAAAAACAAAAATTACAGAAATGTTTTGGACTTAGTACTCAACAACAGTAGATTTAGCTCAAATACTTTGTATGTTTCCATTTCCTGGGAACTACTATTCTAAAGGAGGGCTTCTTGGCCCTGAAGGATCCTTGGGCAGCAAAGGATGATGCAGCCATCAGCACCAAACTACTCACTAATGCAGGAAAAAAGACTCAGGCAATAGAGAAAGGTTTTCAATAGTACTGGTTAAGTTTCAATTAGCCCCCAAATTGCATTTCAATGAGAAATCTGCCACTGCCTGAACATGCCACTTAATCAGGTTTTTATTGTCTGTAGCATATTTTGGTACTGGAAAATAAGGCAGATTTTTTTTAAATGATGAGTTGACTACCTGCTTGCTTACTTTTGTCCTGCCTCTAACATTCCAGCTTCACTGTACGTTGCTTCTAGCTTACTGGGATTTCTGGAGAGACTAGAAAATGCATCAGTCAACCATGGAATCTTAATATTATTTGCATATATTTCCCCCCTCAATTCATGTATTTTCCATAATTTCCCAACAAACAAAGTAACTTTCAACATGATTGTTCTTCAGAGACAATGCCATTTGTCTGCCATGTGCTATGCTCTATGCATTATGCTTTCACTAGAAAACTTCATTTATTCTGAGATAGGATCTAATGCAATGTCAACAAAATCACTGTTAGTGTGACAACTATACTGCATGACCTCAATGAGATTTAAATTCTAGGGAATTAATATTGGTAGCTTCCCAAGGATTTAGACTCTGCATTTCCTCTTTCCATCTCAGCAAAGGACATCGCCTCCTATTTTCCCCTTTGCTATACTCCTTGTCTCTGCCCAGGGCCCTCTTCTCTTTTCTTTCTTCTTTCTCCAGCTCTTGCTTGATGATCTCACCAACAACTATGAGAGACCATCTTTCTGTACATGAATTCCAAATCCATATGCTTAGCAATGATCTCTTTCCTGAGTTTCAGTCCTACATCACCATTTCTACTTGGAAGACCCATGAGCATCTTAAACCCTACCCTACCCCCAAACTCAAAAGGTTCAAAACAGTACTCATGATCTTTCCCCTCAAACACACTCATCTTCTGTACTTCCCTGTTTCTGTCAAGAGTTATTATCCATCCATCTAGTCATTCATGGTTTGCAACTTCAGTTTTACTGGAGACTCTCCCTCACCTTTCTGTCTCAGATGATTGTTAACACAGTACATTAGAATGAGGAGAAATTGCAGCTGAGTCTAGTGACTTCAGAATGTCAGTCAAGGCCTGTGAGGAGTCATTATATCAGCTGAAAGGCCAGCTTGACCCATCAGCTGAGATATTTCACCCTGTGAGGAACCAGCCCAGTTGAGCAAAGAAGTGACTTATCAATAATTAGTACCATATGCAGAATCAAACTGGGTGGGGATTCACAAAAGGAGGGAAGGATTTAAGCACACCTAAGCTGCATGTATTCCCTCTGTGTGTGCCTCATTTCATGCTTTAAGTTTGAGCCCACTCTCCCAGAGACCTAGTATGTACAAGGGGAGAATGTACCCTGTTTTGGGGGATTTTTAAAAATAACTTCTGCCCTTCCTACAATTTTTCAATAAAAGCTAATTGATGTCAACTGCTTGACTGCTATTGTGGAGCACATGGACATAAACTCATGACAGTAATAGAAACTGCAGTCCACAGAAAAGTAGCAGTCTTCCCTCTGGAAACCTTACATACCAGTGCACTGGCAATGATTGGCTAGTTGGGTAAATGGCCCCAGATAGAGTGCCATTATAAAATCTCTAATAAAATCTGCATCTAAAAATACTAAGAGAAATATAAAAACATCATTATAATTTTGTGCCTGTTCTCAAGGAGCTTATCTGCTTATCATTCTCACTCTGGATGGCCCAACAACCATCCTCATCAATCCAAAGTCTGGCAACCACAATGCAAAGCTTCTGAGCAGTCTGGAGTGGTAGTAAGTAAGTTTTGGAGTCAAGAGAAACAGATTTTTATCTACCTTCACCACCAGTCAACTGGAATAAATCATTTCCCTTTTAAAGACCTCAATTTCCTCATCTATAAAATGAGGATTTTATACTAGAGGATGCCAAAGGACCCTTCTACCAGTAACATTCAATGCTTACCTGTAATCTTTTACCAAAGTAACAAACTATTTGTTATCTATGGCTCCTGGACCTTAAAAAAGGTATTCTAAAAAGACTTTCAATCTTTTTTTTCTTTCTACCATATTTACTAAAGCTTTAAAGTACTCATTACTCAACAAAAACTGCAAATGACCTCAGCCTCCTTAGCCTAACAAACCTCAAAACAGCTTGGGTTTCCTCACTTACCCTGGGAAGTGAGAGCTAAAGCTGAAGTTAGAATTTCTGCTCCTGCTATGGTCTCTGGCAGAAATTCAACCTCTTCCTTCTTCTGGAGATTTTCTGAACATTTTGAAATGTGGTTGATCATGAAAGCAACTACAAATGGGCCTACGTAACCAAGTCATACCAAACATCCAAATGTTAGCACACCATTCAGACCCAGCCTTGGGTCTTTGTCAGCAAGACAAATAAACATTTGTTGACTCATTTATACAACTTTTATTAAAAACTTATAAGGTGGAAAAAAAAGAACTTATTGGGTGAGAGCTCTTGTTCTAGATATTATGGCCAACAACAAAAAATAAGATATAGTTTCTACCTTCAAGAAACTAAAAATTTGGAAACTATAAGTTTTCATTTGAATATTAGCCTACAATATGTGGAGGGGATCTTGAGGATATATTCATAGGATCATGGAACCACAGAATATTAGAGCTAAAAGGATCCTTAGAAATTGTCCAGGCTAATTTCATGTTATTTATTTTTTATTTCCCCATTAAAAAAAATTCTCAACTTAAAAATGAATATCAACTAAGATTAATGCTCATATATACACTAGAACAGAAAGAGAAGCTTGTACATTCAAATATTCTATTATTACTATTCTATCATTCTATTATTCTATTATTACTAATCTATTATTTACAGCATACCTCATTTTTAAGCATATAATTAATAAAACATATTACTTTCATAGCTGTCCTCCTTGTCTATGATCCCTTCTAGACCTCCATCTGCTCTCTTTTATGCATTTTTAAAACTAAATTTTGGTTGTAAGCCTGTAGCTTTTGATTCTTAGAGTATCAAGTACCAAGCTCTTCACTACTTTAAAGTGGTAGCTGCCAAATTGTGTGTGATCCTAACTGGCTTTTAGATATTGAATTCTTTCTTGCTGGCTGATTGAAATATTTTTTCTTTGATCTGGAACCTCTGGATTTTGACTATAGTATTCCTGGAAATTATCAACTTAGATTTTTCTTTTAGGAGATGATCAGTAGATTCTTTCTATTTCTACTTTGTCTTCTAATTTTAAAAGGCAGGGAAATTTCTATTTTATGATTTCTTAAAATATGATGTCTAGGTTCTTTTTTTTTTGGTCAAGACTTTCAGCTAATCCAATGATTCTTAAATTATTCCTCAGTATTCTAGCAAAGCAGTTGTCTTTGCTATACCTTAACTATATTTTAGATCAATGGTCTTTGCTAAACCTTAAATTTTCTTATATTTTTCAGTCTTTGGACTTTTAAAAAATATTTCTTATTGTCTTAGGGAGTCTATCTTTCATTTGTCAATTCTACTTTTCAGAGGTTTATCGGTTAGGCAAGATTTTGTACCTCTTGTGTCAAGCTGTTAATTCATTTTCCAATTCTTTTATCTATAACTCATTTCTTTTCAAATTTTTCTTCTATTCTCATTTCATTGAAATCAAAGTTTCATACCTACATTATCTCTTCCAAGAATCCTAGTTGGACTTGTACCCAAGCTGTATCTTTCATCGAGGCTTTGCTTTTAGGTGATGTGAAGACATGCAGAAAGATATCTTCTCCCTAGTGTCCTTCACAAAAGGCATCATTTGAGGTACTCTGGGAATGAACCAAACCTCCATTATACTTCTGAAAATGTTTCAATGATCCTCTTTTCTTTCTTTTCTTTTTCTTTCTTTTCGCAACACTATACATCACTTCCTTCTTCCTCTCTACTACACTCTCAAAAAAATTGGGAAAGAAAAAAATTTTTTTCTTTTGCTTTTTGCTGGGGCAATTGAGGTTAAGTGACTTGCCCAGGGTCACACAGCTAGGGAACGTTAAGTGTCTGAGATCACATTTGAACTCAAGTCCTCCTGACTTCAGGGCTGGTGCTCTATCCACTGCGCCACCTAGCTGCCCCCCAAAATAAAATTTTTAAAAGAAATATTCAAGCAAACAAAATAAGTCTCCATATTGGCCAGGGTTGAAAATGTATGTTTCACATAATTAACATGTAGTGGATTTCCTGCCATCTAGGGGAGGGGTGGGGAATAGGGGGGAAATATTTTTAACAGAAAGCTTTGTAAGGGTCAATGTTGAAGAATTACCTATACACATGTTTTGCAAATAAAAAGTTTTAATAAAATAAAATGTTAAAAAAAAGAAAATGTATGTTTCCTTTTGTGTCTTTAGTACATTGCCTCTCAGTTGGGACCAACTCCCCTTATTTCACAAAGGTTTTGGGAAACTGAGAGCTAGAGCAGTAAAGTGACTTAACCAAAGAAACAGAAGCATTTAGAGGAGCATGGAAATAATATGGTGAGGTCAGCCAGCCATTTGCAAGGGCATGATCTCACAGTCAGAAAAACACCATGACAAAGTATAGGGCTATGGCCCAACAGAGCATTCAAAGTTCCCTTGCAGAGTTCTGCTAATAGTTTCCACAGTTCTAGTCTTATTACAAACCAAAGGCTCTGGCCTCAGCCCAAGTATATATCTCCCAAAGGTAATAGCACATTACTCTTCCCTAAGCAGAGTTCTCTTAGAATTTAAATTAAGCAACTACTGATTCAGGCCTTGTTCATTTTTTTGTCTTCTGCATAGCACATAGCCTACTGTGTATTGGAATTCATGTTAATAACAGTACTAATCATAAAAACCCTGATACTAATGAGAATAATCATTATAGAATATAGAAATTCTATACTTGGAGGAATATGTGTGAACCTATAGTCATAATCGCCTCTGCTATAGTTAGTTCATATAAAAGAATCATGCAATGTCAGAGCTAGAAGAGCTTAGAGACCATTTAATCCAACCCCCATATGACACTGGGGAAAACTGAGATCCAAAGAGGCCAAGGGATTTCTCCACAGTCACACAGCTGGTTAGCAGCATAATGGATAAAAATAAGCTCTCCTGATGCTCAGACCAAAATTTGTTCTATTCTACCACAAAAAGATATGTTCACATAAAACATGACCAAAAAAAACCCTACCTATCTTTTATTTCTCTGTGTAAGAATTAATTTTTTACTAAGACCAAGCATGGAAAAAATTAATCATACCCACTTACCAAAGTAAACCTATTATTAACTATTGTGTTATTGGACATATATACATATATGTAATATCTCAGACATAGAAGAAAATTAATTCTGAATCACAGCATCTACAATCACATGGCTTTATAACATTGTACTCCCTGGAATTACAGTATAACATTTCAGGATGAAATTAATCAGAATATCAGAGTGAATCTATTTAATTATCAATCATCTATTTAATTATCAATCAATAGGATGTGTTACTTTGAGAAGAAGAAAGGTACATTTATTTATTTATTTTTGCTGAGGCAATTGGGGTTAAGTGACTTGCCCAGGGTCACACAGCTGTTACGTGTCTGAGACCAGATTTGAACTCAGGTCCTCCTGACTTCAGGGCTGGTGCTCTATCCACTGCGCCGCCTAGCTGCCCTGGTACATTTTTGTAAAAAAAAAAAAAAAAAAAAAAGACAGAAAGACCAAACAAATAAATCAAAGAAATAAGAAAAGAAGAAAGAAAAGCAAAATAAACAAGGGAGAGAAAAAGTATCCATTCATAGATTTTTAGAACACACACACACACACACACACACACACACACACACACACGGCAGGGGGGACTTTTGGCATGTTTCATTGACTTTGGTGCTAAAGACATTTCAAGGCCCCTTGTGGCATCCTTGGTCTAAAACATTCTCAAAAAATGCATACTATTCTATTCTTATTAAAGGTGGGCAAAAAAGCTCTTATGAGGCATGCTTTTGTCAGCAAAGATTGACAAGTGATTTTATACTTCTGGGAGGTACAAAAGATACTGAAAGATGGAGTCACAATATATTTGCTGAGCTGTTTTGCTAAGACATGAATGACAGAACATATATCCTTTATGCAGTCACTAATGAAGTGTTCAATGGTGGTCATGTTGACATTGCATTGCCATTAGTCACAGAAGAAGATGAAATCTTCTATTAATATTGTAGGATTCCAAAACAAGGTACTAATTTCATGAAACAAAAGTTAACAAAATTAGGGTGGCCTGATTATATGATTCATTAAGCCGATTTCAAGAAGCAGGCCTTTTCATTTGCCACTGATCACTACATCAAACTTGGGTTGGGCAAAGGAGGATACTTCTCAACAATGCTCAATAATAACTAAAAGAAACAACTAGGAATGGGTGGGGATGACCTAAGGTCCAAACTCCACATATTGGCATAGTAGCAGCCAGAACTTGCCTAGTGAACAAATGATTTCCTCATTAAGTGAACCCTAAAATCAACCAAAAATGTTTATTGGATTCTCATTATGTATACTAGGAACTCTGTGGAGGTGAAAATCCATGGTTCATAAGACTTTAAAAAATGTTTGATACAATAAATCAAGAGCATATTTGAAGGGAAAAAATACCAGTTCTTATTTTCCATTCAAACCCAAGCACTATGTCTTCCTTCCTTGGTCTGATATGCTTTCGAATGGAAGCGTTTTGCACATCAGGAAAGATACCATATGTCAATGGCTCATGAAGATGATTCATTTGTTCGATTTAGTAAGAAAGTAGGTACCCACATCAGTCCTTTTGAATAACATAGGAAACTTTCACAAACAGGGTGGGAATCCTTTGGGTGGGCTTATAAACCTATCTGAGCAAGAGAAGAAAACTTTCTTTCCCTTGAGGAGTAAAATTATTAGCTAAAGCCAGACATGCAACTAAGCCACCAATTTCAATTATCCTCTTTAACCCTGATGCAGCTAAATCACAGACACAAGTAACAAAGAGCCATTTTTAAGCAAAATGCCATAAAGTGGAAGTAACTGGTGACATAACGTAGGACACAGTCCAAAATATTTCTCAGAAAAGACATTAAGTCGCAATTCATAACCCTTCAGTACCTTATGAATGATACCCATGGCCAAATGAGTATAGGAAAATGCTCTTTTGACTGATCCAAATGTGTTAGAGTGGAAAGTGCTGAATCTAGAGTCCAAGAAAACGAGTTCAGTTCCTGACTTTTAACACTTTCTAGCTGAGCAGGTCCCTCTCTAAGATGCAAATGACTAGTTCTCTAAGACCTCAAGTTAAAGAATATTGGAGCATGTTGGTGTTCCCAAACTGAATCACAGACACCAAGCTATGACTTGGCTCTCCCACAATTTTCCATACAAATTACTTTAAAGGAGATTGAAGGTCCACAGCACTCACAAAGGCTCTTAGGAAGTGATACACACACTACACAAATTTCTTTTTAGTACCAAGTTGCTTTCTTGGTACATATTTTACCTTTGAAAAATAATATGCTACTCTTTGGACATGTACACAACTCATCCATCATCAATAGGACAAAAATCTCTGATTCATTCACACTCACTCTTCTTTGGGACCAATGATTAGTTTCAGGTAATCATGTAGTCTGACCAGAGTGCAGAGCAAAGCCGATCTGCTCACCCAAAGATTAGACCTTTCTTCCAGGTCTTATTTGCACAGTGCTCTCACCTAAACCCAACCAACCACTGAATACTATAGAAAGGGTCTGGGTAAAGGAAGGGTCTGAATCAATCAAGTAATTATCTTCTCATTATTTAAAGTAAGTGAAAATATGTTTAACATATACTAGATTATTTTGCTGTCTAGGGGAGGAGGTAGGGGGAAGGGAGGGAGAAAAAAATTTGGAACACAGGGTTTTGCAAGGGTTAATGTTGACATGTTTTGAAAATAAAAAGCTTTTAAAAAAAGAAAAAAAGAGTAAGTGAAAAGACACTATACTTGAAATCTTTGTCAGGTGAGAACAATCAATTAGACGTGTGAACTAAATATGAACAAAGTATAGTGTATCAATTAATCAAAGGCCTTAAAATAAGTGTGAAAAGTCATTAATTTAGAACTCCCTGAAAGCAACTGGATAAAATGAAATACTGTCAAATAGAAGATATATTTGGATTCACTGAAGGAACAGGTTAGGTCCTGAGAGGTTTTGTATAAAATAGCAAGCCAATATGGAAGCTGGGATTGGAGTATTTTCTGGCTAAATTATAGAAGTCTCCATAGGCCCCTAAGAAGAAAGTGATATTAGAATGAAATAAGACATTTATAGGTCATTCAGAAATTAATGTTAAGAGCTTTACTTAGTTTTAACTAAGAAAAATTTACAAGGATATTGTAGCACCTTAGTTTGGGGACATGCATTTTCCCATTAATACACCCATATGGACAGCATCTGGTCAGCAGAGCAGACTGTGGAAATTTACTAGGCCTTAAGATACCAACTACCAAAGTACAAGGATTCAGGTCAGACCTTGGTTGGATGTTTTATGCTCTGAGGTGACTGGGAAGCCTTAGCAACATAACCAGAAGCCACCAGAAATCTGCCAAGGAAAAATAAACTTGAGTCTTAACTCAATGAATCAATCAAATCTTGGAGGCATCTTAAGAAAAGACCTAGCCTATGTCATATAGCAGAGAGGCAGGGGTAAGAATGTCTTAGCTGACACGCTAAAAATACCAGTAGATATTGATATTTACATATATGCCATAAAGTCATATTTTTACATGTGAGAAAATTGAGGCATAGAAAGATTAAATAATTTGCCAGGATCACACACAGTGAGTATCAGACGGAATTGGAACCCATGTCCTTCTGAGTCCAAGCTCATCTCCCTAACCACTATGTAAAAACACTACCCTGTAGTATTCTCTCTCCTCACTTCCACATCTTAGATTCTCTGGATTCGTGATTTCCACTGAATCCTACCTTCTCAAAAACACAATGCTTAAAAATAAAAGTAATACTGAAAGCATTTTAAACAATTATTCTTAACCCAATTTTTCAAAAGTCACTCTTTAAAGCACACTGATAGCTCACAACTTAATTTTTGGTTTGGGTCTTTCAACTTCATTGGTTTCAGTAGTGCTGAATCAAGCCTCTGTCTGGACTTGAGTCAGTCCAAAGGCCAATGGCCTTTTTTGGCATTTGGGCCTGCTTTAACACATCAATAATAGCATCTCACACTACATTAATACATTACCTTCGCTTCATTCCAGCTATGGAATATCTCTGAAATGCCCACATTTCCTTTGGAACTTGCAAAGATAGAAGCTGGCACTGAGAGATAACCATCTCTGTTGACTCTGAACAAGAGCCCTTGGAGCATAAGGTTAAGTACAGGGATTGAAGAGCTTCAACCATTAAGGAAACACCAATAAAGAGAAAGCAAATATGAGCCGGCTCCAGGGAATATGGTTCATTTTTCTTCCTCATGGAATTTTCATGTTCACATTCTGATTGGAGGAACATACTACAAGTGAGATTGAATCCAACTCAATTCAACAAATATTGATTGAAGGCCTACTCTGTACACTTCACTTTTAATTTCTAATGTTCCAAGATGTTTTGCCTCCCCTAGAATATCTTTTATTCTATATCACAAGCCACTTCATGGCTGGTCAGAATAGAGGAGTTATTTATAGGGTTGTTTGCCTTAAGCATGTGTATCAGTAGCATGATACAGGGGAAAGAATTCTGGCAAGCATCTGAATATGGGAGTTTTAACCCAGCTCTGTAACTACTAGCTGTATTACCTTGGGAAAAGCCACTTTCCCTCTCTGGGAAAATTTCCCTCCTCTTCCGTAAAATGAAAGGGTTGGACAAGATGGTATCCAAGTTCTGGGATTCTATATCTTAAGAAAAACTGAGAAAAAAGAGAAAAAATATTTGGGACAATATTGGGAAATCTAACACTGTTAAATTAATCTAACTTTAGATTTATATTTTTGTTTTCTTCTTTGCCAGGATTTCAAACTAATGGAAATATGTTTGATTCAGCCTCAATCAGTTGATGGAATGTTTTGATATTCCATTTTTGTTACAGGTTGATAGCTTTAAAAATTATGGAACACTGATTACAATTCAAGTTAGGAGTTGAGATGAGAAAGTTACATTTAATTAACAGGTGGGCTCAGAATAAATATTTGGGGTGGGTTTTGATTGGGGGGAAGGAGGAAAAGGAAAGATTCAACCAATTACAATGGTTCATTCTGGTTTGGAGTTCAGCCTACTTAAAAAACTTTTCAATAGGTCATTAAGCCAGTCATCTCCCTGCCTGCAATGGACAGACATACATCTAGCTCAAAATATATTTTCAAACCGCCATCCTTGAATTGGCCCCAAAGGATAGATCCAGTGGAGAAGAAAATGCTCCTTAGTTCACCACTAGAGCTGATCAGCAGATCTCAGACCCTCAGGAGGAGTTGTATGGTATATTTGGGCATTCTGTATTTCCCCTCCAACACCAAATTCAGGAAACACATAATGGCAAAAGACCTTTCTTTAACCAAAGCATCAAGTGAGATGTGTGGTATGGAGAGAAGTTTTAGCATCCAGATAGTAGTTTTCTTAATGGAAGGAGATCAGATCTTTTCACTCTGTACTCATGGAGCCAGCAAGATCCAAAAGCAGCTTTGAAGTGGCAGAGTTGAAGCTGGAACCTAGATATTCTAATTTCCTGTAACTATGAAAATTTAAGCACAGCCATACCAAATCTTCCTTGGTTAATTCACCTTGATGCTCTCTCATTCAACTTTAAGCTGAGGCAGGGGAGAAGGGAAACAGAAGAGAGAGACAGAGACAGAAAGAACACATTTATTAAGGTCTGACTATGTGTCAAGCACTGTGTTATGCAGTGAGAATAGAAATGCAAGCAAGATAAGCAGCTTACACTCTGATGGGAGAAGACGATGCAGTAAGAAGAACTAGGAAAGGATGGGGCATGTGAGAGCATGTAGGGATGGCTGGGAAGTCAACTTGGTGCAGCAACTTCTATATTTCTCACCCTAGCAAAAAGATACTAGGGGAAAAAAACCCTATTTTAGATTATGGCATATTGAAGTCTAATGAAATTAAAACTACTTCAAATAGTGAGCTGGATTTTAAGCCAACTATTTGGAGATTATTGTTATTGATAATAAGAGTTGACATTTATACAGCACTTTAAGGTTTACAAAGTGCTTTACATTCATTACTCACATTACAACGAGGCATAACCAATTCACATAACCACCTAACTTTTGAAGTAATTTCTATAATACAGAAGATTTAGCTTTTATAAGGAGCTTTGGAGCGAAATGCAATATGTAATCAAATAATTATTTTATTCCCAGGAACAGAAAGGTAAATAGTGATTCATTCTTCAATCATTCATACCTTCATCCTTTCCTGGGCTCATTTTCATAAGCAATATTACATTTTCTGAACGATAATCCCCAAATGAGTATGGGGAGGGAGTTATATAGTCCTATCTTTAATCTTTTAATTGTTCTGTTTCAGGCATTTTCCTCTGGTTTCCATGTTAAAGCATTTACTGAGACATTGGCACTTGTGGCTTCACTGGGCCTTTTCCACTTTTATTTCTACTCTTTTTTGTTAGTTTGTCTTGACCAGACAAGGTGATTTAACCAATGAAGGGAATGTTTGGTAAGGGAGCTTCTCTACCAGGGCCCACTGTTGTGCACCTTACAATGCCAACAGTTGTCTGAGGCACCCCAAAAGATCAAGTGTCTGGTTCAGAGTCACAAAGCCTATAGAAATTAGAGGTGGGATTCCTGAAAAGAAGCCAGCTGGCTATTTACCAAACCATTGGTGAACACATCTCCTTTTCATTTACTATTACTACCAAGAAGAGGAACAGTTTGGCTCTGTTCTCTGAGGCCATCCAGGCAGATCATTTGTAGACTAAAATGGGTAGAACCTCAGGGTCATGTAAATTCCCATCTCCCCTGGAAAATTCTTCAAGGCAACTGGAAGATACACACATATAGCCCATATGTGTGTGTATATACGTATTACACACATACCACATATACACATACCAAGACAAAAATCCTTCTTCAAATTCACTTGCTTAGGATTTCCAGCCAAAATGGCAGCCTCAGCAGAGGAAAGCAGGTTGCCCAGTTCCCCCACAATACCTGTTTCAAGAAATACCTCCAAATCACTGTAAATCAGATTAAATGATTAAAAAATTTAATGAGAAACCACAGTAAGTAAACTGTGGAAAGACTTTATTCCCTCTACAATTACATAAAAGTCAGTCAGAAACCCACAGGCAATAGGAAAGGGAGCTGCCAGCATAGCTAGCACCTACATTTAGGTGAACAAGAGGGCAGCTTCCTATTATGACCAGAGTTCAACCAAAAATACTTGAAGCCTGCAAAGGTCACATCTAGAGATGGTGAGAGCAGAATGCCACCCAGAGTAAGTCTCATGGTGATCAGAACCCACAATTGGAACTTTTAAAGCCACCAGGAACTGTATCGACCAGGCTGGGCATGGCAGGGCTCACACTAGGTCCTTAACACTCGATCCAGAGATGCCAGAGACTGCCATGAAGAATGCAGTCTTTGAATCTCAAGGGGAGTCTAACCCTGAAGGGTGGAAGTCAGAGAAGGAACCAAGTTTGAGAACAAATAAGACATCATAACCATTCTGTGCAAAAGGCCCATGAGGCTAGAGCCTGGTCCTAACATAAAATTCCAATTCAAAAACTAATGCAGAAAAAGAAATGAACAAGCAGAAAATGATACAAAACATTCAAATTATAACAGATCCAAAAATGCAATCTGATGACTTCCTGTCACCTGCAGAAGCAAATACAAAATTCTCTGACATTAAAAGTTCTTTTCTTCATTGCCTAGCCTCCTTCTACCTTTCCAAGCTTTTTTTGTCTTACTCTCTGACACGTACTCTCTGATCCAGGGACCCCGGCCTCCTGGCTATTCCACAAACAAGACACTGTATCTCTTGGCTCTGGGAATTCTCTTTGGCTGTCTCCCATGTCTAAAATGGTCTCCTCTGATAAAAAAGAAAACCAAATGTCATGTTTCTGAGTAAATGTAATTTACTACATGACTGTACTCCTGGGGAAGGACTGACAACATGGCCCTAAGGCCCTAAGAGTTTTGATGAAGGAAGTTCCCCTCAATCCCATTATTCATGGCTTTCCCAAATCCTAGCATCACTTCATTATCATAAGATCATAGCTTTTAGAACTGGAAGAGACTTTGTAGATAATATTCTCCAAACTCCTCATTTTATAGATAGGAAAACCAATGGAGTTTATCTAAGATTACACAGGTGGTCAGGAGCAGAATAAAGCCCTTCCCTGAAATTCTCTGCCTCCCAATCTTGTATCCTTTCCACTACAGTTGCCACTCTCAAAGATGGTTCTTTGGGTTCTAGGGGCTACCAAGATCCTTTCAGTCAAGCTGTGAGATCAAAATTATTTTTGTAATAAAACTAAGATATTATTTGCCTATCTCTTTTCCAACTTTGTATCTATAGAAGGCTAGATTTCTTTCATATACTTCAACCAAAATAACATACCACAACAAAATGAATGCAGAAGGAGATATGGGAATCCAACTGTCTTCTTTTAAGCCAGACACTTAATAAGATTTGTAAAAATATGTAAAATAATTCCATTCCTCTCACTAAATTTTTTAGAATTTGGAAAACAGAATTAATTTTTTAAAATAGGCTATGTCAACATATAATGGGTTTGTTAGTTATTTTTAAATGAATTAATATTTTGAAAAATTTATCAGTTATAATTTCTAATATGACAAATATCAAGAACTGAAACCCACATAAACAAAAGGATTCTCAATAATGGTGAAGAGCGTAAAGTGAGAATTGCTGCCTTATACCATGCCATGGGCCCTGGCTCTCTAACTGCTGTATCTCTGCCAGATGCTGCTGACCAGGGGCTTTTGTCTATGGAACTTAGAAGAGAATAAGAGAGGGGAAGCATGGAAAGGGGTGGGACTAGGAGCTAGAATTTACCCATCATCTGAGGCCCAACTGTGTGGCTGAGTTGAGACAAGTCCCTGCCCCCACCCTTACCCCCGGCATCCTGCTAGTCCCTTTCTGCTCCCTGCTCTACTATCTGCTTGCTCTGACCATTGAAAACTACTACTGGACATATGTGCCCATAGGGAGAGGAGTGAGAAATTGAGACAGACATGCTGATACATCCTTCCTCTTTGCTAGTCACTGTAGTTTGAAAAATCACAAATGAAAACTTCTCAGATCTATTGGAACAAAGTAAAGATAGAACCTACTAATATTGCACCACCTTACAGAAACCACAAAAAGAAAAGTTAGAGGAATCTAATAGCCCACGTCTAGAGCTCTCATATTAAAGAAAGAAAAAGCAAATGCAAGCAGTTGGAAAGAATTTGGATACTGAGAACCCAGTGTCAGGGTTCCACAAAATCTGAAAGTTTCTACTAGAATCATGAGTAGATCTCAGATTACAATATTCAAAAGGCAAAAGATAGGAGCTCATGTACCACTACACACCTGTAAGATTGGTTAAAATGACAGGAAAAGACAATGATGAACGTTGGAGGGGATGTGGGAAAACTGGGACACTGATACATTGTTGGTGGAACTGTGAACAGATGCAACCATTCTGGAAAGCAATTTGGAACTATGCTCAAAAAGTTTTCAAACTGTGCATACCCTTTGACCCAGCAGTGTTTCTATTGGGCTTATATCCCAAAGAGATCTTAAAGGAGGGAAAGGGCCCCACATGTGCAAGAAGGTTTGTGGCAGCCCTTTTTGTAGTGGCTAGAAACTGGAAAGTGAAGGGATGCCCATCACTTGGAGAATGGCTGAACAAATTATGGTATATGAATGTTATAGAATATTATTGTTCTACAAGAAATGACCAGCAGGGTGATTTCAGAGAGGCCTGGAGAGACTTGCATGAACTGATGCTGAGCGAAGTGAGCAGAACCAGGAATCATTATACATGGCAACAACAATAATATATGATGATCAATTCTGATGGACATGGCTCTCTTCAACAATGAAATGTTTCAAACCAGTTCCAATTGTTCAGTGAAGAAAGCCATATACACCCAGAGAGAGGGATATGAAATGTGGACCACAACATATCATTGTCATGCTCTCTATTGATGTTTGCTTGCATTGTGTTTCCTTTATCTGATTTTTCTTTCTTGTAGATACGATTTTTCTTGCACAGCAATGATAAGTATGGAAATATGTATACATATATTCGACTTGTCAAGTATTTTAACATAATTAACATGTAGTGGACTTCCTGCCATCTAGGGGAGGGGAGGGACTTGGGGGAAAATTTGTAAAAGAAAGCTTTGTAAGCATCAATGTTGAAGAACTACCCATACATATGTTATGTAAACAAAAAGCTTTTTAAAAAAAAAGATAGGAGCTCACAACCAAAGCTAATTTATCCTGAAAAGCTGAGTATAGTCCTGGGGGTGGGATAGGGGTAACAATAGGATAGAAGACCCTCATAGATTTTGATGAAAAAACCAGAGCTGAGTAGGAACTTTAAATCACAAAGACAGGAGTCCAGAGAAATAGAAAAAGATAAATTTATTAAGAGCAATTGGAAAGGGCTATACGATGATAGAGAGCTACCATTCTAATGTGGGGAAGCAAGTATCCCTTCAATTTTAATGTCTTCAAAGGGTTTTGAAGATGTTAAAGAAGAAAAGCAGAGAGCCTTCCTGGATTGGTTTTGTCCTCAGAATTTTTGAAGGGAGAATAGAAGGGGAGAATAAAAGGAAACAATTAGTGTCAAAAGAAAGGGGTGGAACTTGCTATTTGTCATACCTGGGGTGTGGGAGAAGAGAATGCAAACATGGAAGACGGGGTAGAGCCAGCAGGCATCAGCTAAACCTCACTCTCAGCTCAACCCAGCAAACACACACAAAGACTTTGGGGTCTAAATGTATAAAACTCAACAGAGAAACAGTTGGGGGTGGCATTAAAAGAGAGGATAATATCAGGGAGGGACTAGTCACAAGTGAAACAAATTTCTTAATCCAAAAGTATGGTTTAAAAGGGGGGAAAGGTAACAAAGAACTGGAAACTGAGGGGGTGCCCATTAACTGGGGAAAAACTGAATAAATTGTGTTATAGGTACATAATGGAACATTATTGCACTGTAAGAAATGGCAAAATAGCTATCATTAGCCAGCTATTATTGCTCTGTAAGAAACGGCAAAAGAGATAATTTCAGAGAATCCTGGGAAGTCGGAACTGATGCAGAGTGAAGTGAGCAAAGCAAGAACAATTTATAGAATGGCAATAACACTATAAAGAAAAAGAGCAGCTGGCCCCATGTCCAGAGTGCCTGGGAAGAAATGGATTAGCCACCTCCTGCCAGAGGGTCTGGGATCAAACAAATGAGCTGCCTCCTGCCAGACAGGAGGGCCTGGGATAAGGCATGGTAGAGATGTCCTGCCAGAGGGGGTGGACTCAGACTAAGGAGTCTGGAAGGAGAAATAAATTTTTAGATGGGGCTACTGGGTGGATTTGGGGGAGGCTAAACTCTGCCTATCTGGGAACAAGTTTCTTGGTTCTTCTCTTTTTAATTGGGGTGGGAGTGGGGGTGAGAGGGAAAATAGCAATGGCAACGGGGGAAGAAAGAAAAGATGAAAACAGAGTTGGGTGGTTGACATTTAAAAAGTACACAGAAAAGTAGAGAAGGCAGACCAGAAGATAGTACAGATAAGGTGGACAATTTTCAAAGTAAAGGGTGAATTCACTATACGGTTTTTAATAAAGCAAATGGTGCATGCAAAATGGAGGACTATAGCTGCTTCATATGCAGTCCTCTTTTGTGATATGCTTTCTATATGGAAATGCTCATTCTAGGGGCATTTGCAAGATTCAGAATAAAAAAATGCAACTTTTGAAAACATCAAATGTACATTATGCCAAGTAGGGCATGTGTGGATTTTGTCCCCTACAACTGGTCCCATCTCAGAACTAATATAACACTCATAGACTGAACACCATGCTCCAGCACCTGATTATTATACATATACCACCTGGGCAGGTTTACTTGTTGTTTTAGATTATGCATATTTTGTTTTTTCTGATGAGAACATAAACTCCTAGAGAGAAATGACTATGTTTTATACTTCTTTTTTATGTGTCAACACAGGCAGGCAACATAATAAATGCTCAATAAATTCCCACAACTTACTAGGATGATGTTGGGAGTTGAAGTTGCACCCAGAAAGATCTATCTCCTCCATTAGTACTGAACGTTGTTCAACAAGGAACAATGAAGAAACAGCCACCTACACATCAAAAGGGGGAGATGCTGAAGCATTTGTTTTTAAGGTTTGATTTCAACTATAGAGAAAAGAAAATATCACAGAATGTTTGGGGTGGAAGAAATCCTAATGACCATGTAAGACCAACCCCTTCATTTTACAAATAAGGAAACTGAAGGGCAGGGAAGTTAAGAAAGTTGTCCAAGGTTACATAAGTAGAACTGTCAGTGTTCAAGCTCAAACCCCTATCTCCTGATTACCAGTCCAGAACTTATTCCATTATTCCATACTGTTCAAGCATGGTGAGCAGAATCACAGTATTTGCAGGCTAAAAGGGACCTCAATGGCCACCTAATCCAACCTGAACCTGATAGGAATGCCTACCTTAACACACCCAACAAGTGGCCACATAACTCCTGCTTGAAGATCGCTAATGAGGCTGAATCCATAGTTCTGCAAGGCAGTCAGTCCCTTCCACCATGGACAGCTCTGATGGTATGTATTAAGCTTCAGTTGCAACCCTCTGCAACTTCTGTGATGGCTCCTGCCTCAGCCCTCTGGGGTCCAACAGAACAAATGAAATCCCTTTACCACAGATAACCACAAGCTTTCCTGTCCCTAGCTAGTTTTCTCTTTTATATGCTAAACAACCTCAGTTCCTTTGACTGATCCTCACATGACAAGGGCTCAAGGCCCTTCCTCATTCTGGATATGTGGAGTCACAGAATGTGAACAATAGTAATAGTGCACAAAGCTCAAAACTGTTTAACTTGGCTTACCAGAGTATGAACTAAAGGTATCTGGCAGTTTGAAAAAGAACTCTCTAGAGTTACATCCTCATACTCCTCATCATCATAGCTACACTTAGTTTGCTCATCCATACTTCACACAAACAACACCTAAAGAGCTACCTTCTTTATTGAGTATGTCTGGAAATAAATACATACAGAAAATGAGAAAATTGGACTAAATGATCTCTAAGATCCCTTTCAGTTCTAAATCTGTAATGTAAATTACCTTTTTCCCTGTGGGGAGGTACATTGAAAAACTTCTCCATGAACCTATTTGGATAGCTGATACAGAATTCTTAGCTGTAAGAATGAGTCAGAACACTGATGCATTGTTGGTGGAGCTGTGAACAGATCCAACCATTCTGGAGAGCAATTTGGAGTTATGCTCAAAAAGTTATCAAACTATGCATACCCTTTGACCCAGCAGTGTTTCTATTGGGCTTATATCCCAAAGAAATCATAAAAGAAGGAAAGGGCCCCACATGTGCAAGAATGTTTGTGGCAGCCCTTTTTGTAGTGGCTAGAAACTGGAAACTGAAGGGATGCCCATCAATTGGAGAGTGGCTGAATAAATTATGGTATATGAATGTTATGGAATATTATTGTTCTGTAAGAAACAACCAGCAGGACGATTTCAGAGAGGCCTGGAGAGACTTGCATGAACTGATGCTGAGTGAAATGAGCAGAACCAGGAGATCATTATACACGGCAACAACAATACTATATGAGGATCAGTTCTAAGGGACATGACTCTCTTCAACAATGAAATGCTTCAAACCAATTCCAATTGTTCAGTGAAGAAAGCCATATACACCTAGAGAGAGGGATGTGAAATGTGGACCACAACATAACATTTTCATGTTCTCTATTGATGTTTGCTTGCATTGTATTTCCTTTATCGGATTATTCTTTCTTGTAGATACGATTTCTCCTGAACAAAAAAAATGATGTGTGGCAATAACTATACATATATTCAATTTCTTAAGTATTCTAACATAATTATCATGTAGTAGATATCCTGCTATCTAGGGGAGGGGTGGGGAGTAGGGGGGAAAAATTTGTAACAGAAAGCTTTGGAAGAGTTAATGTTTAGGAATTACCCATACATATGTTTTGCAAATAAAAAGTATTAATAAAAATAAAAACAAATTAAAATAAATTAAAAAAAGAATGAGTCAGAGAAAACAAGGAAGCCCAAATGGTAGCATCTTTCTTCACCAGCTAAATCAAGCCATTCAAAGTATGGACCTCATTTTAATTGAGTAAGATGTTATAACAATGAATTGAACCAAATATTAAAAATGAAAATGTGAAATTAGCTGGTCCGGCCTCACATTTTATCAATTAAAAAACTAAGGCTCAAAGAGATGAAATGACTCATTTCAGATCACAAAGCTAGTTAGTGAGTGGCAGTGCCAATCTTTGAACCCAGGTGTCCTGAGGCCAAGTCTAACAAGTATGCTTTTAGTTATGTTACTCTATGTCAAAAGACTAAGAATATCGGCTACTGTAAGAACTAGTCCAATGCTAAAAAAAAATCATGCTGATAATATTGGCAGGTTAATGAGCACACTATATTGGAATCTTTTACACATATTCATTTAAATGGGATGCTGCAAATCCCCTCTCTTGGGGATCGAAATGAGTTAATTAAGGCTAACTATCCTGATACCTCACTCGAACACTATTCACTAATGAACAGACCTGTAAGGTAGGTCCAGCTAGCACTCCCTCCCAAAGGATTTAGTTACTGACATACCAAAATAAACTCATTATAAAGTGGTCTCACATCACGGACTCTTAGAACAGCATTATAGAGAAATCCCTGTGCATATAAGTCAAATTCTACTGCCATTACTGGTATGCTTGATTAACACAGAATGCAGGTTGTGGTGTAGCTAGAAAACAAAAAGAGAATGGGTGAGGAGGCCAAAAACTCCTATTATTACTGCTGAATACTCTGCATTTTCCAGGAGGAGCCCATAAATAACTGAAACCAGGTAAAATAAAAATCAACAGGAAAACAAGAAAAGATAAGGTAGGCAAATATACAGGGTCTGGCTCTAAAGATATTCTCCTTCTACTCTCACCCCCCGAAAGGCCCATCCTGATTCAGCCTAGGAGGAAAGAGAAAGGAGCAGAGCCAAGGAAGGAATGAAGACAAGGAGACTGAAACCAAGAGGAAGCCAATGTCAACCCCACTAAAGTTACTCAGGGAAAGGTCACAATTAAGTGCATCTCCCAGCAATAAGGCTGACAGAGCTTGTGCCAAGCCTTAGGGACATACCCACCAATAAAAGGTCAGGAGAAAGAAAAAGAATAGTGTAGTAATACACCCCCCAAGAGGCTGAAATGCCAACAATTTGCGAGACAATCCCAGACCATAAGAAAGTAAACCAAAAGAAAGGGTTCCAAAGCCAGAAGGAATGATAAATAGTGAATTTGCAAAGTGAATGCAAAGCTTTCTTGACAAATGCTATAGACCAAAGAAAAGTGAACCAATTCCTGATGAAATACAGAATCTTGTGTTCAATTAACAATGAAACAGCACCAAGAAATGTCACAATGCTTCAAAAGCACTAAAAAATTACAGATTTTTAAAAATCAATTAGGACACCAGAAAAAAAATCAAATTCATGATAGAGAAATCCCTCCCTCAAAAAAGGTGAGACATTGAGATATTTGGAAGGAGAAGAAAACCAAGGCAGCATTGTTAAAGAAATACATGAACTCTATAGAAGCAAAAGTCATTGATCTCAAAGATAGGTTACACAGAAACAACTTAAACATCATAGGTCTCCCAGAAGAACACGAGGCATATAACAATATCGGAAATAATACAAGAAAATAACCCAGATTCTCTGAATTTGAACAAGAACTCACCAATGAAAAAATTCTATGGATCACCTCGAAAGGGAAAAACTATGCTTCAAACTCCAAGTCAGGAATTAAATTTAACAACTTCAAAAGCAAATAAGCAAGCAAGGAAAAGAGCTTCAAATATAAAGAAAAAGAAAACAGAATAAAACAAGTTTACTTTTCATGCATAAGAAACAGCAGAAGGGAAAAAGCAAAGGAGTTCAAGCCCAATCCCCCCCCCCAGAATACCCTACATGCCCAAGCTTAATAATAGCTCTCCAAATGGACATTTGACCAAAAAATGGCATCTGAAACAAAAAATGGACATGAACAAAATGTTAAGCTTGCAAGCACTCCCACCAACAAATCTAAAAACATACAATTCCTGAGGTAAGAATAAGTAACAAAATATATTACTCCATGTTTAGGGATTATTTTTAAAAGAGAAAATGAATGAAAGAATTAAAATAATTTATTAACCATTTACTATGTCCCGAACATTATGGTAAGCATTGGGGATATAAATACAAAAGCAAAGACAATCCCTGCCCTCAATAAGTTTGCATTCTAATGGAGGAGACAACACACAAAGGGAAATGGTACCCAGGGAGGTGAATACTGGGAAAGATACTGGGATGATGAGTGGAGCCATAGTGAAGTATATTGACACACCCTAGGAATAATGTCAAATTTTATTTAATCATCATTCATAGGTCCAGAAGAAGACAGAAAAAAAAAATAAGTACAAGATGAAGGTAGTTGGCAATGGAAAGACGGATAGAGAGCATGAATGAAGTGAAGCATGTCTGTGGCTTTCCTAATATACTTGTCTGGGAAAGGCACCAATCAGGACAAACAGAGTGATTATCAAGGAACAAAAAAAAATCACACATAGGGATAAAGTTGAAATCAGAATATAGAGATACAAAAGTGAAAGTAGATGAGCAAAATTAAAGTATCATAGACTTAACTGCACAATCCTCCCACCACCCTCCCACTGGTGAATCAATGTATTTTGTATGATAGAATTGCAAAGTTTGAAGATGCATATGGGGAGAGAAGTGGAAGAAAGAAGGCAACAGATAATACAAGTCTATTAAGTCCGTGAGTTAAGAATGCAGGGATTATAACTCAAAGGTTTTTTGATTTTGTTTTGTTTTGTTTTGCCAGAAGGGGGATTGCCATGGAATGGGAAAGGCAGAATAACAGTTGATTTGAAGAGGAAAATCTCAACCCAATGGGAGAAGAAGGTTCCACTGACAAGTATTTATTTGGGGAAGAGTTATGTGCTCGCAAATGGAGATGAATCTGTATGATGTTGATGAACTGGAAGGATGTCTCCTCTGACGTAATGTTGTACATCTATGAACAACATCCTGCCCCAGGAAAAAGGTTTCCATGAGTGAATATGGGCAATTAGCATCCAGAAAAGGAAAGGGATAAAGCCAGAGATGAGGTGGCAATGATCAGTAGGAAGAAGAATGAGCATGGGGAGGGGCTGAAATTAGAACTAGATCACACAACTGAGGAAATAGGTTAATTTCTACAATGCAGTACTGCTTCTGATCAACATTAAGGCCCACAGAAATAAATACTTCTAAGAGTGATAAATTACAGGAGGAGGAAGGCTGATAGAGTAAGATCTATAAGGGAAATGATACATAAAATGATTAAAAGAGGAAGTTCAAACTGGGACTTCAGTAGTTTTACCTCCACAAAGAACAAAGATAAATTAAGGAATAAATAAATAATGGTATAGTAAACAAGGAAGAGATAAAATTTCAAATGAAGATAAAAAAGAAGAGAACTAATGAAGAGAACAAAGGAAAAAACCTTCTTAGAAAAAGGAAGAAGAAATAGCAAGCAAAAGAAGTTGGAAAAGAGAAGAGAAAAAAACCATTTAACTGAGAGGTAAAAGAGATAGGGTGCAGCTAAGCAGTGCAGTGACTAGCTGTGTGGTCCTTAGCAAGTCTTTTAACCCTGTTTGCCTCAGTTTCCTCCTCTGTAATATGAGCTGCTGAAGAAAATGGCAAACTAGTCCCAAGACTTTTGCCAAGAAAACCCCAAATAAAGTCATGAAAAGTTAAATATGACTGAACAAAAAAGAGAGAAGACAAGACAGGGAATGCATAGTTAACTAAAAAAATAAAAGAAATAAATAATTTAAGCAAAAATACGAAAAAGGTCTGCAAAAAGGAAGGGTGTGGGGAGTTTGTGGGAACAGATTAACATCCAAGTAGTTTAAAGAACCTAATTTCATAGAAGTTAGGGGTTAATTAAAACAAAAAAAACCCAACAAATGGAGGAAAATAGTGGCCTAACTTTCATAACTTTAATTATTAATGGACTCAAAAATCTTATAAAACACATAAGAGTAGTAGAGAGATAAGAAAACAAAAGTCCACAATCTCTTGTCAAAAGGACATTTCTAAAAAGCAAAGTCTAACATACAATGAAAAAGAGATACTGGAACAAAATTTACTATACATCAGGTGAATTCAAGAAAGCAAGAGTTTCACTATTTGACAAAAACTGTTGGGAAAATTGGAAACTAGTGTGGAAGAAATTAGGGGTTGACCCACATCTAACACCACATGCCAAGATAAGATCTAAATGGGTTCATGATCTGGATATAAAGAGTGATATTATAAGTAAATTAGAGGAACATAATATAGTTTACCTCTCAGACCTATGGAGATGGAATAAATTTATGTCCAAAGAAGAACTGGAACTCTTAATTGAACACCAGATAGATAGTTTTGACTATATTAAGTTTAAAAGTTTTTGTACAAACAAAACTAATGCAGTCAAGATTAGGAGGGAAGCAATAAATTGGGAAATCATCTTTACATTTAAGGGTTCTGATAAAGCTCTCATCTCTAAAATATAGAGAGAATAGTCTCATATTTATAAGAATTCAAGCCATTCTACAATTGATAAATGGTCAAAGGATATGAACAGACAATTTTCAGAGGATGAAATTAAAACTATTTATAGTCATATGAAAAAGTGCTCCAAATCACTATTGATCAGAGAAATGAAAATTAAGACAACCCTGAAGTACCACTACACACCTGTCAGATTGGCTAAAATGACAGGAAAAGATAATGATGAATGTTGGAGGGGATGTAGGAAGGCTGGGACACTGATGCATTGTTGGTGGAATTGTGAACGGATCCAGCCATTCTGGAGAGCAATTTGGAGCTATGCTCAAAAAGTTATCAAACTGGGCATACCCTTCGACCCAGCAGCGTTTCTATTGGGCTTATATCCCAAAGAAATCATAAAGGAAGGAAAGGGCCCCACATGTGCAAGAATGTTTGTGGCAGCCCTTTTTGTAGTGGCTAGAAACTGGAAATTGAATGGATGCCCATCAATTGGAGAATGGCTAAATAAATTATGGTATATGAATATTATGGAATATTATTGTTCTGTAAGAAACGACCAGCAGGACGATTTCAGAGAGGCCTGGAGAGACTTGCATGGACCGATGCTGAGTGAAATGAGCAGAACCAGGAGATCATTATTCACGGCAACAACAATACTATATGATGATCAATTCTGATGGACATGGCTCTCTTCAACAATGAAATGTTTCAAACCACTTCCAATCGTCCAGTGAAGAAAGCCATATACACTCAGAGAGAGGGATGTGAAATGTGGACCACAACATAACATTTTCATGCTCTCTATTGATGTTTGCTTGCATTGTGTTTCCTTTATCTGATATTTCTTTGTTGTAGATACAATTTTTCTTGCACAACAATGATAAGGGTGGAAATATGTATACATATATTCAATTTGTCAAGTATTTTATCATAATTAACATGTAGTGGATTTCCTGCCATTTAGGGGAGGGGTAGGGACTGGGGCGGGGGAAATGTGTAACAGAAAACTTTGTAAGGGTTAATGTTGAAGAATTACCCATAAATATGTTTTGCAAATAAAAAAAATAAAATTAATAATTCAAAAAAAGCAAGAGTTCTAAGTATCTATTAGATAAAGCAAAATTAAAAATTCATAATGTTAATAGATATAAGTAAGGAATTTACATTATTCCTAAAGGAATTAAACAAAAGCAATATTAAACATATGTGTACCAAATGGTATAGAATTTACATATACACAAAGAAAAATTAATCTGAACTACAAAAAGACATAGATAGTAACAAAATAATACTAAGAGATTTTTAGTGTTTCTCTCTCAGAGCTGGACAAATCTAATAAAAAACTAAATGGGAAACAATAGACCTGAATAATTTTTTGAAAATTTAGAACTGAAAAAATGTGATACCTTATTAATACTATATATTAATATATCCTTAGATTATATATAATCAATATACATTTATATATAATTGATATTATATATGATATAAAAATGATATTAAATTATATACCTATTTCTCAACATCACAAAGTAGTTTTAAAAATTACACCATGTACTAGGGCAAAGGAAAATTATAAATTAATGTAAAAAAGCAGAAATACCAGAAAATTCCTTTAGAAACCATCATGAAATAAAAATAGTCATCAGTAAAAAGAACAAGCAAAAGACACAAAGCTAAATGTATCCTTAATTATGAAATCCTAAATAGTGAATGGGTCAAAGAATAAATCCTAAAAACAAGTGAAAACTTTATGAAAGAAAATGATAATGATGAGGAAACATAATAAAATTTTTGGGAGCAGTTTCAAAAGAAAATTTATATCCCCGGCTTTATACATTATCAAAATAGAAAAAGAGTAGATTATTAATAAATTGAATATGCAAGTTTAAAAATTGGGAAACCAATAAACTGCCCTAATTCATAAATTATTGATATTAACAAGAAGTCTTCAGAGGAAGAAATCAAATATTCCAAATCACTAATAACTAGAAAAATGAAAACTGAAGTAACTAAGAGGTTTCCCCTCATTCTCAGCAGATTAGCAAAGATGACAAAAATGGAAAATGACATAATAAGGGTGCAAAGAGAAAACAGGTAAACAAAGATATTGTGAAAGGCTCTGTGAAGTAGTTCAGTCATTCTGGAAAGCAATGGACTGTGAATGAACTAACTTTCTGGAACTACGCTCAAAGTGTTATTAAACTGTGCAAAATTCATTGACCTAGCAATATCACTAGTTAGTCTGTATCCCAAAGAGATCAAAGAAAGATGGAAAGGACTCAAATATGCAAAAAGAGGTATAGCAGTTCTTTTTGAAGTGGCAAAAAGTTAGAAACTGACGGGAATGACTATCTGGGGGCAAATACTGACCAAATTAGAATATATGTATGTGATAAAATACTAATGTGCAATAATAAATTACAAAAGGGAAGGTTTTTATGAATTGATGCAAAGTGAAGTGAACAGAACCAGGAAAACAATTTCTACAATAACAATGATACTGTTGAAAAACAAACAAACCAAAAAGAAAAACCTTAAGAACTCTGATCAATGCAAGAACCAATCATGATTACAGAGGACCCATGATGAAATATGGTATGAAACATGCTACCTATCTATCTCTTCAAAGATAGGTAAAGGACTCAGAAAGTAGATTGAACCATTTTTAAAATGATGAATGCTCTAATTTGTTTATATATATGGATATATAAACATATATATATATATTTGCTTTGCTTCAATATATATGAGTTTGTGTGTGTATGTGTATTAGAAGGGCTCTGTTTTTCTTTTTTCAATGTGGGTTATACTGGGAGAGGAGGGAAGTTAAAGGGAAAAAAGACAGATTTTGGTTAATTTTTTAAAAATTTAATTTTAACAAATGTTTCTGTGGACAAAAATTTTATCCTTCATGTTGTAGCCAGATTAGGGATAAGTCCATCTCTAGGCCAATAGGTAAAGCCTTTCCAATATGGTCCAACCTTCCAGAGCTTGCGCCCAGCTAGTACTGCCTTTGAGAACTTGGTGTCACCTATATGTCAAAATTGAGAGAAGCTTTCAAGAAAGAGATTTTTCTGAGGACTTGGCTTTATGTTTTTCCTTTTCTTTGTATCACTGTGCCTGATACATAGTAAGCAATTGCTAAATGCTTGGTAATTGATTAATACTCCTGTCTTTTCAACGGATTTCCAGTGATATTCAGTAATAAAACTTCAGTCAACCTCAATCATCCTCCACAAACAATAAACCCATATTTAAGCAAAAAAGCTTCAAAGAACTGGGAGTGGGAAGAAAAGCACCATTTCTATAGTGCTTTTCATGAATCATCACATTTGAACTTCACAGTAATCCTATGAGGTACTAGCTACAAGTTAAATTATTATTCCTATTTAACAGACAAGAAAACTAAAGCTCCCAGAGGACAAAGAATTTGCCTCAAATGCCCCAAACTTACATATGGCTAAGTGACAGAAGCAAAATTTAAACCTGGATCATTTCTGACACCATATTCTGCTCTCTATCACAGATAGGAGAATAGTCGCTTGATTGTATAATATGTATAAAATTAATGTTAGTAATTTAACAAGTTTGGTTACCTGACTCCTCTAATCTTTAGTTTATTTTAAGTAATAACAGACATGAGAGCAGTTGTGGCAATATGGCTGGGTTGAAAAAGGCAGATATATTAACAGTAGAGAAGAAACGGCTGACAGAGAACAGCTACAAAAGTACAGGTCTGGTACTGTTTTAGGAAGGGCAAAGAGCACTCTTCACTTCAAGAATCTCTGAGGACATCACTGTCTTAAAAGCCCAGCACAGTAAATGACTTTCATAATGAAGACCCCCCAAGTCGTTAATAAAAGGTCAACTTATGTTCCTCTGCTTATAGATAACACTGTCACAGAACACTGAAGAATTTCTATCAGAAAACATGAAAACTTTTTTAAAAGTTTTGATGCTTAGGGAAATATGATTCAGTTATAAGGACAAATTATTCACCACTAATCTCCCTATTATGCTGGATAAATGAGACATTATCATAATTCAAAATGGGTACCGGGAGCCAAGATGGCGAACGGCAAACAGCGTTCTCTGTGAGCTCCTGAGACCTTCCCTCAGACCCAGACAAATTGAGCCTCCGAACTGGTTCTGGAGTAAGGCTCCATCAAACACTTGGACTACAACTCACTTCTATCAAAAATCTATTTTGAAAGAACTCCGGAGAAGGTCAGTTTCAGACGTGCAGGGGATCAGCAGCTTGCCATGATCAGACGCCAGCGCGCCCAGGGCAGAAGTCGGGGCTGCAACAGAGCGGCAATTTTAGGCACCCAGGAAGTCCCTGGGAGATACTTGGGCCACTTTGCTCTGCTTGTGGGCAGGTGCTTTGGCAGATTTGCCTTTGGTAAAGGGTGGATTGAGAGCAGCTGAAAGCGTGGTCCTAGGGCGGATCTAGCCCGACCAGCCCCGCATTGGAAGTCAACTACACAAACTGCCCCAGAGCACGCAGGTCTGGTGCTTGTTTCAGACCTTAGCTCAAAACCATGAGCAAGAAGCAGAAGAGAGCTCTCACCATAGACAGCTTTTACAGAGAGAAAGAAGGGCAGACCCCAGATTCTGAGGTTCTGAAAACAATCCCAGAGGAAGCCACAAAGGCGGACATGAGCTGGTCCCCTTTTCAAAAGGCTTACCTGGAAGATTGCATAAAGAATCTCAAAAGAGAGCTAGAAGAAAAATGGGGAAATGAATTGAGATCAGTGCAAGAAGAAAAGAACACTGCAACAGAGATGTGGAAAACTGGGGAAAAAAGACTGGTGAAATGGAAAAAGACAACAATTCATTGAAAAACAAAATTGGTGAATTGGAAAATGGGTACCAACTTCATACCACACTGGTTAATTATGTGGTCACATGTCTTTAGATTTTTAAGGGAGAAATCATCTGTATTTTATTTCAAAAGCTTTGAGGTTTACAGATGGGATATTTTAAGACCTATTTTTCACAGAATTCTTTCACAAAGAGACTCACGCCAAAGTACACAGCCCAGTCAGTTTAAAAGGGAATCACAGAGTATACCTTTAGGGTAATCCTTAACTTTGTATCAGAACTTCTCAACCTTCTCACTATGAGGGCCTCTTTTTGTTTGTTTTTTTTTCAATTGATATTTATTGATATCTTTTGTTTTTACTTTAAATAAATTATCCCCTACATCCCTATCCTACTTCTTCTTAGAGTCGTATCTTACAATAATTTTTTTGAATGAGGAAGAGGAAAAAATTGTAAAAACTAATCACAACACTTATTAAAATAAAACATTATGTGCAATATTCCATATCCGTAGAGACCAATCTCTTCATGCCTCTACAAAAGAATGGAGGTGAAGTCTCTTTTGGCCAAAGTGTTTTCTTTGTAATTTAATAACATTCGATTTTCATTGCTTTACAGTTGTTTTCTCCATTTTCCTTGTTTTTCTCATTGTGTATAATGTTTTCTTGGAGCAGTTAAGTGGCACAGTGGATAGAGTGCTGGGCCCAGAGGATAGAGTGCTGGGCTCAGAATCAGGAGTTTTCAACTTCCTGAGTTCAAATCTGTCTCAGACACTTTCTAGGTGTGTGACCAAGTTACTTCACCTAGTTTGTTTCAGTTTCCTCATCTGTAAAAGGAGCAACAGAAGGAAATGGTAAACCACACCAGTATCTTTGCTGAGAAAACCCCAAATGGGGTCACAAAGAGTTTGGAACAACAAAATAATATTTTCCTGGCTCTGCTTACTTCACTCTGCATCAGATGTTCATGGAGTTTCTTTATTCTTGGTTTCTCTGGAATTACCATATTATTCTCCAACATCATAATAATATTTCATTACATTCAGGTACCACAGTTTCTTTACCTGTTAAACAACCAGTGGACATCTCCTTTATTTATAGTTTTCTACTACCATAAAAAAGGCTACTATAAATATTTTGGTATGTATGAAACCTGTCTTTTGTCAATAATTTCACTGGGATGGCATGTGCCCCACAGCAGCTCTAAATTAAAGTTTTTTTTAACTCGTTTACAATTTGTCTGTTTCTCCTGTAAGTTTCACCATTTCCTCTGTATTTATTTTGGATTTGTTTATTTGTTGTTTCCGATTTTTTAAAATGTGTATTTAGTTCATTAATCTTATCTGTTTCTATTTTGTTAATGTATATTTCCAGGAATTTAATCTTTTGCTGGGGATTATTTTAGTTGCATCCCAGAAACTTTGGTAAGCTTTTATCATCACTATCTTCTATAAATTTCTTGTTTCTATGATTTGTCATTTGGCCCACTCATAAATTAGGAATTTATTATTAAATTTTCATTAAGGTCTATGTCTTTTGCTTGTGCTCTTCAAATTGATTATCGTTTTACTGCATTACGTTTATTAAAATGTATGTTTATTGTTTCTTAAACATTAATGTTACTGCTATGATTGTGTTATTATCTATGTCTTTTGGCAATTCATTTAATTTTTCCCTGATGAATTTAAATGCTAATATTGTTTTTTTGTCTATGTCTCCTTTCAGTATAATGTAACTTTTTTCTGTATAAATTGTGATTTTTTTTTGCCTTGACTGATAACATGATTGCAATTCCTTTTTTGTTGTTTTTACATCTGATGTATAAAAAATTTTGTTCTACTGATGCTGAGTGAAATGAGCAGAACCAGGAGATCATTATACACGGCAACAACAGTACTATATGACGATTAATTCTGATGGACATGGCTCTCTTCAACAATGCAATGTTTCAAACCACCTCCAATTGTTCACTGAAGAAAGCCATATACACCCAGAGAGAGGGATGCGAAATGTGGACCACAACATAACATTCTCATACTCCTTGATTGATGTTTGCTTACATTGTGTTTCCTTTATCTGATATATCGTTTGTGTAGATAAGATTTTTCTTGCACAACAACGATAAGTTTGGAAATATGTATACATATATTCGATTTGCCAATATTTTAACATAATTAACATGTAGTGGATATCCTGCCATCTAGGGGAGGGGTGGGGAGTTGGGGGGAAAATTTGTAACGGAAAGCTATGTAAGGGTTATTGTTGAAGAATTACCCACACATATGTTATGCAAATAAAATAAAATTAAAAAAAAAGAAATTAAAAAAAATTTTGTTCTAGCCTCTCATTTTGATTTTTTTTTTGCTGAGGCAATTGGGATTAAGTGACTTGCCCAGGGTCACACACAGCTAGAAAGTGTCTGAGACCACATTTGAATTCAGGTCCTCCTGACTTCAGGGCTGGTGCTCTATTCACTATGCCACCTAGCTGCCCCCTCATTTTGATTTTTTATAATCTTTGCTTTTTAAATGTGATTCCTACCAGCAAAAGATTGTGGGTGTTTATTTTATTTTATTTTATTGGATTGCTTAATCTATCCATATTTAAAATTATGAGTTAGATTTATATTCTTATATATTTCAAGAAGATATCTTTTTAATATAAAAAGTCTAAGAAATAATTATACTATGAGATGATTCTGAAAATATATACTATGAATTCTGTTTTACTTTAAAATGTATTTTACTAATTACAATTCCCTCTACCTAAGACCAGCTAAGAGAGTAGAGCAGGAGGAAGCAATATAGCACAGATCCTCCCACAACTATTTCAACAATCATCTAAGAAGAATGCCAGATCAGTAGTTATCAAAAGAGATCAGGGAAAGATACATAGAATATGGGTGGTCCAGGATCACAGACTCTATATCCAGAGTTGCAAGGCAGGCAAATGCAAGGATGCCAAGAATTGATGTTATACTCAGTCTACTGCCTAGGCCAGCAATATGGGGTCTCTCAAGGGGCCAGAATCTCAATGTCCAGAGCCCAAAGCACAAGGTCACCCAGAGCCAATTAGACATTAATCCCCCTTTTAGGAAAGCAATACCAGGATAATTCTAGAAGGACCAGAATTCCAAATTCAGACCCTGGAGCTCACAGCTAGACAAGCAAAACTGAGTTGCCCAAAGCAGATTACTGGGAGAATCATTAAATGAAACAAGATACAAATAGCTATTATGAGTCTAGGGATTTCCAAGCCACAAACCTCAAAGAGGAAAATAATTTCAAAATACCTACAAGTAAAACATATGTGTGTATGTACAGTTGTATATATACATACACATCTTAATATATCTATATCTATCTATATACCTATAGATAGATATAGATATATTAAGATGTGTATGTATATATATGTGTGTGTATACATATATATGTACACATACATATATAGCTTATCTACAAGATTAATTAGAATTGGTAAAAGAAATTATGTAAGAGTTAAAATAATATTACAGATGAAATAAAATGGATAAAGGAAAACATAGGAAATGAAATGAGTTCTATAAAACAGTCTTGGAAGAAAAACTCAGTTTAAGAAGTATGAAATGTTACCTAAGTAACAGTAATAGGATCTCTGAAAATTAGAGGGAATCAAACAGAAGTTAATGACTCTGCAAAAGATTGAAAAAAATCAAAGAAAATGTAAGATATCTTACAAACAACTGACCTGGAAAATAAATTAAGAAGAAATAGTTTGAACTACCTGAAAGTGACATATTTCAATAAATCATGGAAGAAAAGTCTCTAGATTTCTTAGAATCAGAGGGCAGAGTGGAAAGAGAAAGAATTTGCCAGTCAACTCCTTAAAAGATAACACAAAATAGAAACTCCCAGGAATATCACAGCCATAATCTAGAACTTACAGGTAAAACAAAAAAAAAATGCAAACAATCATAAAGAGTTCAAGTACTGAGGGACCACAAAAGTTTTAGTAGCTACCACTCAAAAGGAGCCAAGAATATGAAATAAATTGCAAAAAACAAAAGTTAAAGGCTAATAAGCAAAGAACAACTTACACAGAAAACCTAAACATAATCCTATGAGAAGGAAAATGAGCTTTTAATAAACTGGCAAACTTCCAAGCATTCCTTAACAAAGACTGGAAATAGGCAAAAATTTTTGAATTCAAACACAAGAAAGAAAAACATCTAAAGAAGCGAATAGAAGGAGGAAAACAATTTTTACTATAATAACATTGTTAAAGTGAACTATTATGAAAGATTTAAGACCTCTGATCAACATAATGATCAAAAGTGATTCCAAAGGATCAGCAGTTTAGAACAGTGGTCAGCAAAATACAAATGTGACTTGCAACCTGCTTTTGTATGATTCACATGACAAAAATGGTTTTTAAAATTTAAATACAAAAACATTCTTATCTCTTAAACCACACAAAAGCAAGAGGCAGGCCACATTTGGACCAAGAGCCATAATTTGTTAACCTAGATTTATAATGCTTCCTACTTCCTAACAAAGAAGTGATGGATTTGATATGTAGGAGGGGACAGTTTAGGATATGGCCAACGTGGGGATTTGGTTTTGCTTGGCCGTGCATTTTTGTTGCAGATATTTTGTTTTTCTTTTGGGGGGGGGAGCAGGGGAGAGAGAGAGAAGGTAAATGTTAATTGGAAAAAATTTAATTAAAAAATAGTCTTTGCCTACTACCTACATGTCAAGAATACTAATATAGATGTATAAGATATTCTTCTTCTAGACGATATTTATGGTTTTGCATAAGGATTCATGGCTCCCTTGCAATAACTCCAAATGAGAGGTAGGGAATGACTACCTCACTTATCACTTTTGAGGCATATAGCTTCTGAGGCATCACATCAGTTTCAATCAAAAACAATTCCAGACATCACAACCTAATTCTTAGCCCTTAGAACATTTTTTTATCATACCCTACAAAGGTCAAGAAATCATCTCTACCAGCTCTTTATCTATACATAGTCACTAAAAGAAACAAAGACATATGGTTCATCATTGCCAGTTTTCACAATTAGTACTGATCTCTCTCAAATATTCAAATGGAGCTATGACCTCATCGGTTTGAACATTCCTTCCAAAGGGACAAATCACAACTCATGCCAGCTTAATCTGTGTGACTCTTATCCATAAATTCAAGCCAGAGTCCACTCTAAATTCTGGAGGCCTTTCTCAATTTCTTCTGACAACATGAGAGTATCAGCAGAGACTTCAGGGTATTCATTTATCATGTCTCACTCTCAATATGCAACTATTCCATCTTTTCCTCTTGACATACATTCCCTTCATGACAGATATTATTCCTGCTTTCCAAAGTTTGTTATTTTTATATGCTATAGCCAACTTATATCCACCATGTGACTCTCTACTGTCCTGTGTGATAATAATTTTCAATTCTTCTAAGACTGTTACATTCCATATCTTAGAAGAATTGACAGCAGAACACAGGAATTTTTTTAGTGGGTCTATAATTTCTGGATGAAATTTGGGTCATTAATGAGTTTGCAACTTCCTAAAGGCAATTAGTATAAATCTTGAAGTCTAGTATAGATCACTTGAGCCTTGTGGGCCATACTGCAATTCATTTATATCCTTAAAATTCTGCAGTTAGTTTTCACGAGCTACTTTCACTTTAAAGAAATTCTCTCTCCGACCAAAATGAGCAACTTACATATGTCTAAGAACAGTGTCTTCACATTTAGAAGAACAATAATATTGTTTGAGACAACACAAACGATCTCTAGCAACTGGCATGTATTAGAGGGAAAGGTGACGAGAAAGTACAGAGAATACAAGATCCTACTGTATACTGCTAATCGATATAAAGAAGCCTAGGACTTCATAGAGCAAAATATAGCTTTAAAGGATCTTCACCAACAAGGTAATTCTCATGTCTGTGTTGAGATCATAAAGATTATCTCATATATGTTTGATGACTGATTATTAATGCAAAAAGAGGATCATCAAAGATGAGTATCACCATCACAAAGGTTGTCTTACATAATACCCAAATGGAAGATAGATTCTCTATTGATGGTGAGATCCTTCAAAAGACTCTTGTTTATGGTTGATACTGTATTGATTGCATCAAGTTTTAGAGTATTATAGAGCCTCCCCCAGACAAATCATCTACGATTATTCAAAAGAGATAGATACAGCAAATGAAATAAGAAAAAACAAAATGGATAAATAATATCTATTATGTGGATTAGGACATATAGTTGAGTAATCAATCCATTGATTTAGCATATAAGTATACATATTTGGGAGAGGTCCTACAGCTAGACAATAAATGTGACCCAGATTTGGATGGGAGGAAAATGGCTAGGATTTTATTTGGGAAATTTGGGGTTTCATTTAATGATCCCAACCTGCTCCCTGTTGTGAAGATCCCATTATTAAAACACATGTTCTGGCAATGACCTACAATTACAAATCTTAAGAAATAACAAACTCCAAAAACAGCAAGTTGAAGATAAAAGCAATGGGGAGATGTATGACAGGCCCAAGTAGGCAGTCACATATTGCCAATGATGACCTATGTTCAAGAAGTGGTGTAAGGGATAACACTGAGGGAATATACTATCAGAAAAGAGATTGGCCAGCCATATGACTTCATTGGTACTCTAAAAATGGAAAATGTTCTAGAGGAAAGACTTCTGACAAGTGGGAAGGGAGTATAGTATCTATGGAAGAATAATGATAGGACTCTTACAGGATGAGAAGCCATGAATGGATTGGGATCTCCATTGACAGAGTATTCATACTGATAAAGATCTTACATTCCCCAAAGGAAGGAAAGTGGAACAAGATAGTGAAAATGAGCCAGAACCATAATAAAATCACAATAGTACTTAGATAATATACAACTTTCCATTATCAAAGAATATTCACTATTTATTTTCTCTTTTATTATTACCTGTTAAATAGATAAAAGCATTTATATTTAGCCCAATTAGCCTGTTCCTCCTGTTTTATTTACCCCCAAAAAGCAGAGGTAAACATCTGGAAAATCAGAAGCACTCATCTGGTGTGAAGCTGTGATACCATACTTCTGATGCTACTGAGAGACTTTGGAATAGAAAAGGAGGCCAAAGCTACCTCATTTCTCTTATTTTGCTTATGGAGACAAAGCTAGAGTTTATTAAAGAAAATCCATTTTTTCCAAGAATTTTCTTGAACATTATCAACTTAAATCCTCCCAGTGCCTCATAAGATTGTGGAGTGGCCCTGGATTCTTAAAGGCTCTGCCAGAGAAATATCTGCTTTGGTCTAGCCTAGACATTCAGAAATGTAAAGGATGAGTTTATCATCATTTGTTCAGGGTTTGAGAATACAGATCACTAAGAAATATGAAAACTGGCAATGAATAAATGTTGTTCCCTAATTCAAAAGGCTTCATTTTAATAATAAGACTCCAACATTTTAGCTGGCTATAAAGCACCCTGTTGAATTTTGCATTTCCACTTAATATACTGGACCTGAATGTTCTTTTGGCTTGCCATTTTAGGGTTTTAATTTGATAGGCCATGTATGTGTACAAAATGAATACACAATAACATAAATGACTGGTTCAATTCCGCTGTCACCACAATCAATGCCCACTGCTACAAGATTGATTAAACTTTATTAAGTGACACAAGTATTTAAAATGCTTTCCTTATTCTATGGTCTAGTATGTAACCTTGGACTGAGTGATAAGCCAACAAAGAGAAAGACAATAATAATTTGAAATAGATTGAGGGCAAAGAAGCACCAACTAGCATATGTACTCTCTGCTGACATGGAAAAAGAGTAGTTTAGAATCTTTTGAAAATCAAACCAAACCATTCTTAGATTTATAAAAAAAAAAACCTGCCTTTAGGTTTAAGTTGGATTCCAAAGGGTACCTATCTTATTTTTCATTCATTTATCATATGTATGAGCAGCAAGGTGGCAAAGCAGGAGATAAAGTAACAGACCTACAGTCAGGAAGATTTATTTTCCTGAATTCAAATCTGACTTCAACACTTATTAACTGTGTGATCCTGGGCAAGTCATTTAAACCTGTCTCATTAGTACCTTTTCTGTAAAATGAGCTAGAGAAGGAAATGGCAAAACCACTCTAATAACTTTGCCAAGAAAACCCCAAATGGGGTCACAATGAGTCAAACATGACTGAACAACAAAAATGGCTATACTGCCAGATCTTAACTACCAGGGCCCAGACTCTAATGATGACATCATTTGTCTTTTCGAAGTGTGTTCTACTGGCTTTTCCATATGGAAGGAATCAATATTTTTTGTTCTGTACAAAAACGCAATGACTGCCAATTTTCAACCACATTGGTTCAACCATAAATGGGCCAACACTGAGTACCCATAGACAGAAGGAGCTCTCTTTCTTAAACTCTTGAAAATCTCTCCTTTCCTGGTCAACTCCAAAAATGAAGGACAAACAACAACAACAACTTGATATCGGAGGGCCAAATGGAAGACTACTTTAGCAATTTAGATCTACTATTAAAAAAAAAAGCTTGCACCACAGAATCAAAGAGTATTAAAGCCAGAAGGGACTAACCATTTCAATTTAGAAATGAGGAAGCTGAGGCTGAAAGGTGAAGTGACTAGCCTGAGGTCACATTATCTAATTAGCAACCAAAATGGGCCAAGAACACAGATTTCCTCACTCTTGGTCTGGTGGTCTTTCCATTATACCCTTTGATTTTAGCTGTTAATCTAACTAAGGTTATAGAATGAGTCCACAAATATTGATTTGATTGTTTACACTGTATTCACACACACGGATAAGCACATATGGACTAAGAAAATAAACTGGACAATATACAGTGTGTGCTTCCCATCTGCATAAATAAACACACCTCTATTCATGACTGGCTATGTGTGATTGGAAGACATTCATTCAACAGACTTACAAAACATAGCTTAAGAAATCTTCTTCATTACCATTTATCTGCCCCTCATTTTTCCTTTACAAATACCTCCCTAGGGTTCCACTGTGTCAGTGTTGGAGAAGGGAGTCCTTCATGGAGAACTCCTTCAGCTGCTTAGCCCAACAGCATAAATCTGATCTTGTAATTAGTATTCAACTCAGCACCTTGGATAGAAACCAGTGTTACAGCCACGAGGTAGTTTAAATCCCATAAATCATAGATCAATGACACAACTCGAAGCACTGGATAGATTACAAAAGTAAAGCTTTAGTTTAAAATAGATTAACTGTTTCCCTGTAGGATTTTTTTAAAAGAATATAAAATAAAACTTTAACTGGCCATTTTCTAGCATATTCACATAATGAAAGTTGAATTGTATTTTCCCCTGACAGATATTTCAGAAATGGTTGGAAAAGCACCTTTCAGTTGAGTTGGAAAAAAATTGTCATTTCTAAGAGTTATTTTTGGATGATTTTTTCAAAAAAATTTACAAAAATCACTGTTCCTAGTATATTATAAACATCAGATTGTTTCATTCTGATGCAAATTAAACATGTTTCTACAGCATGTGCAACAATGGGTACTGGCAAAACAGCCTAGGTCTCATTAACTACTGATGTTTAGATGAACTGTGTACTCATGGTGTAAGAAATAAGAAAAAGAGTGAGTTTTAACATTTTACCACATTATCACCAAATATTGCATTACTCCTTTTCCCTGATTCTACTTGGCAAGTTGAGAGGGATTCGAACAGATCACTCACAGGGCTTTTTCTATTTTCATCATAGAGAGATATTTTCGATTGGGGCTTATCATTGTGTGTTCATTAAAACAGGCAATTCACTTTTAAATACCATGAAAGCATAACTTATTTTGGAACTCTAAGCCCTTTTCCTCTAAGCAAAGAAAAATGGTTTCTATTCCTGACACTGAGACACATCCCCCAAAAGAAGATGAAGGCTTTTCTTCTGCAAGTTCAGACAGCTAAAGCAACATCAACTAGATAAAAACCAGTCTGAAGTTCAAACATATAACCCTGCACCTCTAACACTCTTTTGCAGACATTAAATGAAGATTGCAGATTAGGTTAGTTAGGAAAATGATCAAATAAACTAAAAAGAGACCCAAACTATTACATCAGGTTGTATCAGTTTTATTCAAAAGGAAAGTAACTGAATTCAAATTAGAAGGATCACATTTTAACAAGACAGTGACAAATGAAGATAAAAATGGAAGTCCAATGCTTGGTGGAATTTTTCTTTTTTTGATCTCCATTTCTTAACTACCCAAATGCTCTCACAACAAAATAATGTATGGATCTTTTTACAAGCCAATGCACGAAATCCCACAGATCTTGTTTACATTAGTAAGCCCCTATGCCGGGGATTTTAAATCTGGGGTCCGCAAACTTTCAAGAAGTTTGGAGCTGGATTTCAAGGGGTCTGTGAGCTTGAATGAGAAAAAAAATTCATCTTTATTTTCACTATCTTCTAAATGAAATTTAACATTTCTTTCAATTGTGAATGAAGACAATAAAACATTATTTTGAGAAGGAATCCATAGTATTCACCAGACTGCCAAAGGGGTCCATGATACTTAAAAAGGAAAAGAACTGTAGACTATGTGAAGAATTTTTGTATTCTCTTTCTCTGTATGACTTTTGTTTTAATGGGCTATCAAGAAGGGAGAATTCAATTTTATGTCCCTATTGATATGTTACCAAAATTAAAGCTTCCACAAATTACAACTGCTTAGAAAAGCATTGTTGCTACTCTATAGTATCCTACCTATTACACCTGACAGCATAAATTATTGAAATTTAATCTAAATTCTGCAAGAGCAGAAGGTGTTGCTTGAATCTGATTTTTCAAAGTTCTATTTTGTAAGTTGACAGAAAGTACAATATCATTTGAAATTCCCTGATTGTGTAACTGATGTCAGGACTGCCTCTTAAGCAAATCTCCAAGTGTTAAGAACAATTCCATTACCTTAATATCAAATTAGACGGTTTTCCCTACTCCCTGCCTGTGTTTGTGGTGAATGCAGGCCAAAACTGTCTTAGTTTCCACTCTGAGTCAAGTGTAATCAAAACCTCCACTTTGTTCAAAATGTGCAAGGTACATTAATGGATTCATTCTATTAGAAAACACTGAACACATTATTGGAGCAGTACTTTCACAATATCAAATATCAGTGGAGCACGAAACTATATTCCACCAAGTGGTTACAATTCACAAAACTTCTTTCTGGTGCTTTCAGATAGGAATTTGTCTTCTCTTTTGAAAGATCACCTTTCATTGAAAATATAACAACAGACAAGCAAATTCATAAGAAAGATGACTATCAAAAATTTTAAGTTGGTCCAGAAGAAAAGACTCTAAGATGGCACAGAAAATACTAAGAGGGGGAAGGAACAAACAAGCATTTCTGATAATTTCTGAAAATTTTTTTAATATACCACTAGGTAAAACTATTATACAACAATATTTTGCTAAAGCTCTAAGGGGAAGCTAGGTGGCATTGTAGTGGATAGAGTGCTGGACCTGGAGTCAGGAAGAAGGCTCTTCTTCCTGAGTTCAAATTCAGCCTCAGACACTTCCTAGCTGTGTGACCCTGGGAGCATTATTTCAACCTATTTGCCTCAGTTCCTCATTTGTAAAATGAGCTGGTGAAGGAAATGTGAAACCATTCCAATACCTTTGCCAAGAAAACACCAAATGGAGTAACAAAGAGTTGGACACGACTAGAAAATGACTTAACAAAAAAGTTTTTACTCCCCAGTACTGCTTAGACCAACTGAAAGTTTGGTCTATATTAATCTGTTAAAATGTGTGAAACATTCAGTGAAGGAAACGGTGCTGTAAAAGTTCATCATTTTATCAAGGAAAGCCATTCCTGAGTCATTTTTTTTCATTCCAAGGGAAAATCACCAAAAAGTTACTCAGAAAGTTGTTGGCCAAGGCACAGACTTAACTTTATTTTTATGAATTGGAATTCCAAATGTTTTTAAGGAAAAAAATAAATTAAAGAAAAAGAACACAATTTAGACAAACTCTAGCAGATCTGTAGTCATCTAATGGACTTCTTAAATACCACCTAATACAAAATGCACTCTGTAGCTAGTCATAAGATTAAAAGCTTTTCAAGTTGCTATCCTGGGAAATTTCTTTCAAGGAAATTACTACAAAGCCTTGTTTTAGTGTGTTCCCCTACCGTGCTTCCCACTGTGTTTTTTTAATAAGAAAAGCTATCCATCCATAGAGGTGTATCCTGTTCTCCATGCTTGAGTGTCTAGCAGCAGGCAAATACAGTAGATACTGGGATGTTCGACTTTAATTTTCACTCAATAATGCTGAAGCCTGCTTTTGCTGACTGATGCATGTAACTCCATAGTTGTGTGACTACGGCTGTGCACAGATTTCTTCTGTTCCTCTCTTTCCCACTCTCAGCCAAAAGGTTCCAGAAATCTGAAGGGTCTTCCACTGTAAAGAAGCTAAGGGATGTATAGTGTGATCATGAAAAGACAGATTATTATTGAAATTTCAAAAAGATGTTAAGTTTATAAGGAATGGGTTAAAACATTTATAATTACCACAGCAAAAGTAGAATATAAAAATGCATGTATTATATGTGTATGTATGTTTTTATTAATCAGTAAGGAATAAAAGATATTCAGTACAAGATATTTAAAATTAATTTCAAGGAGGTTTTTTTATTATAACTGATGATCCAAAAAATTCCTTTTTTCAAAATTTGGCTTCAGAATAAACAGAATTCCATGCATTAGAATTACACTTACATCCAGAGAAAGGAAAATATTGCTTATGTTGTTTAAAAGATCTCTCCTTTTTATTTTCAAGCTGAAATTTCAGATCTGTATAATATTTTAGCAAAATAATAAAAGGACATTCACCTCCTATATTAAATTAGCTTCTATCAAGTCAGGCAGACATCACCACAAGTTATTGCACATACACAAACAACAAAGAAATGTATATTCACAACTCATGAGGGGGCCTAAGAGGCTGGAACATTTTTCCAGTCAACTAGTGGTAGATTTAATTATTGGCAAATTGGTATTCTTTCCTTTGGAAACTTTGTGTTTATGGATCACAATGCACAGTCCTTGAAAGTTCCTAAAATTGAGTTGGTCAATTTGTTTGACATTGCTGAAAAAGTCTGGAATAATGCCTATCAGTCAAGTTTGGGGTAAATTTATGAAACCAATATTAATTACAAACAGGAAACATGTATATCCTCTGTTGATGGAAGTTCTACATGGCCAACCCTATAGCATCAGTGATTGTAAGATTTCACAAAAACTAATAAGCTCTTAGATTCTATTTCCTCAATTATCCCCAGGCGTATACATCTATTCATGAAGATTCACTGAAAGCCATTTTCCCGTCACAAACGGAGACATTTAACTTCAATGCTTGTTTCACAGTCTCAGAACTAAGAGTGACAGAATGTTTTGATTTTTAAAAGAGCTTTATGAAAGATAGGTTTTTCATACTCAAAGAGCAATGAGTTTTAACATTTTAACGTTTAAAACCCAAAATAAATAGCAAATTTTAGAGAGAAAGTAAAATAATTTCTCCTGTAATTAAATTAAAATTGGCAGATTAAAAACAAGGTTGTACAAAGACTACTGGCGCATAGTCTACTGATACAGGGTTGTGCTGCCTCTATGACAACAGAATGAAGGGTTGCTTTTAATACCATTATCTTACAACCTCATAGCTGAATGCTAATGCAGCAATACTGAAGGGGGAAAATTAAATTTCAAATCCGTAGCCACTGAATTTAACATAAACTAGACATGGAGTTTCAAATCCACAGTAGCATAAAAAAGCTAACATTGGAGCTCTGGAATCTCTCAAAAGGTCATTTTTTCAAAATGTACACAGAAAGACTAATTGTCAAACACTTGAGAAATCCATATGAATGTTAAGCAAGTTTGGTAGAAAGGAATCCTTTGCTGCCCATTTTCTAAAAGAACACAATCAGCAAAAAAATAAAGATTAATTCAATTTTCCTCTGCACTGAAACTAAAAATTGATTGGCTTTCATAGCATCTCAAGAGGGTATTGTCTGATTCACCTCTGTCTGCAAGGAAGATTCAGAAAAATGTGAAGCAAAAAACAACTGCAGAACTCTTATTAAATCTAGGAAATCAAGCTGAGGAGCCAAACCCCAACTGATAGACTACTATGCTCCCTAGTTAGGAGAGTTAGCACACAGGCATACGGAGCTTTAAAATTGTTTCTCCTTCTTTTTATCTCTTTTTGACAGTCTTGCAGAGTAAGATGGGAGATGCATGTGGAATGTGCCACAGTAGATAAAGTTCCAGTAAGTAAAAAAAAAATTGTTTTCCCAGATTGCTGTGGACCAAAGACATTTAGCAGAAAATTCCAAGTATAGGTGGCTATGGATAAAGGATCACTCGGAAGAAAGAAGAAGGAAAGAAAGCTATTGGAACGGAAAAGAGTATTCTTTGGACATAGAAGACCAAGCGTCTTGAAGCTGTAGCAGAAACAGTGGTAGTCACAGATGACGACAGCTACAAAAGCTGCAAATGCAAAGGATGGGTGGAAGAGCAAGCAGATGGGAATGTTAAGCCTATGTTTGTCATGGGACAAGTTATTGGAGGATACCTAACTAGCCTTTCCCAAGTGATGTTATGAATGTATTCCTTAATACTGAATTCAGACTCAACTTCCATTTTATGACTATATCTGTTTTATAATTTTAATATATATATACATATGTATATATATGTATATATATATATGTGTGTGTGTGTGTGTGTGTGTTCAAAATGCCTCCTGGTCACCTTGATTGCTAGCAGGTAAGTTAACAGAAAGCATTTGGTTGGGTACAAGACATGAGCCATATGAGAACATTTATTCACTGATAATCCTCTGAGATTGAGTTTGAATCCCTGTGAAAGCAGAATTGTCTTGGCCCAAGGGTAATAGATGTGTGAAAATTTTGTAATAAAGTATGGACAAATAAGTATCTAGAAAAATCATACCAGAGACAATCCCATAACAATTCCAAAGTCTCCTGGGTCAAAGTGGTTTGGTAAGTTTAGCTCTTGTACTTGGTTTCCCCATGATATCAGTAGTAATGAATTATATATCTTGCTAGATTCACTCTGATTTCACAAGACCGACCAGGTTGAACAATGCAGAAAACTTTGATGTAATAGCAACAGGACTGGAATTAGACTGGGAGGACACGATTTCAAAACCAGGCTCTGTTGCTTATTACCTGGTGACTGAGGAAGTCAGAACTCAGTTTTCCTTCTATAAAATGAGGGGGTTGAACTAGATGGTTTCTAAGGCCCCTTCTAATTGTAAATCCCATGATCCTTAAATTTTCATTTTGAGATGACAGTTGGTTTCCTTTTCCCAAATGGAATAATCATTTCTCAAGCTGAGTTCACATAGGGAGTGTGACAAGAGGCTTGGAGTTGGCTCTCCCTGTCACAAAGTGAAAGAGAGACTTGGCCATTATCCAATTAATTTAAGTAGCACCACCAGGCCAACTGGATAATCCACTCTGGAGCAAAGCCACACTGGAGCTTGTATTATCTAGACTAGAGCTTGACATTGATCAAATTAACCAGATAATTACCAAGTCTTTCCTTTGTGTTGGGGAGAGCCAACCAGGGAAAAAGAATTGGAGCAATTCTCATGACAATTAAAAGGAAAAAAATCATGCTACCAAAACCAGAATACCTCTTTCACTGATAATCTACACTGATTGAAAGTATTGGTGCAAATAAAAGCTCTATTTTTCCATCACCCAGAAACTGACTTGTATGAAACCTGAGTGTTGTATATAATTTTCATTTTTTCCCCAATTTTTTCCCTTCAAATGGATCTCATTTAGTAGTGTGGCCTATATGGGAAGTATATACATTTAGGACCAATATTGCATTTCCTTGAAGCTCTCCACCAACTATGTACTCTTTTACTTTTCTGCTTCAATCTCTTGTTCTATATCAGTCTTTGAGCTCCACATTTAGTAAGCAAATGTTTTGTGCAGACCACCTTGCTAGGCCCTGGAGGTAGATAAGAGAGAATCTCTGCCTTTTTGAATTTCATAAGAAAACCTTCCTTTCTATCCTTTGGCCTAGACCCAATTTTCCTCTTTTTATCCCAAACCACTTTCTTCCTCATAAACACATTCTCCAGGAAATTTTCCTCAACTCCAACTCATTTGTCAAACTTTCAGCTCAATTTCTATCTTTGTGCTCCTTCCATGGCTTAATGGATCTTCTAATTATTACATTTTGTTTTATCTACCTGCATACTTCACTGATATACTTCAAAAAGCACTGGATCAGGAAGCATAAAACCTGGATTCTACTTCCTGCTCTCTGGATTACTAGTCTTGTGACCTTGGGTAAGTCATTTTTATTTTACCTGGTCTTAGTTTCTTCATTAGTAAAATGAAGGGTTTAACTCTACATCAGTTTTAGAGTTTCTTCTACCCTCTAACATTCTATCATTCTATCATTCATCTTGGATCCTGGATCACTTTAAACATCACTTAAAATTGTCCCATTGAGAATTAATCATAAGCCACAATAAAGACAGAAGTTAGTTAACCACAACTACTAATACAACTCTCTCTCTCTCACACACACACACACACATACACACTTCCAAAAGACAATAAGCTACTGATTAGATATTTTGGATTGAAAACTCCCCTACTAGAGTAAAACACATTTATTTGGAATAAACTTCATTGTGATGAAACATTTTCAGAGTGAATGATGATTCCACTACTGAAAAACTCCCAGGCATATGTTCTCTGCCAAAAATTTGGTTCATATTAATGAGCCATCCCTACACTGTTAGAATACATCCCTACACTTCTTCATTCATATGGAGTAACAGAACTCTCAAAAGTTCAGGAAACTAAAGAAGAAAAAAGAGAGGGGAAAATAGACTTCTAATGGTCAAAGGATGGCCTGTTCTCTGATATAGTGAATATTATTTTACATTTAAAGTTAAATTGTTACAATGAACATATTTCAAATCACTAGGTGATTTTGCTCACATTAATTTTCTCTAAAAATTCTTCAAGATAAATATGTAGTTCCAATCAATCATGATGATTTAGTGGCTGTATTTCACTCACTCTTCTCCCTACTTTCCTTTAACCATCTCAGAGGATTAATCAGTCATTTGAAGTACAGAGGTTTTTTTTTCAATTTAAAGGCATTCAAACTCACAAAATTAGCACTCAGGGACAATTGCCAAGAGAAAATTAAACCCAAGCACAGTAAAAGAAGGCCTAAAGGTAGATGAGAAGGCTTCCATTTTGCTAAATGGCCCAAGGTGGCCCAACATCTGACCTTCTGATGACCCCATTGAAGAAAACACTGCTATAAGTGAAGACATCTTCTATCTGCACACTCCAGTTACATTGAAATGTCTAAATGAATACCGTGAAGAAATGCCATTATTGTTAATGTCCTTTTTTCAGATCTACATTTCAGATAATACTCATCCTTCCGCTTGATCAGTTCTACAAAGGGAAATTTGAAGTAGTAAGCGGGTGAGCTCATTTTCCAGTTCAGAAACTCTTAAAAGAAATTAGTTCCTAGTTAGGTAGGTATTTTACTGTAAATTAATTTCAGATACTGTAAGAAATGACTTCAGATACTGTCCCCATCTGTTCCTTTTGACAGACATTTTTCCGTATGAGATTGGTATCCAAGTCTTAATGGTTCAGATGGGGAAGCAGTTTCCTACTGGAGCGTTCTCCATAGAATCCCCACTCTAACAAATATTTTCATTAGTTCTTTAAGCAGCATGAAAAATCATTAGGGCTTCCTTCTTCCAGCTGGGTGAATCTTAGGAGGTACGTATATTAAAACACTGCCAAGTCTTAAAAACTACATTTTTTGCCCAGTTTCAATCACATTTACCAACTTGTTTCTACTTGATGAAGGGTTGCTATCATTTTTAGAATGTGTAAAATTTTCAATGACATAAATATCTGTTGTAGTGAAAATATAAACAGGAGCAAGAGGAAAATTTATGTAACAGGCAGTTAGCATCCTTCTTTTATCTCTGACTTCTAAACTCATTGGTTAGAGTTTATGACTAATGTGGCTATGACCTCACAGATCTTACATTCACATAGGCAAGTGACCTTTATTCCTTTCAATGACCACAAATTGCAGATCTAACACAACCAAATTGTAAATGCATTAGATTAGTGGTCACAATGGGAGCCAAGCAAGGGAAGGGTGGATAGGTCAGTGCAAACCCATTCCCACTAATAGAAAAAAAATTCAAAGTTCATGCTTCACTGATGTTATATTCAGAGCTGTATCTTTTTGAGTTGGTGTAGTAGTAAGACAGAATACTGTGTTATTCCTTGATGCAGTGATCCATCTTAGCACTTACTATGAAAGGATCTTCTAGGAGAAATATCATTTACTTTCATTTTCTTTAGAATTAGACAGAATCTATAAAGGAAAGCAAAAGGGAACATGCACCACCACCACCCCCAAGAATTATTTGCATCATTCAATTCCAAATAAGTCCTTGCTGGGAAATATCCACAAAACAAATGTCCACTTGATTCCGTATGGGTATGCAACAACATCCAAATTATATAGAATTCTGGGACAGGGCAATAAACCCAAAGTTAAGAGACCTGAGTTCTAGTCCCAATTCTTGCCACTAAATAGTTGTACTACCATGGGCAACAAACCACTGCTCTAAGCTTTTGAAAAATGAGAATGGATTAAATCGCTTCTAAGGTACCTTCCAGTTTGAACATTCTTCTATACATGACTCATCTCTACTCTCCAGTCACCCACCTAGGATCTTATGGCACATTAAAAAGAGCTAATGGAAATCAGAGGGACTAAGCTGATTTTCATAGCTCCCTTTTACTTCAAGTGACCACCATAGTATAATTTCAACTTTCCCAGATTTTTTATCTTCCTCTACTCCATTTTCTGTCTCTCTTTTCATTTGTAGAATGTTGTAATAAAAACGATCCAGGTAGCAATTTTGCTCAATCTGAACAGGAATAAAGACATTTTCTTAGAAATGCATCTCTTCATCTCAAATCCCTCCCCCGCCCCCCCCCCAAAATAAAGTTCAAGGTAAGGGGATTGAGAAGGAAGTGAATTGTTTGACTGCTTTACTATGGTGCTAAACAACCAGCTCCACTTTCCCCCTGAAATGAACGGTTGTTTGACTGAATCCATAAAACGCCCATAGCCTTAAATTCTCCCATGCCCCACTCAACAGACTGACTCATTTAAATTGTAACAGGTATTAATCATATAAGGAAAATTCAACAGGGAAAAACTGCCGACAGTCTGCAAATCTCGCTCTTTACCCTTGGGAGCCCTCCAGAATCATAGTCTCTCTCTCTCTCTCTCTCTCTCTCTCTCTCTCTCTCTCTCTCTCTCTCTCTCTCTCTCTCTCT
>JAJPUD010000192.1:86434-135645 GCA_023553655.1 Myrmecobius fasciatus | reverse complement strand
TCTCTCTCTCTCTCTCTCTCTCTCTCTCTCTCTCTCTCTCTCTCTCTACTTCTCTTCTGTCTCTCTAAATAACATTTAGATGGAGAAAATTAGCAAAATCATAACATCAAACAATAACTCTCCCTCCCCTTTTTTCATTTATTTATAATTTTACAGATCCAACAAGGTACAGAATTCAACTGTTTCATACCACTGGAAAATCTTTCTGCTCAGCCTTTTCTCTTTCATAATCTACTCTTACTATGTTTGCTAATGGAAGCCAATCCAATCTCAGGCAAATTGCATTGTAGTTATCTGTGTTCATATTCACCGAGAAAAAACCAAAACAAAACAGCAACAACCTAGCAGACAATTTCAATAGGAAGTTAATACAATAGTTTCTAGTGATAATACACCCAACTTCTTATAGATTTCCATCCTGCTAAATCATCAACAAGCTTCAACAGTAATTTCTCTCCTTCCATGATGTAAAACTGGCAACTCTGAAAAATAGGGCTAAGAAAAAAACTGCTATAAAACCCCAGCAGACATCAATAATTATATACAGTAAGAAAGCTAAGGGGAGAAAGAATCTGATGCCTTTGTATTTGTGAAGCAACTGCTTCAGGCGGTGCTAAGTTACTAAAAGTTGTCTTGTTCTTATTGTGTTACTTCAAAGAATCAAAATGATTGGCACAAACCTAGGTAACTATTAACAGAAGAAAATGACAATTCACCAGGCTTCCGAAAACTATCCTTGTTTTGATTGGTTGTTTATTAAACTGGCTTGCTTGACCAGAAAGATATCAGGGAAGTGGTTAAGTCAATATCATTTCATCCAAGTTGCTGAAAGACTGCCTACTTCAACGTACTTTAGCCTACCTGGAGGTTCTTTTCAAAAGTCATTCCTTCCCAGAAAGAATCTGGTATTGTTTACAGCAAACTAGTGAGAAGTATAACATAGACTGACCCCTGTCTTCTTTCCCTTATAGGTTGCAAACCTATGGAGTCTAGCAAATGTGCAGTTTCTATGTTCTTTTTGACCAGGAGATCATTAGTTGCTGGCAATTCTATGTTACGTCACCCACCATCGTACCCCTGCAAACTCCAAATACATAATAATTTCCTTAGCTCCAGTACTGACTGAAATTGACACTTAGTGCCTAGTAAAAATGCAGATTTTGACACTTCACTACTGCCTTGTTATTTGAAATGCTGTTGCTTTCCAAATTGTAAAATGCTAGACTGGAGCCAATGTATGGGCAAGAATAAAATAAAGAACTTGTCCAATTTTCTCTTATTGTATCAACTGGTCCCAAGTTGCCATCTGGGTGTGTGTATATGCATGTCTAGAATTATTAAAATTCACCGCCAGCCACAAATATCATTCCAATGCCTTTTCTTTGGTTTAACCTTCACCTGACCTTGCTCCCTAAGACAATTTTTATTTCTGTTGTTTCCACATCTGAATGCTTCAGTCATCCAGGTGAGCACATCTCTGTCATTAAAAAGCATCATTCAGCAGCCAAATAGTACTGACATTTTTTCACAGATGTTTGTTATGAAAATGAAAATGAGGTCTCTCCCCATTAAAAATAACAACTGCTTACAATTGTCCAATTAGAAAGGCAGCTTAATCTGTGGTAAATTGACCAACAGGAGGCAATTCTGAAGCTTCTTAGTAGCAGGCTACTGGAAGCACAAATTATATGGAAATATAAGGAGAGGAAGATACTATTTGAATTCTTCAATGTACTCTGCTGAAACTGAAAAAGAATGGGTAGAGGGGAAGGCATAACTTTAATTTCCATAACAAACTGCAAAATATAAAGGGGGAGGCTTTTTAGAAAAAAAATGACTTTTCCCTTCTCCCACAAATTCGCCTCTGTTCCATGCTGTAGAGTCTTTAAAAACAAACTTATGATCTACTAAAATAACTACCTGAAAAGATAGTTCTCAACTGATTCTGTATTATTTAATAATGGTTCAAGACCATGCTTTTAGTTATAGAAGGGTTAGGATCTATAGTTGTGAAGGGGGTAACCATAGTAATAAAATTAAGGATCTGTGACATAGAAAAAAATTTTAATTTGGTTTATGAAGACATACCTATTATGAATCAAGTGCAATATATAGTGCAAATTTCTCCAAGGAAGTAAGAAAAATGTTCATAATTGTACTAGCTACCCTTACTCTTGTAGGGAAAGATGCTTTGCACACCTTAGATCCTATAGAAATTGTGATTATTACTTTGTAAAAGTAAAAAACTGGCTGACAAGCACTATCAATAAAAGAAAGTTAGTGTTTTTCTTTTTTAATAAAAAACAAAGAAATGGTCACTTCCCTTCCTCTGGGTCTTCATTTCCTTCTCTGTTAAAATAAGAGACATTAATTAGATGATCTCTAAACAGCTAGGTAAGACAGTGAAAACAGTGAGGTATCTGAAGTCATGAAGGCCTGAATTCAAACTGTTTAACCCTAGGCAAGTCACTCTACTCTCTTGGTTTCCTCATCTGTAAAACAGAGACAATAACAGTACCTTCCTCATACAGTGGTTGTAAGGAACAAATGCATTAACACATGGAAAATGCTTTGCAAGCCTTAAAGCATGATATAAATTTATCACTGTTGTTGTTATATTATTATGTCTAAGGTCTATCACTGATATTCTGAGTCTTTTTGTGTAATCATGATTCAGGACTTAGCCATACTCCTATTATTCTTACTCTTTCATCTTGGATAAAAATCTATTTTCTCCACTTGCCCATCCCAATCATATCCATTCCCTGCCCCCCAAACATACACACCAAACTTTAAAGATGAAAGCATATAACATCCCAATGTCCTTCTCCAACTTCTCCCCCACTTCAGATCATCCCTCCATCTCTACTTCCAAAGATTGAGACAAAGATTAATGTCAGTGAGCTCCCTGTCCCTGGAGGTATCTCAGTTCTGGATACACAGTATGGTGGCAAGCTCTCTCCTGAGCCCCAGACCTATGTTACATTTCTCACTGCCTAAAGGATACCACCATATTTAAACTCAAAGACTCTTAAAGAGTTTCTAAACCTCTCATTTTACAAATGAGAAAAAATGAGGTCCAAAGATGGGCCTACTTCATTGAGCAACCAGCAGAGGTAAGATTATAATCTGACTCACAGACCAGGGTTCTTTCCCTGAAGCAAGGCCAATAATCCAGATTCACATACTCCCATTGTGTTAAATCCAAGACTGGAAATCACAGTGAGAGCATTCTGCTTCCAGGATGGGGTGGAATACTTACCCTGTATTTCAGCCAATCTGCCAGTGGAAGTGACTGAGAGCTTGAATGTTCTTTGACATTCTGAAGAGTGGCCTAATTGTCTTTGGCGTCCAAGTCCCCCAGGTGTTTAGTGTATAACGCTTCTTAGCACCAGCAAAATGCATTTGATTTGGGGACTGCTTTGCCAGGGTTATTATCATCAAGAGAAAGAAACAGAAAATGATAGTTTAATACAAGAATCAAGAGTTATAGTTGTACTCTTCCATCAGTTCCTAAAATATACCGTGGAATCACAGAGCTAGAAATTATCCTGGAGAAGTCATTTATCCTCTTTGTTCCTCAATTTCTCTCTTTAAAAAAAAAGCAGTGATACTCTAGTCAACTACTCATATCCCTGGGATCTTGTAAATTGCTAAGTTTCTCTGTAATGATTCTCAAGATCATAAGATGGATACAGTACCTAAATGATAAAGCATCAAGAATGAAGGGGAAAAATGGAAAAATATGAAGTCTTGATCTTATAGTCTGTCAAAATTATTTTATGTGAAGTTTTATATTTCTGCCCACTGCCCTATATTGAATTTCAGTTCCCAGTGGGATTGTGGGAAATTGGTGGTCTTTAAAGCAAAAACAGGTTTTATGGACCAATCTAAAAACCGAACTGATACTTTCTTCAATAACAACAACACTCTTATGTTAAGAGTCACAATAACAAAATATGGCAGGAGATCTGGAAACGCAACCTTCGGTGTTCAGTTTCATAAAAGGTTAGAATACAACAGCTATTAATCCTTTTTCACTTTGACAACTGATTTGAATACAGCGTCTGCTGTAGACCCTTTATAATACAAGATCACAAAAGTTCAAAACTAATTTACTGCTCTTTGTTACACCTGGCAAAAAAATGAACCTTCCATAAATGGTTACTGTCATGTTGATATTGTCCTGAAACAAAGATGCAGATTTCTTTTTATCCACATTCATGAATTACTTTGTAATGTCTGAGTACTACTGGGGGAAGGGAGGAGGGAAGGAGAACCCTTACAAAGACAAGCTTACTAGAGAAAGGCAAAGGGGAGGAAGAGGAAAAAGAATTCATATTGGCTTAATCCCTGAAATGAGTTAGTACAAATTTAAGAGTTTTGTTAAATTCTACAGCCTAATCGAGAATGAATCAGATTGTTTTGAAATGACCTTCAAAGATCATTTATTCCAAACTCCCTCACTTTGCAGATAAAGTAACTGAGGCACAGAAAGTAAATATAACATTTGGTGTCACTGAACTCTGCCTTCCCATCCAAGGTTTTTTCCTTCCTTTTCTTTAATTTTCTTTCCTTTTTTTTTTAAAGACCGTCTCTCTCTCTCTCTCTCTCTCTCTCTCTCTCTCTCTCTCTCTCTCTGTCTCTCTCTCTCTCTCTCTCTCACACACACACACACACACACACATTTAAAGTACAGGGGACACTCATGGACCTGATCCCACTAATGATCAGCATGGAAGTCTGGACTTGCTCTCTTTCTAAGCTGGGCTGGTTTACTCCCCTTTCTGGCATCCAGATGCTTCCATCTCTGCTTGCAGGGTACCCATCATAAAGATGCCAGATTTAGTGGGACACTTGATCAGTTTTAGCACTACCACAGCTCCGAATCCCATATTCAAGACACTGAGCTCACTGTCTGCAGTAGCAGGGATCACAGGTGTGTGCCACCACACTTGGCCCATCTAAGGCTTTTTCCACTGGCAAAGATGAGTTTTTGAACCCCCCCCATCTCCTCTATCAAGTTACCATTTTCATAAGAGATCCCTATATACATCATAGTGAACAAAGAACCTGCTTGCATCCCAAATTAAAGAATATTTAAAGAAAACAGATTCGTTTGGCTGGCTTAAGTAGTATTTAACTATTACATTTTTTGGCCCAATAAATCCACAGTTAAAGTACAAAGCACTAACTGATTTGAGAAAGGAAATCTCTAATCTCTAGTGTGCTCCCATGTTTATACCAAAGGATAAAATGTAGGTAGCTTTATTTTTCAATTAAGCCCATTTGGGAAAATTCACTAACCCTTTTTACCCTGTATGTCTCAATTATCATTCACTCCTTCGAGCAGAAGAGTGCACAACTAACTCCACGAAAGGAGATGAAAGGAGAAGGTGGGAGGATAGAGGGCTGAAAGCACATTGGAGTGTAGAAGTGCATATATCCTGAAAATAAACAGCAAGAATAGGTGCCTTACTGGCCTAAGGTACTGACACCTGCAACTTATATGCAGAGTTTACAACTGAGTATTCAGATCCTGGAGGAGGGGGGCGGGGGGAGCAACTTGGTTACCACAGCAACCAACTTAAAATTTTTGTGAAATCTCTTCTGAGAGATATATGTAGGTGAGTGCTTACATAAACAATCATATAACATCATTTTTTTTCTTTTTTCAATGTCTCATAGCAGTATGGGGGTGATACTAAGCTATCATGTGTTGTTATTGCAGCAAAACATAAATTCAGGCAACTCTTTGGGAGCTGAGAAACCTTAGACTATGCCCCATAACTGGCTGTATATCTATTGTTTTCTATCCAGTCTTGCTAAAGGTGGAGGAGCTTATCACTGAGTGAGGTACAAGGTTAAACAATCAGGATGGCTTCATCAAGCAGGAACAGGTCATGCCACACTAACCTTCTGTACTTAGGATTACTTGAGTAGTATAACAAAGGAATCCTGACGATGTAGTTTATCTAAATTTTAATACAGCATTCACTAAAACCTCTTATGCTATTCTTGTGGGAAAGATAAAAGAGATGTGAATGAGACAGCAAAAGATGGATTTGGGACAGGCAGAAACACCAAGTAAAAAGAAAAGTTATTAATGATTTCAGGCCAAATTGGAGGTCTCTCTAGTGAACTACCCCAGGGGTCTCTCTTTGGCCCAGTACTACTATTCATCATTTTTATGAATGATTTGGATAAATGCAGAGATAGCATGTTTATCAAATAGGCAGGTGATGTAAAGCTAACATGCAAGATGATAGTCAGGATCCAAAAAGTCTTTGACAGGCTTGACTATAAGATGAAATTTAATAAGAATAAAGTTAAAGCCTTACATCAGGATTTTAAAAAAATCAACTTCACTAGTATAAGAAGTCCAAGTGATTGAAGTATTAAGTGTCAGTTTGATAAGCACTATACTAAATGCCAGCAATTTAAAAAAGGCAAAATGTGCCTGCCCTCAAGGAGTTTACAATCTAATGGGGGAGAAAACATGCTACAGAGGGAAGATAGGGTTAGATGACATCTTCTCTGAAAAAGATCTAAATGGTTTGGAGGACTTCAAATTCAATATGAGTTAAGAGTATGATCCATAGCAGCCAAAAAAACTAATGAGATATCAAACTTTATGGCTGTTCTTGTTGTTTAGTTGATTAGTCATGTCTGACTCTTTGTGAACCCATCCGGGATTTTCTGGACAAAGCTATTGGAGTGGTATGGCATTTCCTTCTCCAGCTCATTTTACAGATGAGGAAATTGAAGCAAATGGGGTTAAGTGACTTGTCCCAGACGCCAGAACTAGGAACAGTGTCGATCATTAGTCAAAAAAAAAAAAAAAACCACAACATTTATTAAGCACTTATTAGCATGGTTGAGCTCAATACTAAGCACTGGGAATACAAATACAAGCAGAAGGAAATACAGTAAAACAGTCTCTTCCCACAAGGGGCTAACATTTTCTAATGGCAGAAGACAACATCCAAAAGGGGTAGGGGTAAGGGTAGGAGTACAAGGCACCAGCATGGTAAGGAAAGTCTTGAGTACAGGCTGGAGGGAATGAAGACATCTGCTGCTCTGGCCACCTTCATTATATAGAGGTTCTGGGTAGAGTCACTCAATTAGAGGGCCACAGGGATGGAGGTCATTTCCAGTGTGTGAATTCTGGGGCTGGACTGAACTTCTAAGATGAAGAGGTTTCTGAGGGCATGGTGAAGAAAATCTGGAACACAGCCTGGAGAAGAATGAATTCCACAATGGGTAGAAAGTGCAGAGAGGCAAATTTAGTGTTTTTTCTATTTTCTATGAACCAAGAGTTTTATTCTCAGCATTTTTTTAAATTAAATTTTATTTTTTAAGGAAGAAAAACTGATTTTCTCTCCCATCCCCCTGTCCAGAAAATAAGAAAAAGAAAGAGGTCTTTGTCACAAATATGCATAGTCAAGCCAAACAAATTCCCGTGTTGGCCAAACCAAAAAAAAATATGCCTCATTCTTGACCCTGAGTGCATCAACTCTCTGTCAAGACAAGGGTAGCATGCTTCTTCATCAGTTGATTCTCTGAAGTCATGGTTGCTCATTGCATTGATGTGACTTCTGAAGAGGCTTTTTTTTAAATTTCATTTTACAGTACTTTTATTATATAAATTTTTCATCTGGTTTTGTTCACTTCATTCTGTATCCATTCATATAAGTCTTTTCCAAGATTTAATCTTGATGTCAGGAAACAAGAGGGTACTCCAAAGAGACAGGCCATCTTGGAGGGTAACAGGTTTCCCTCATATTGGAGGTTTTTATACAAAAGCTGTATGATCACTTGTTAGGCCCAAATTAATTCATGTTAGACCCAAAACCATGTATTAAATTTTAAAGAGTTTGCAGTTGTGGAAAAACACAATTACAGATCCTCAAATAATTTTTTTTAATTACAGCTTTTTATTTTCAAAATATATACACGGATAATTTTTTGACATTCACACCTCCAAAACCCTGTATTCTAATTTTCCCCTCCTTTCTCCCCCTCCCCTAGTTGGCAAGTGATCCAATATATGTTAAACATGTTCAATTCCTCTATACATATTTCCACAAATATCATGCTGCACAAGAAAAATCAGATCCAAAAGGGAAAAAAAATGAGAAAAAACTAAATACAAGCAAACAGCAACAAAAAGAGTGAAAATACTATATTGCAATCCACATTCAGTCCCCATGGCCCTCTTTCTGGGTGCATCAAAAATCCATTGAAACTGGTCTGAATCACCTCACTATTGATGAGAGCCATGTTCATCAGAAGTGATCATTGTATGATCTTGCTATTGCCGTATATAATGATCTCCTGGTTTTGCTCATTTCACTCAGCATCAGTTCATGTAAGTCTCCCCAGGCCTCTCTGAAATCATCTTGCTGATTGTTTCTTTCTTTCTTTCTTTTTTTTTCTTTCTTTCTTTCTTTTTTTTGCTTTTTGCTGAGGCAATTGAGGTTAAGTGACTTGCCCAGGGTCACACAGCTAGGGAATGTTATGTGTCTGAGACCAGATTTGAACTCAGGTCTTCCTGACTTCAGGGCTGGTGCTCTATCCACTGCGCCACCTAGCTGCCCCCTGATTGTTTCTTATAGAACAATAATATTCCATAACATTCATATACTATAACTTATTCAGCCATTCTCCAACTGATGGGCATCCACTCAGTTTCAAGTTTCTTGCTACTATAAAAAGGGCTGCTACAAACATTTCTGCACATATGGGTCCTTTTGCCTCTTTTAAGATCTCTTTAGGATACAGGCCCAGTAGAGACACTGCTGGATCAAAGTGTATGCACAATTTGAGAGCCCTTTGAGCATAGTTTCAAATTGATCTCCCGAATGGTTGAATCAGTTCACAATTCCACCAACAATGTATTAATGTCCCAGTTTTCCCATATCCCCTCCAATATTTGTAATTATCTTTTCCTGTCGTTATAGCCAATCTGGATGCTCACATATTAAAGAATATCAATATGCTGGCAGCATGGAAGGCCAACCTTGTGGTCAGGAAGAAGTGAGCTCAAGACTTGTCTCTGAAATATATGAAATTACTCCCAAATATAAACAGTGTTAGTAATTTTCCAAAGATATTACTACAATAGTTCTCATTCTCACAAAATCCCTGTGATGTAAGGAGGGAAAATACTGTAACACTTATTTTACAAAGGAAAAAATGAGACAGCAATTAACTGACATACCCACAGATACAAAGCCCAGTGATCTACTGCCCCTTGTTAATTTACTGCTGACACCCAAGGCATGACTCTCAGTCACTTAAGATTCTACTACAGTTTGAGTTTATAAGGATGCATTCATTTGCTGGATTTAGAATATTATTTTCCATGTATCATACGGGTTCTTCACCTCTATTTTATAGGTACAAAGATGCTTACTCAAAATAACTTGTACCCAAGAGATTTTGAGTTTAGTGTTCATGAGGACTAGACCTGGGAAGAAAAGCAACTATCAGAGGAATGAATAGAAGTTATCACTTTTTGGATCACTTCTCAATTATTAATACATAGATTTAAAGTCACACTGAAAAATCAATTTTTTTTTTCACTTCAAAGTGTAACACGTAACAACTCTATTGGAATTTTCTTCTGTTGGGGCAAAAAGAGCCAATTGCAAGAGCCAATAAAAATTCTCCATATCCTGAAATCTTGGTTTCCTGTTTCTATAAAACTCTTTCCAACTTTTTTGTATGTGATGTAATGTTTTAGGCTTTTATTCTTCAAAATCGAGACTGGAATTCCACAGCAGCAGTTTCAAAAATCTAAGGACCATGGGCACTCAGCAACTTCTTTTCATGCAAAGCACCTCATCAAGTGTTTTGCACACAGGAAGTCAAATACCAGGCTTACCAGATATTTGAATTTTCTGAGTATAGTAAATTATTGATTAACCACATATCTGAAGAGTTTCAGGTTTCAATTCTTACTTAAAATTACTTTTAACATGTCTGGCCTTTTTCCTATTTTACTGAGCAGAGTCTCAGCAATCAGGCCTCAGGATCATGGATATGAACATAAATTTTCTGTTTCTAGATTTGTAAAAGTAGAAACAAAAAGGGCAGTGGTATAAATAAAAAGCTTTTAATAAAAAAAAAGGGCAGTGGGTTGGTCAGGATCTATGTGCTGAGGCTTGAAAACTGTTGTGGAACGTTTGATATTTTACTTAAATCATTGCTATTAGCTTGGTTTTTTTTTAATAATTTGCCTCATTTTTCTAAAAGCTGAAACCACTGAAAAGGTTAGGTTAAAATCAAAGAATGTTAGAGCTAGAGAGAAATTTAGAAATCATCATAAAGTTGTTCAGTGACCAAAAAAGCACTAAAAGTTGAGTTGGCTCACTTCCAGAAGTTAACATTCTTCACACCAAACCAAATGGTTGCTCTACCGTGGCTAATGTAGAAATACTTTCTCCACTGCAGTCTCCCAGTTCTCTGAAGCCTATATAATTACTTACCTCCAGAAATGGAGATTCACTGTAAAATAATAAATGCAAGAATTTCCTTTTCTTAATTGACTAATGTTTCCAATTAACAAGCAATTACTAAGCATCTACTGTGTTCCAGGCACTGTGTTAGATGTCCAGGATACAAAGACTAAAGTGAAACAGTCCTTACCCTCAAGGAGCTTACATCATATCAGGGGAGACAACATGGAAATATAGAAATAGATACAGAATAAGTAGGAGGCAATTATGGGAGATGGCATTAGGATAGCAGCAGGGATTAGGCATTGGAGGGGAGGGCAAGAAAGATTCATGGACAAACTGCTATTTCAGCTAAGATTTGAAGTAAAGGATTCTGAATAAGATGAGAAGAAAGTGTATTCCACGCACCAGAGACAGCAGGACACAGGTCCAGAGACAGAGAAGGAGGTCCAAGTGAGAAGAAGAAGGAGAAGGTCAGTTTTCCTAAATCAGTGAGTACAGAAAGAGGAATAACATTTGAGGCTACATCACAGAGCTATTTCTACCATGGTTCTTTTCTACTACTCTCCCACATGGATTAGGAAAAGCAAACAAATCCAGGACTTGATTTTCCAGGGTTAGGGTAAGGCTCAAACTACAGTTTCCTGAAGGTTCTTGACTTCCTAATCAGCTAGAGGCATAAAAGGTGCCACCTGTGTGGACTCAGATCACCTCTGACTCAGAGGATGTCTGAAGACCACAGGACTTATCACACCCTGCCCTCTTGACATGTTTTCATGTGGAGATGGGGGACATGTATACAGAAGGTAAATGTAACTCACACGTTGTATATGTTAGAGCTAAATAAATCTCCTTTTATTAACAATTACATGACCTATGAGTACCTCATTTCATCCCAACATTGAACCCAAACTAACAAGGTATAAGAAACTGAACTATCCCAAACAGGCTGGAAAGGTAAGATCATGTTTTCAAGGGCTTTAAACAGAAAGATTTATATTTGAGTCCAGAGGCAGTAAGGAGTCACTAGAGTTTACTGAGTAGGAGAATTATCTGGCCAAATCAGCATTTAAGGAAAATCATCTTGGCTTCTGAGTAGAAGATAGACTGGAATGGGTAGAGACATAACATGAAGAAACCAATTAGGAAGCCTTTGCCTAAAGCTTGGTCAGACATCAAAGACACCAAGGTCATCCACTGTATCCTGGGCCATTGCCAGTCATCCTGACATTTGTCCTGGCAATTAACTTTGATGACTCGGGAAAAGAAAGTGAGGTTGACAACTTCAGGTGATTCTACCTCACTTAAATTTAAATCATGCACAAGTTAATACATCATCCATGATTTCACTGGTCCCCTTTGAAAATGAAGGACAAAACAACAACAGCAATAGTCTAAGCAAGAGGTAACGAAGGCTTGAACTGTGGCAGTGGCTATACGTACACATAGTGTGAGGGACGCTACATGTTGCAGAGGCAGAAATCCCAAATTTTGGCAATTACTTAGATATCTGGAATAAGGGAGAATGACAAATCCAAGATAACACTGATGTAGCAAACCTCTTTTGTTTGTCGTTCTCATATTTGTATCTCCAGCTCTTAGCTCAGTGCCTGGCATACAGTAATCATTTCAAAAAAATCTTCCAGACTAGAAGAATGATGACACCCTCAAAAGAAATAAGCAAGTTGGGGCAGCTAGATGGCACAGTGGATAAAGCACCAGCCCTAAAGTCAGGACGACCTGAGTTCAAATTTGGTCTCAGACACTTAACATTCCCTAGCTGTGTGACCCTGGGCAAGTCACTTAACCCCAATTGCCTCAGCAAAAAGCAAAAAAGAAAAAAGAAATAGGCAACTCTAGAAGAAGAGTGAATGTGTGGGAAAATTCAATTCATTCAACCTAATTATTCAGTAGGAATTAAAAGTTTTATAAAATCTTCTCCTGAGATTTGTGGCCTTCCACAATCTTGCTCCAAACCTATCTTCTCACCAACCATATTTCTCACTATTCCTTTTCTCATCATCCACATTCCTGCCCAAGGGCCCTGCTACTAGCTGCTCCCCAGCTGGGGCCTGCCTTTTCTTGTCTCCAGGCCATTCCTCATGACTAAAAAATACTCCTTCCTCATGACTAAAAAATACTCCTTCCTCATCTTTGCCTCCTCATCATCAGCAATCCTGAGCTGAAGATTCACTTCTCCCTTGAATCCTGCCCTGAGCTCACCAAAAGAAAATGATTATGACCACTCCCTTCATTCCAAAAGCACGTGACTTGAGGACAGAAACATTTTTTGTTTCTGGCTTTGTATCCACAGTGCCTAGTACCCAAGAAATGTCTAGTAAGTGCTAACATACCGACTGATCTCTCCTTTACCCCAGTCACATTTGGTTTTGTATCATACTTACGTACTTGTCCTTTTTCTTTCCCTTCCACTGGGTTATTAGCACCTTGAGAACAGGGGTTCTGTAACAGCTGTCATTTCTATATACTAAAATCCAAGGACACTGCTTTGTACATAGTAGGCAATTAATAAACATTGAACTTAAATGGATTCCATTCTGTATTAGGATGACACAATCATGGTCAAAGTAAATGTGCAGCTGACTACTTGTAACAATTGTTTTCTTTCAAAAACCATGTACCAAATCAAGTAAGAGTATTTAGTAGCAAATACTTAACAGAGCATTAACTTTTTTACACCATTATCCAAATAACTTTTACTCCAAAGCTTTACTATCACATCCTGGTGTCCTCTCACATTTAAAGTTGCCACAAATCGGCAGTCACTGACTAAGACAGGAAAAAAAAACCATAAAGGCAGGCAGTCATTATCTCTGTGCCATACCAGTTGCTTAGCCATGCTGTCAGCAAAGTGAGGTCCATGCTATTAGCTTCGTGTACAGTACAGAAACATACACACATACACACACACACGCACATGCACACACACACACACACACACACACACACACACACACACACACACACACCCGAGGGAACAAGAAAAGTACAAGTCAAGAATCAGATCACAAAATTCTCTTTCAAAACACTTTCTGCAAAGGTTGAAAAAAACATCAAATGAAATAATGGCAAGAATGCCCATTAAAAAAGATTAAAAAGATATTTGTGAAGTAATATTCCACCTTCCTGAAAATACATTTCTAATCTAACAACATCAAATTTGTGCTTCCATTTAATTTACAATAATATCCTTAAATAGCTTTAATAATGTTGATATACTGTGGGAGGTACATTATTTAACAACAGAAGCTGAAATATGAACATTTGTGTTATTTGTACTTCCTTTTCAAACTAATCAGATGAAGAGAGATTCACTACATCTCAATTTACACTCTGGTCTTATTTGTCCCACACAAACCCTCAGTCTGATCTGAGAGAGATAGCCTGGTCCAGTGAAGTGAATACTGGCTAAAGAGTCAGATGCTTGGTGTGAGACCCAAAGGAGTCATGTCACCTCAAGAGAAGAAAATGGGCCAAAAATGGAACAAATTTGTATATTTTCCACAATCACTTCCTTTCATCATCAGTGGAAGATAAACCATAATTGGATCCTACCATCTTAGTTCTGGATGTGCTATATAGGAAAAGAAAAATGGCATTTAGGAGAACAGAGGTAGAAAGAGTGAATGAACCAAACCAAATATACATGGAGGAAACCTGCACAAGAAATAGCAAATTATTCAAAATATTTCTAGGACAATTAGGTGGTGCTACAGTTGATAAGAGTATTGGGTCTAGAGTCAGGAAGACTCATCTCCATGAGTTCAAATCTGTCTTCAGACTCTTACAAGCTATGTGACCAGAGGCAAGTCATTTCACTTGTTTTAGTTCCCTCATCTCTCAAATGGGACGGAGAAAAAAATGTCAAACCACTTCAGAATTTTTGCCAAGAAAACCTAAAATAGGGTCACAAGGAGTCAGACAAGACTGAAAAAATTAGTGAACAACAAGCAACAAAAATATATTTCTAGGAATTAACAAAACCAAAATAATGGAGGGGGGATCACAAATGATATCCTTCATAAGTAAGTAAGGGATAATCACTATATGCTTACTTTCTGATCCCTATAAATGTTTTTTCCAAAATATTCTACTTGCATATCAAGAGTATCTTTAATGACACTATGAGAAGAAGCATTTTTTATAAAGCAGTATTCCACAGCAAACTACATCATTCCAATCACACAAATGAGTGAAATCCTCCTTCCAGAACTGGATTTAGTTCTTGATTGCAGAAAACATCTGACTCAGTAGAGAAAAATATAATCTTTAAGGCTCTCCTCCAACAGACTCCCTCATACATATGTTAAGATGATGTAAAATTCCTGGGTAAAGAACCACAGAAAACACTATTCAGTGACCCTCTGATTATTAACATAAAGTAAAACACAGAAGTCTTATGCACAATGTTAGTCCATAGCAGTATATCTATTTGGGATGGGCACTGCATATGGGCAAGAAATGGAACAGAAGGAAGAGAGTAGGGATTGCATTTGGGAAATGAGAGAACACCTTTAATGATTGCACAAAACCACAAATGCTTTGATGACATTCTCTAGTGGGTGCTGGAGTAGATGAAGTACTGGGTCTGGAGTCAGGAAGACCCATGGTCCTGAGTTCAAATCTGGGCTCAGATACTTACTAGCCTAAGGTTTTCTCTGTAGATTTCAGCTTTAAGCACCTAGTAGAGATATAACAAAAGTCTGTTGAATGAAAAAATGAATCTGGCCTCTTAAGTAGCAGAGAGCCATGAGACTGAGACCACCAGGTAGATGGCCAGTATGTGATATTGATATTATTAAATGAAATAGCAAATAAACATTTAGAGAAAAGCCTACAGAATTTGTACTCAGTCCCCTATGGAGAATTTAAAGGAATGCATGTATAAGAACTCAACAGCATGGAAAGACATCCATGGTTCATAGACTCACTAGTATATCAAATATACAGCCATGAAGAAAAGCATCTGTCCTATACAACAGCAATAAAAACTATACAATACCAAGAAATAATTTCAATAAAAACATATAGACTACAGATGCATTATCTTCTTTAATCCTTATAACTCTATAATCCCTACTACACAGATGAGGAAACTGAGACTCAGGCAAGTTAAATGGCTTGCCTATAGGGTCACCCAGGTTGTGAGAGACCTGAAACTATACTTTCCTGACTCTAAATCTAGTAATCTATCCACAATAACATGGACTATTGACAAATAAGCATTTTTGGTTCATGTGTTCCATGTGAACACACACACACATATATGAAAATGAAAAAAAAATTATTAAGCACTTTCTATGTGCCAGGCACTGTGCTAAGCCCAAGGGATACAAATAAAATCAAGATAGACTATGGCTTTGATGACCTTACAGTCTAATGGAGAAGACAATGCATATGCAGAACTAGAGTTACAAAACAGCTATGACTGAGGGTTCTCACAGTGGGACAGTTTGGAGCTGGCTGCGAAGTGGCCTTATGTATAATCATAAAAAGGACAGAGGAGCGCATCGGCCTATGATTTCACTGTTCTAAGAAATTTCCTGATAAGAAAAGTCCCCCCTTCCAAGGCAGAGCAGTATCTTTTCTGCACCTTCCATCCTTTGTGAATGGCTGTGTGAGGGTTCTCAAATTTTTGTTGTTGGTATCCGCAAAATTATTGCGGATCGGTGCAGAGTTTTGTTTATATGGATTATATTTATAGATGTTGACCACATTAGAAATAAGAAGGAAACGAATTTGACAAAAGAAAAAAGGACACAGTGACCATGTAAAATATTAGAATTAAGGAAGGAGAATCAACAGGGTTGGAGTGTCATCATCTCTCTACAGATGGGACTTATACCTGTATCTTTTTCTGCTTTGCAGTATGATCAAAAGGAGTCATAAGATCATTCATTCATACTTGGAGAGGATCTTAAAAGCTATAAATACAATCCCATGATTTCCCAGATGATAATTGAGGGAGAGAAAAGTAAAGTTGCTAGTCCAGGGTCACACAGGTAGTGAGTAACAGAGTTAAGATTTATACCTAGGATTTCTGACCCCAAATCCTGCACTCTTTTCACTGAAAGATTTCTTTTTTTTTAACTAAATAGGTGTTAATATCATAATAGATTATGTTTGCCATGACTGACTGGACTAATCATTGAACAAGAAAAAAAGGAAAGAAAATACTACTTTTGAAAAACATCCTTTGTCCAATTCAAACATCTTTTAACATCTGTATTAACAGATTAACATCTGTTCTGTGTTTAGTGTTTTGTATTATGTATTGGGGATATGAAAATGAGTAACTTCCAGGACATTTCCAGTCTCTACAAGGACCATCACCTCCCCACTGGAAAATGAAATTCTACACCCTGAGCTACTCTGGGCTATGATATGCCAGTTTGGGCTTTAACTTACTGAGATCCAGAAACTTTATGGACATCTCCACTCATGTCACCAAGTGTTTCCCCTGTTTTTCTGTTCCTTATTGTTGTCTTCCTCCATTAGTGTCCCCAAAGAGAATTTTAAAAGAAAAAGGGTCCTTTCTGCAAAAAAAAAATGATATATGGTAACAAAGAAGTAGAAACTAAGGGAGCATCCATCAACTGGAGAATGATTGAACAAACTATGGTTCAACAATGTAATGGGATACTACAATACTATGAGAAACAAAGGAGACAGTTTCAGAAGATTGCATGAATTGATGCAGTGAGGACAGAACTAGACAATATATACCTCAGAATAATTTTTAAGTGCTAATATAAAATACACTGGATGACAAAGGCAACCAACTATTTTTCTTTAAAAACCAACAAGTTCATAGACATTCACCCTGAACTCAAGAAACTTGAGAATAAGCATGCTTCCTGCACAGTGCCTTCAGCCATCCTCCTAAGAAGCAATCTCTGTGAAGATACAGGCTAACCCTGTTTCTGCAAGGGCTACACCTATAGCTACTGAGTACTCAGAAAAGAAAGTCCAACACCAGAAACTGATGGGATTGTCACAGTGAAAATGACAATAAAGATAAGCCATCACCACCCCCAGGACTTTTCCATCTGACTTGCATATGAAACCTCCTCTATGTAGCTCTTCCTCTTAAAAATGTGAGCTCCTAGAGATGAAGAACTGTCTTAGTTTTCTATCTAAATCTTCAGCATTTAACAGAGTGCTTGGGATATAGGATTTAAGATATACGCCATTCACTCATTCTTTTTTCACCTAACAAAAAGTTTCCTGTATTCTCATGAATATGATGTATGTGACTGAATAATAAACTAAACATTTGTATGTCACTTAGAAGTTGCTTTGACCTAGTATATTTAGTGATTAACTTAAAATGCACTGTTTTTTTTACAATTTATACTTAAACTTTTTTTCTCCTTATTAAGAATGTTTACATTGATTTAATTTAAATTTTCCAATGGATTACCAAAATGAAAAACATATTTAGCTTTATATTAGCAGACTTAATTAAAATGAAAGAAAGATGCTAAATGTCTTTGGGAGAAATTTAACAAATGACAAATTTACATGTAAGAGCATTTCACTGGTTAAATGTTCAATTAAACAGGCTTATTTTGATTTGTTAATGATGATGTTTAGTCATTGGTTTCAAACTATTATAGATTATGACTATTATCAGAAAGGAAACATTTCATGAGAAAATTGTGGAAAAGTAGCAATGTCTATAATTTCCCCAACAATCTCTGAACTTCATAAAACCTGTAAGGTAAATCAATGTGCTCACATAAACAAACTTATTTTAGAGTATGAAATAAGCCAACAACTTCAGTATAAATTCTTGGGAACAAAACAAGTGGGTATTCAGGAAATCTATGAATGGATTTCAGAGGATCTAGGAACTTTTAAAAATATGTTGACAAATGTATTTCAGTATAAAGTATTTTATGCATTTAAAATCATCATTCTGAGATTGGGAAAGGGCACAGGTTTTACCATGTTCTCCCAGAAAAAGTGAAGTACTTCTGCTCTATATCCTATTCAGAGGGATAACAATCTACATGAGCACAGGGCATGGTCATTCTGACAAAATCCCAGATCATGCACAGTTCAGCAGCCTGTTCACCTAAGTTACCCTGGCCTCATCATGAAGGTAGGATACTAGGTATACATGTTATGTTATGGGATCCTACAGTGTTATCTGAAGTCAACAGCTCAATTAAAACAAAAATAAAAGGCAATAAGAGGCAGTGTGGTATATTGCTAAGTTCACTGGACCAGGAACCAAGACAAATTAGAATGCTGCCTAGATCTCCTTGATGATGATAATAATGACCAGGATGATGATGACATTAATATAGCTCTTTGTGGTCTGCAAAGCTCTTTTACATCCATTATCTCATATGATCCTCACAATAATTCTGGAAAGTACATACTATAATCATTCCCACTTTATAGATGAGAAAACTGAGAGTACAAGTGATTAAGTGATTTGAAGAAGGCCCCACAATTAGTTAAGTGTTGGGATGAGTCCTTAAGCAGGCCTCTTCCCCCATTTTGTCTCAGTTTTCTCACTTATGAAATGAAGAGGTGAGACCATATGGTCTTTAAGATCTCCAGCAATTCTAAAATTCTCATATTCCAAGATCTTCTAGTGTTAGACTTTGATGTATTATCAAATAGGTGTAGCTCTGCTTCAGTAAAATAAAGAATGAAAGTTGGGTTATACTTACAAAGGAACTCCACTGAGAGTTCCCCACCTTATTTGTGTACTCATTATTGTTCAACCTGGAAACTAGTACACAAGCTGTGTCCATTTGTAGGTCTGAATGAGTTTCAGAAATGTTTCTTCTTTTTTCTCCTCCTTTCAAACAAGTAGGGACATTCATTACTGGAGTCCAAGGCAGCAAATGAAAAATCTGTTTGTTATTTATATCACTACAGTGACAAAGATGCCACTGTGTCATCATGCATCCTCCCTCCAGATTAGCACCAGAGCTGTCCAACTCTTATTATGTGAAGGCTCACAAAAATAATGGGTGAACAAACAAGACTATAAATGGAATGGAACGTGAGGAAGAAACACTATGAACATGCTAGGTAAGAAAAGAGCATCCAAACATTCATCTCATTTTTGAGATTTTCATGGAAAACTTCTAATGGAGGATGGAGAAATCTCCATACAGCAAACCAGAACAGGGAGCGAAAGAACTTGACTACTGGAAGGGAATTCAATTTGTTTTCAGGGCATTGTGTCTGTGGACTCATGTTCTTTATCCAGCACAAGCCAATATTTAAGTTATAGCTTCTTTTAACTCTATCATTTACATACCATCATTATTGAGTTTATGAATATTGCTCGTCAAAATAAGTTGTGGTTTATCGTCTAACTTGTGCTCCATCTGCTGGCTGGCTGGCCACACGACAACAGAGAACCTTGAATATAATACTGTACTGGTAATAAATTTCACTGTCGTTCATCATGCTAAGTGACACTGGACAGGATATTAAAATAATAAAGGCTTAGAACATCTAACTAAATACTATGATATCAGAACATTTTGGCAGTCACATTTGGTCTGACCTGCTTTTGTTAATGTCTTAATCATACAAAAATACAGATTTTGTCATCCATATGGCAACTTTTGAATAAAAACATTTGTAATCATGATATGGATGGTTGGTATTATAAATCTATGCAGGCAACATATTTCAAAAATATTGATATCCCCACTCCATTATGACTTCAGTTTGCATCTCCCCTCCTTGGGAGATCAGTTTCACAGATGCACACTAATTCACTTTCTCTGTTACCTTTCTTTGGGCTCTGACTACCAGTTTTCACATAATTGCTTCTGTGAAAAAGTAACTAGCCTTCCATCCTCCTGATAAGGACTTCTCCACTCCCAAAGGATAATTAATCTTAGAAGAAAGTGAAGGTTATCAAAGGCAGCCACTTTCTTCCATGGTTGATTACTGTTATTCTTGTGTATTTTATACCTGCAAGTGATGAAGGAAGAACAATTGTGGCCCAATCATGAATTGTTGATCTTTTTGGAAAAGGTGCTCCCTGGCAAAGCTAGGGCTGTTCTTCAGTTACTACTCTGGTGACTATTTTCTGTTACAATGGAGGTACAATGGAGGAAAAAACAAAACCTGCTTCCTCCCTGATATTTTTGATAAAGATAACTACCAACAGAAGAGTGCCTTTTAAAAAAATAAGAAAATTTAAAGGACTATCTAAAACAAAACATACTGCCAATCCCTATATTTTATTTTCCTGATAGAACAAATGAATTAAAAGAAATCTCAGTAAAAAAACAAAACAAAACAAACCTTGGGAATCTCATGACAAATTTGTTTGAACACTACATGTAATAGTGTACTAAAAAGAATCAGTTACTGAATTAATTCAAATAATTGTAATAATAATTATTATATATATACACATATATGTATACATATTAGTTAAAGCAGGAATGTAAAATCACAGAGGAACAACATAAAGGCTACTAGAGGTGTGTTTCGGCTTCATAAAAAATTAAATCTAATTCTGGAGTATATTTTCAAGGACATGCAAATTAGCAGGTTGGTAAAGAAACAATTTGCTGAGGTCTAGAGACTTAGTAGTGAGTAGAGCCAAGAGACAGATTTCCTATTATGTTTTCTTTAATAGTCCAAGAATATACAAACTTAACAGCAACATAGCCAGCCTCTCCTATAACACCCAGCTAAAAAGGAATAAGCAAGCTGAGCAACATTTATCATCCAGGGATGTGTTCTAGAACTTCTCTTTCCATAAGACAGCATCAGTCAGATTGGACATGTATGCCATTTCCCAGTTTCCACAAAGATTCTGTCATGAGCTGGACTCTACAAGCAAGACCATTGGCATTTGGCAATTATGAAAAGCCCAAAAGAAAGGAAGAGGAAGCTGAAAAGTTCTCTGAGATCAGAGTTCTTTTTTAGGAGAAGTAAAATCAGGAGCAAAAAGAAAAACAGCCACAACTAACGTACATGTAATATGACTAATGGACTGGAGATTCAAAGCAGCTCTTGGTAAACTGTTAGCAAAGGAAACCATGGAATTCAACACTCCTATATTGTGGAAAAGCTAAAAGGAAAAGGACAGAAAGAGAAATTTCATTAGGAAGAAGAAAGTATAACAAAATCTTAAATGATTTATCAGAGAGAGCAAAAGAAGGAGAGGGCCAGTACCATGAAGAAGTGGAGAGCTTGCTGGCCACCAAGTCACAAGGTTTCCCTTCTGCCACTAGTTCTGTAACCTCAGGCAAAATACTTCACCTCACAGTATCCCCATAATTAACTCTCTAAAAGCAAGGATTGCAAATCGGCATTGATAAAGGTAATTCTTCTCCCAGAATTCTTTCTTTTAATGAAATGAGATGTAGTTGCTGATACATTGTTGGTGGAACTGTAAATGGATGTAACCATTCTGGAGAGCAATTTGGAACTATGCTCAGAAAGTTATCAAACTGTGCATACCCTCTGAACCAGCAGTGTTTCTATTGGGCTTATATCCAAAAGAGATCTTAAAGTAGGGAAAGGGACCCACATGTGCAAAAATGTTTGTGGCAGCCCTTTTTGTAGTGGCTAGAAACTGGAAACTGAATGGATGCCCATCAATTGGAGAATGGCTGAATAAATTATGGTATATAAATGTTATGGAATATTATTGTTCTGAAAGAAATGACCAAAAGGATGATTTCAGAAAGGCCTGGAAAGACTTGCATGAACTGATGCCGAGTGAAATGAGCAGAACCAGGAGATTATTGTACATGGCAACAACAATACTATATGATGATCAATTCTGATGGATGTGGTTCTCTTCAACAATGAGGTACTTCAAACGAGTTCGTATTGTTCAGTGATGAAGAAAGCCATCTAAACCCAGGGAGTAGACTATGGGAACTGAGTGTGGACCACAACATAGCATTTTAACACTTTCTGTTGATGTTTGCTTGCATTTTTTTCCTTCTTAGGGTTTTTTTCTTTCTATTTTCTAGATTTGATTTTTCTTGTGCTGCAAGATAACTGTATAGATGTGTATACATATATTGGATTTATTGTATATTTAAACATATTTAACATGTATTAGAGTACCTGACATCTAGGGGAATGGGTGGGGGGAAGAGGAAAAAATCTGGAACAGAAAGTTTTGCAAAGGCCAATGTTGAAAAATTACTCATATGTTCTGTAAATAAAAAGCTTTAATAAAAAAAATGAGATGTAGTCTCATTTCTCTCCTTACTGTCACATCAATTCTACCCACTTCCCACCACCAAAAAAAGACCACATCTTATCAGTAGACTTGAAACATTAAAAATATCGTCAACAATAGAATCAAGCCCAATGGAGCTTTATATGGTAAGAAGATGGGGAAAGGAAATTCCATTTTTTCAAAAAAAAAAAAGAAAAATTGTAAACAATCGATTTAAATTTAAATTCCTTAAAACTTGAAACTCAGAGAAGTTAATTTACTTTCCCAAGGTCACACATCTAACAACAGATGTGAGGACTGGGATACAAAGCCAGGGCGCTCTTGACTCCAACCCCAGTATTCTTCCTACTAAATCATGCTACAAAACAAGCAAGAAAAAAAGTTAATAGATACTTTGTTCAAATGTTTCAAATTATGGTTTTAATTTGTATCTTACATAGTCATGATTTCATCAATATGGGTATTCCTCTGCTTATAGAGATCACAACCTTTCCTTGTAGACACTCTTGCTCCAGTTCAGATGGCCAAAAACAATTCTTCCTCTCTGATGAGACTGGTGGCCTCTGTCTCTGAATGACCTGACCTATACTCAGCTGGTCCCCAGCAGTCACATCTCCTGTCTGTATCTTATGCCTGGAATATTGTCCTTCCTAACCTTTAACTCCTGGAGTCCCTTCTTTCCCTCAAGACTCAGCTTATTAAGCATGTCCCTCATTAAGACCAAGATTCCTTATTCAAGAAAGGAAAGAAAATAATGACCTGGAAGAAGGATTCTCTAAGAGGGTGAGGTACCCCACAATTTTCATGCTGGCAAAGGATACTGTGCTAATTGTATCAGGCACTGAAATATTATGAAAAAAAAAACCTCCTGAAAGAGACCCATAATTACTTAGGGCAGTTTGGCCTGATCATTGGCATAGCCAAAAACAATGTGGATGAAGAATGCCTTATATCCTCACTATGACATCGAGTTGGCTGGACTGCCCTATGGCTAGGTCATCATGGATAGGACACACTAGGAAGACAGTAAACAGAAACCACAAGTGAAGAGAAAAAAGAATAGGCTGGATTACATTTGAGAAACTACACAGTTCTTTCAGTGATGCCAGGCATCTCCCTGAAACAACATAACAACAACAGCATAACAACATTCTCATTCTGCCTTTTTAATATAAATATTCTTACAATGAAGTTATATAGTTGGTAATTGTGGGATACTACCATATTTCCAAGTAACCAAAATTGCGGCTCACACAGAAGGCAAGTCCCAAGGTGGTAGAGTCCCAAGGTAGGGTATAACATGTTATCCATAATGAACTGCACACAAAAAGCAACATCAAAAGGAACATCAAAGAAATATATCATCACAGTAGGGGGTGAACCGATTACATAGTGAGACCAAGGGACAATAAATTAATATTCTGAAAGACCTATTGGAACTCATGTCAGATCAAGAGATATACAGGAAGGTTTCCAGCACACAAAGTAGACTTTCTATAGAGGATTTATAGATGAATATGGAAAAGAATAACTGAGATCACAGACTCACTGAAGCACTGAATGTTATCTATTAAAATAAAAGAATAAGCAAGGTATGGTGCTAGTTCTCAAAGAACTTAGAATCTAGGGGGGATATGAAAAAAAATGTTTCTTAAAATGAATGCCACATCTTCTATCAAACTTTAGGTTCCTTAAAGTAAGGGATTCTGTACCAGTGATCATTTTTGTTTCCTCCCCTAGTACTTGGAATGCTACTCTGCACACACAAGTTATTTAATGAGCACTTATGAATAAATGGATTACAGTTTTATAAAATTTAAGCTTACATATTAAATGCTTAGCTATGTCTACATACCAGCCAGAAAAAACAAATATATTTGGGATATTACCTATGCTAATACCTACAACTGTTCCAAACTCCTCAAGCCCCTGAAACTACCTTCTTCTCTACATATCACAACTATTTGACATCATCCTCATTCTCTCTTCTTTAACTTTAGTTTTTTGTAAAGAGGTGGTCGTTCTCCTTCCCAAGACCATCCCTTCTATATAGATACTTCCTTGATTCAATTCACCTATAGCAGATTGAACTCACAATCATGTCTTCTCTTTCTCTAATCTTCAGGCTCTATCTGCTTGTTCCTTCTCTGTTTCCAAAAAATAGGGACTCCCCTGAACTTTTTCAAATTCCTCTCCAAACAATTTTAAATAAGGCCTCAAAAAGAATTCTGAAATGACAGAACTCAGAAAAGAATAAGGTGAGACAATTTTTAGCCCAAGACAATTGAGAAAGTTGGCAGGAAAACTCTGTTGCACCTGCAGACTTTGAGGGCAAATGAACTTATGGAGGCAGCTTCTGGAGCTCTTAATCCACAGAAATTAAAGGGGTCAGAGAACTGATCAGAAGGAGATTACAGGGGTCCCTTTGCTGGCACTGAAGAGGGTGCAGTCCTGGGTCACAGTCTCAGGTCAAAGAGGAGCATTAGCACACTCAAGTTTGTAATCACAGAAGGGCAGAGATCCTGGTCACAGCTCCAGGGTGAAAAAGAATACTTCTGGGCACTCACTGACCAGAGCTTAGGCCAGGAGTGTAATAAACACACCACTCCTTAGATCAAATCATCATGGAAGAACTAAAAACTTACAGACACCCCACCCCCAAGCTCCCCCCGCCCCTGCCAAGCCTAGCTCTAAAAACTACTGCATAAAAAAATCTGAAGCTTGGGACAGTGTCTCCTCTCCCTGGGAAGAACCCAACTTTAACATAAAGTTTAAGAAACAGACTGGGAAAATAAGCAAACAAAGAATATAGAACATTAATATAGAAAACAGAATATTACTATGGTGACAGGGAAGCTCAGAAGACAAATTAAGTGGATTCTTTCAGTTTCTATTTTTACCATCCAATTCTAGAATATCAGTTTTCCTTGATAATTTCTTGAAATATGATGTTTAGGCTCTTTTTTATTATGGCTTTCAGGTAATACAATAATTCTTCAATTATTTCTGCTGGATGTATTTTCCAAGTAAGTTGTTTTTTCCAATGAGATATTTAATATGTTCTACTTTTAAAAATATCATTTTAGTTGTGTTTTAATGTTTCTTAATGTCTTATGTGCAATTCAAATTTCTAAAGATTTTAGCATATAATTGCTTATAATGTCAAATTCCAGAGCTTCTAGGTCAGGGAGAAAATATTGCAAACAACCAGAAAGAAGCAAATTCAAATATCAAGGAGCCATAGTCAGAATCACACAATATTTAGCAGCTTTTACATTAAAGGATCAGAAGGCTAGGGATATGACATTCCAGAGAGCAAAGGAACTTCAAGTTATGCTGTTTACATTCCTACACAGAAAGATGGTACTTGTAACTCTTAAGAACTTTATCATTTGATGAGAGTAAGATTCACACAACACTCAAAAAAAAAAGAACTTTATCATTATTAGGATAATTAAAAGAAGTATAGATAGAGGGCATTAGATTTGAGTTAGATATGATGGTATGATAGGTAAAAAAATAAGGGATGAGAAAGAATAATTCACTGGAAGAAGGGAGAAAAGAGTAGAATGGAATATATTATCTCACATAAAAGAGTTACAAAAGAGTTTTTACAGTACAGGGGAATATGAGGGAGGGAAGGGAGAGCCTTTGAATTTCACTCTCATCAAAACTGGCTCAAAGAGGAAATAATGTACACATTCAGGTATAGAAATCTCTTATTCAATAGGAAAGTAGGAAGCAGAGGGGTAAGAGAAATGAGGAATGACATAAGGGAGAGCAGATGAGGAGAGATGATAATTAGAAGCAAAATACTTTTGAGCATGAACCTCCTATGTTATCAGCCAGTCTCACTTCCTCCAACTCCAACTTCCAAAATTAGCTTTAAAAATTAATAGGGCAAACTTACTTTTCTAAAGTAAGTCTAAAGATGTCCAATCCAACTGGACCACCACAAGAAGGAGACTACAAACATCATCAGAGTAACAGTCCTAATTATATGAAGTGGAGAAATCATTTTATCATAAAAATATGCAGAAGCAAAGAAATGCAGTATCTGGACACTGAAATGATCCTGGAAATTGAGCTTCATTACTTCTTTTATTCTTGCAATCCACATTCCTGTTTCCTCCATTCAAAAGATGCTAGCTTTGGAGAGGAAGAGGAACAGAAGAAGAAGAGGAGGAGAAAGAGAAGAAAAAGAAGAACAACACAACATATGAGTAACCTAGATGAAATAGTCATCAGCCTAGATCTGGTATCTAAATATAAGTTATCCATATATTCATCAGACTCTAATTCTTTGGCCTTGGAAAAGTCCAAAAGGTTGCAATTCTCTTATGGCTCTTTATAAACCCAAAGATATAGAAATGTCACAAATTGAATAAAGGCAAATGACATAATTGAAGAAAAATTGGTGACAGCAGGATGGTGGATGAGTAGGCCTTGGACTGGAAAACAGTAAGTCTTGACATCTAATTCATTTCAGATACTTCCTAGCTGTGGCATCCTAGCCAAGTCATATTCCATTCTTCCACCTTTGTCAAATGGTCACAATTACAATAACGACATTAGCATGTTTCTAAAACTTTGCATGAAATGGAAAAATTTCTGCATAGATAAAATTAATGCAGCTAGGATAAGACTCAAAGTGGTCAAATGGGGAAAAGTTTATATCAAATTTCTCTAAAAAGGATTTGGTACCCAAGATATAAAACAACAGATATAAAGCCAAATTCCATTCTCTAAGACATAAGAACTAACATTTCCCAGAACATTTGCAAAATATTAACAACCACATGAACAAATACTCCAAATCACTGATAATAAGAGAAATGCAAATTAAAACAATCTTAAGGTTTTACCTCATTCCTTACAAATTGGTAAAAAAAAATGACCAAAAAAAAAAAAAAAGAGAGAGAGAGAGAGAGAACTGGTCAGTGTTGGAGGGATTGTGAGATGACAGGCACACAAATACATTACTGATAGAAATGTGAATCAGCGCAACCATTTGGGAAAGCAATTTAGAATTATGCAAATAAAGCAACTAAAATGAATATACCTTTTCACTCAGAAATTCTACTACTGAACTACCAAGGAGGTCATTAATAAGAAGGTCTCTCCCTCTATGTCAAAATATTTTTAACAACATTTTTGTAACATCTAAGAATCAGAAATAAAATAGATGCCTATTGAGTAAGGAATAGGCCAAACAAATTATGGTATATAAATGTATTGTATGTGAAAAGTACAGAGAAGCATGGAAGGACCTACATGAACTAATGCAGAGTAAAGTAAGCAGAGCCAAGAAAACAATATACACAATGAATAAAACAATGTAAACAGATCTCTCTCTCTCTCTCTCTCTCTCTTTCTCTCTCCCCTTCCTCCTCCTCCTCCTCTCTCTCTCTTTTTCTCTCTCTCTTACACACATACAAACACACACAGTTGAAAAGGACAAATGTATTAAGACACTTCTTACTGGCCCTTTTATGGAAGTGGAAAGTCCACAAATATTGCATGTTTTACATATATTCAAACATTTTCAATGTTTTGATTTGTTATACTGATTTTTTTCAATATATATGGGACTGGCTTTCTGGAATGGGAAAGGATACTGAGGGAAACTATGATGAAACTTATTTTAAAAAAATAAGACAAATAAAAACTTATTTTAAAAAACAGATTGAGGGCTACTTGAGGGTTTGAATCTTCTTCCCTCTCTCTTCACTTTCTAGCACTTGCAACAGTTCCCAGAACATAGTAGACATTTGCTAAATGCTTGTTTACTAATTGCCTAGGGCCTCCCCTCCAAAAAATGACCTTGGGTGCACATTTGTATATATCTATATATGTACATGTTTGTCTCCCTCAGTAGACTGTAAGCTCCTTAAAGGAAGACTTCTCAGTTTTGACTCTGTATCCCTAAATACCTTGCATAATGCCTGACCTATAGTAGTCATTTAGTAAATGCTTGCTGATTGTTAATTGAGACTTATTCATCACTGTCAGATTTTCATCAGTACTGAAATGCATTTAACATTACAGGATATTAAGCACAGACCAGATATTTAAATTACAGGTAAGAAAAGTAACACTTGATGGTATGACCATATATCTTAAATACATTCTTCTTTTCTAGGAAATAAATTATCAGCAACATTTTGATCCAGAATCAGCTAACAATTACTAAAAATCATATAACCCAAAAGGAGACACTAAACCAAAAGCAAAAAAGCTCCCAGACTTTGTCCAAAGATAAAGCATTAAGGCAATGCCAGAGTTTAGGGTCTGTGGTTTATCTTGAGGCAAAAGGAGAATTTGTCTTAGGTGCCCTGTTGCTTTTTTCCTTTCTTGCCTTTTATTTCTATTTCACGTTTTCCTTTCTCTCTTACACAGGCACCAGTTCTCTCCTGCTGCCCAACTTTAAAAAAAATGTGATAAATTCATTCACACTAAGATATGGATGACTTGAATGAGTTCTGTCTTCTAGAGAGGTTTGCTCATTAAGATTAGATTGTGAGGACTTTAAGACCTTGACTAACAAAATCAACCAAATTGTTAATCATGTGTGTTGGGTGTATAAGAGGTCATTTTCTTCTTTTGTCATCTTTGCTAATCTGATGGGTGTGAGTAGAAGCAGATATAGCAATTCTCTGAATAGAAAGAGAAAGGTTTCATTATATTGTGTAATGGCAATAATAGTAAGTAATGTTAACAACTTGCTCCACAACTTTGATCCTACCTGAAAGTGACAAATTATGAAGGGGCTGCTGGAAAACAAGCATGCTATTGCATTGTTGGTAAGGGTATGAACTAGTCTAAGCATTCTGGAAAGCAACTTGGAATTGTGCCCCAAATGTGACTAAACTGTCTAGAATCATTGCCTTAGCAATACCAGTACTAGTCCATACCCCAAAGCTATTAAAGAGAGAGAGAAAAGACATATATAGATATAGATATTTATATATCTCTATGTACAAATATATAGATATACATATTTACATGTATATGGATATCTATATATCTATATCTATATATCTCACATCTCTTTTCACAGTTTCAAAAAAACTAGAAACTAAGGAGGTACCCATGTATAAAAAGAGATAGATAAGTCACAATATATGAATGCAAGGGATTATTATTGTATCATAAAAATTACTAAATGGGCATTGTCAGAAGAAACTCAGAAGACTCTATGAACTCATGTGGGTGACGTGAATAGAATTAGAAAATTTTATACAATGACAACAGCATTACAAAGGAGTAAATTTGGGGGCTGCTAGATGCCACAGAGAATAAAGCACTGGCCATGGAGGCTGGAGGAATTGAGTTCAAATTCAACCTCAGATACTTGACATTTACTAGCTATGTGACCCTGGACAAATCACTTAACTCCAACTGCCTTACAAAAAAGAAAAGTAACTTTGAAAGACTTTAGAACTCTGATCAATAACATAAGTCACAATTCCAGAAGACCAAAGATAAAGCATGATACCCATCTCCTGCCAGAGAGGTGATAGACTTAAAATGCAAAAGAAGACATATATTTTTCGACACGGTTAATATAGGATTTTTTTTTGCTAGACTGTGCATATATTTCAAAGGGTTTTCTTTTTCCTTCAAAGAAAGTCAATTGGGAGGAGTAAACAGAGACATAATAGATGCTTGAAAAAAAAAAGAATTAAAAAAAATCAGTTCCAGAAAGCTGGTAGAAGAAACTGGACTGTTGTCATAACAATGCCAGAATGATTTCTCTAAAATACTCCTCTGATCTTGTCAATCTCCTGATGAAAAATGTTTAATGGTTACCCCACTGACTAAATTCCTCAACTTCTCCTTTAACCTTCCCCAAATAAAATGTAACCTTTTGAACTTTTCCAATCGTATTTTCTACTATTCCATCTTGCATACACTATATAATTCTAACCAACTGTATTAATTGCAACTTCCCAAACTCATCCCATTATTTCTCACATCTGTTTCTTCACTTTCTCTCTTCTATCCCTGGAATGACTTCTCCCAGTCCAACTCCATTGATGAAAATCCATCGGCCACAGCTCCAATGCTCTCTTCCATGAAGTCTCCACTGTTCATCTGGGCTAGAAGCATTCTTTGTCTCCCTGGATAAAGCACACAGCCTTTGATACCTTCATGTTCTTCTTTATATTATAGCAATTATGTATATGTCATCTAGACTGTACTCTGCTTGAAGAAAAGAACTACAATGTCTTCATCTTTGTAACCTCTGGCATAATAAATGCTTAGTCAGTGTTTACTGAATCAAACTGAAAACATTTTTGTTTCAATATATACAAAATGTTTCCAAAATTTAATTAAAAGCAAGGGTCATAGAACTCCAAAGATTAGCTTGATAGCTTAAAGACAAATGTCTTGTTTTCATCCTTTGTATGCAGAATTCCCAGAATCGTGGGCCATATTTAACAAGGGAGCTATTTGAAGAGTTTCTATACCATATAACAAAAGGAAATGTAACTTCCTGATTTAAAATTAAATCTGATGAAATTAGCAACAATGTTATTAGAAACAGGATAAATGTCAAGAATTCATTATTTTATTTCAAAGTGAGTTTATCATAAATCTGCCCTATGACACATAATAACTTATAATGTTTTGCAGGTTATTTGATAGCAAGTTCAACAGTGTAGGTGAGCGACAATGTGAGCTGCATGATAATGACTCCCCAGGGAAACCCGCCTGAAGGATACAGGAAGGGAATATTCAAATGGAAAAATATATATTTGAAAATTTATTGTTTTTCTAATAAGAACATCAAAAAATATACAGTATTTCAAATCAAACAGATCAAGGATGCTTGAGAAATGCATAACTGCAAAAAAAAATCTACTGGCTCCAAGTCTAAATTCAAAATATTTAGTACCTCATACGCTGAAATACACGACATGATTATATAAAAGAAAATTTATGTGACATGCCTTTGGTCTCTTGTGGAAATATGAACTAAATGCCGTAGCAGATTGATTTGATCTGGCATAAAAAAAATAAGAAAGAATTAGAGAGCACGAAAAACTGGCTGTTTTCAAATCTTCTGTACCAAACTGAACTCTTTAAAATTGTGATGACTACACACTGAAGTTGTTCCAATTCCCCCCCCACCCAAGATATATTGGTTGAAATAAATTAATTATTCCAGAATATTTCACCTGGGAATATTAATTTAATATTGTATTTCATCTACGAAGTATTCTATTTAGTTGACTGTGGCCATTCTTTCCTGAAAAAATACCTGAAAAATCTCCATTCTTAAACAGGTTTTTCCTGATACCAGTGATAGTAACAAGGTGCATCAGGAAAGGCTGTAGGTTCTAGGCCTAACTCCACCAATAAATTGTAGTATGGCCTTAGGCATTTCACTTTGATTCTCTGAAACTCAGTTTTCTTACCTATAAAATGAAGCAGTTGGACAACATGACTTCTACAGTTTCTCCTGACTCCAACATGCTAGAATCTTTCAAATAGTAAGGGCAGCTAGAAATCCAACCCCTAACTCAAATATAATCACAGAATGTCACTGACCCTTTCAGAGTGATATAACCTCAATCACAATATGCAACTCCCTATGGAATCAGGCTTCTCAACTTGTCCTGTTCTGTTACTCCAAAAGGTTATAGTTAGACTATGTATCGGTAACATGACCAAACTAAGGGAAAGGCAGAGAGTCACCAACTGCAATCCTTTTGGTGAGAGAAGACCATTGGGCCTTAACAACTGTCCTGTAACTATTGCCCAAGGTCCACCAGACCTTATCCCTATCCTGTCACCAATGCCCTCTTCAAGCCCACCACATCTTAACATATGGCATTCCTCTTTGCCATCAAGGCCTCTGGGCCTTTCCTTCTGTCTTACAGCTAACCCCTCCTATATGTGTTGTCTCCATCAATTAGAAAGTGAGTTTCTCATGTAAACAGTGTGGCTTTTTTGCCTGTCTCCCCCATGCCTATGTAGTGCTTATAGAATAGTGAACACTTAATAAATGCTTTTTCATTCATTCCTTCATTCTAAATAGATAAATAAGAGGTTTGCTATACTTGCTTGTATAATGCTTTGCTATCAGTTAAATTTTTACCACTCTCTATACATTTTGGAGGAGTTTGTTAGGCCTCAGTTTGGCTCTGAATGTATCCACTAATTTCACAGTTCTAAATATTCATTTATTTCCCTAAAAGTTCCTTCTCCTTTCCTCATCTCACATCATTCACACATCTTTTCCTAATTGCTCCTCCTCTACTCCTGTCACACATGAAGACAGACATAGCCTAGCCTTCTCCATAGAAAAGAAACTCTTCCACATGAACCCTTCATCCCACTTCCTCCAAACTAATGCAAAAGATTGCTCTGAACACTTAATAAATGCTTGTTGCTTGCCTCATTGGCTCAAATCTTCCATTTCTCCCTTTCTACTACGGACTCCTTCCCTGCTGTCTAAAAGCAAACCCATGTGTCCCCTTATCCTTAACAAATTCCTTTTTCTGACCATCCTCACCAGCTATCATACTATCTCTCTCCTCTCCTTCTTGACTAATTTGTCCACCTCCACTACTTCTCTCACTCACTACACTGCAATCTGACTTTGAACCTCATCATTCAACTGAAGAATTTCTCTCCAAAGTTACCAATAATCTCTTATAAGCCATATCTGGTAATCTTTTCTTAACCCTTACCTTCTTAGCTTCTTGACAAATTCTGACACTGCCAATCAACATTTCCTCCTTGTTATTCTCTCCTCTCTATGCTTTAGTGACACTTTTGAATATCTTAAGTTAGATGTCTCATATGCAGCTGAAACTCAAATTCAAGACAGGAAAGTGACTTTCCTCTCTATTCAAATTTCCTTTTGAGGATATCATCATCTTTCTAGTCATGCAGGAACACAACCTCAATGTCTTCTTCAACACCTCAGTCCCAATAACCCCACATCTAATCTGTGATCAAATCTCGCTGGTTCTTTCACAATCTCTCTCACACGTGTCCTCAAGTACGGATCTGAACACATGACTTTCCCCCAGTCTGTCAACACTAGGATAAAATAGAGACTCTTTTGTTTGTAATTTAAAGCCTGTTCCACTCGCCTATTATTTTACCTTAGTTCAGGCATTCTATTATCCAGCTCTACTGGTCCACTTAATGTTTCTAACCCATGACAGCCCAACTCTCAATGCCACACTTTTGCATTGTCTTCCATGCCTAGGATCTGCTTTTGTGCTTTTGTGCATGCTTGCTTTCTCTCTCCTTTCCACCCTCTCTGTCTCCCTCCCTCTCCCCTCTCTCCCTTTTTCTCTCTTCCTCCTTCCCTGCTTCTTCCTCCTAGCTTGCCTCAGATCTCAGCTTAGAGTCTCCTTTTTTATAGTAGGCCTTTCCCAGTGTCTTCCTTCCATACCCTTCCACTATTACCTGTCCTTTTAGATTATCTTCCATCAGCACTTTGGGTATATACATAAATAACATTCCAATAACAATGTAATAATATATGTGTGTATACATACCTATATCTATATCTATATAATTATATATGTGTATATATATACATGTATTTGCACATACACATACAGAACACAAATTTCAGTAATCCCCCCTTTCTTTTTGTATTTGAGATCACTTCTCTACAAAGTTCAGAACTGAGAATCACCTGCAGTATCTATCATTAACTCTATTATATATCTCAAAGCTAAGAAAAAGAGCATATTGAGGGTGGGGGAAGAGAACAATGGATTCAAGAGTCTGAAGGTCTCTGTTCATTTTCCAGACTCACTATTCACCAACCACATGGCCCTGAACACATAATGACTGCCTCTAATGCTAAATTTCTTCATATATAATAAAATTGGGATAAGAATACTTATACCTCCAACCTCACAAGATTGGTAAAAAGCTTACATGAGGTCACTGATAAAAAGCATTATATCATTTTAAGTTATTATTCTGTTACTCAAACTAGAAATACCAAAAACCACCTGGTGATATGTAGACTGTTATTAACATATATTTTACCACACAGGATACTGTTCTTTAATAACCAAGACTGGCATTTTCATAAATGTATTGACAAGTTAAACATTGCCTATTCCACCTATGACAAATCAGGGCATGTTTTTACAGAATTCCAGAATCTCTCAGGTAGAAAGAACCTCAGAAACCAGCTACTCTAATTCATAGCTGGACAAAAGTTAACAAAGGACCTGCCAAGTGGTGTGAGAATCTGACTGAAGACTTCCAGTGAAGAAGCAGCTCAAACTTCCAGAAGTAGTTATTCTATTTCTGAATAAGCCCATTTGACAGAAAGTTTTCCCTAACGTCAAGTTTAAATGGGACCTTTGTAACTTCCACCCACTTTCCATTCCTCTTGGTGTTCTGAGACAAACAGAACAAGTCTAATCCCTCTGCTTCAAGAAAGCCCTTCAAAGACCAAAAGAAGGAGGCTAACAAGCACCGTTTAAGTATTTTCTTCCAAGGATAAATAGCCCCAGTTCTTTCAACTAATCCTTATATGACAGGAACTCAAGTTCCTTCACTATCCTAGTTGCCATCCTCTCTCCATTCTCTCTAGTTTGCCAATGTCCTTTATTAAAATGCAAAATTCAGAACTGTTCTGACCAGGCCAGAAGAAAGTAGGATTTTCATATCTGTCTTCTTGGATACTATGATTCTATGATTGTAGACCAGAGTACTGTAGCTTTTTTAACCACTGTATCACACCACTGACTCCTATAGAGCTTAAGAGTCCATCAAAATCCCTACATGTTATAGACAAACTGCTATCTCGTCAGCTTTCCCCATCTAGTACTTAAGAATTCTGTTTTTGAACCCAAGATTTTAGTTCTTTTAAAAAATGTTTTTTCAGGTGCTCCAAATCACTATTCATCAGAGAAATGCAAATTAAGACAACTCTGAGGTACCACTACACACCTGTGAGACTGGTAAAATGACAGGAAAAGATAATGATTAATGTTGGAGAGGATGTGGGAAAACTGGGACACCGATACACTGTTGGTGGAACTGTGAATGGATCCAACCATTCTGGAGAGCAATTTGGAACTATGCTCAAAAAGTTATCAAACTGTGCATACCCTTTGACCCAGCAGTGTTTCTATTGGGCTTATATCCCAAAAAGATCTTAAGGGAGGGAAAGGGGCCCACATGTGCAAGAATGTTTGGGGCAGCCCTTTTTGTAGTGGCAAAAAACTGGAAACTCAATGCATGCCCATCAATTGAAGAATGGCTGAATAAATTATGGTATATGAATATTATTGTTCTATAAGAAATGACCAGCAGGATGATTTCAGAGAGGCCTGGAGAGACTTGCATGAACTGATGCTGAGCAAAATGAGCAGAGCCTGGAGATCATTATACACGGCAACAATACTATATGATGATCAATTCTGATGGACGTGGCTCTCTTCAAGAATGAAATGTTTCTTTACATTTAAGGGTTCTGATAAAGGTCTCATCTCTAAAATATATAGAGAATTGTCTCATATTTATAAAAATTCAAGCCATTCTCCAATCAATAAATGGTCAAAGGATATGAACAGACAATTTTCAGAGGATGAAATTAAAACTATTTATAGTCATATGAAAAGGTGCTCCAAATCACTATTGATCAGAGAAATGCAAATCAAGACAACCCTGAGATACCACTTCACACCTGTCAGATTGGCTAAAATGACAGGAAAAGTTAATGATGAATGTTGGAGGGGTTATGGGAGGGCTGGGACACTGATGCATTGTTGGTGGAGCTGTGAACGGATACAGCCATTCTGGAGAACAATTTGGAGCTACGCTCAAAAAGTTATCAAACTGTGCATACCCTTTGACCCAGCAGCATTTCTATTGGGCTTATATCCCAAAGAAATCATAAAGGAAGGAAAAGGCCCCACATGTGCAAGAATGTTTGTGGCAGCCCTTTTTGTAGTGGCTAAAAACTGGAAATTGAATAGATGCCCTTCAATTGGAGAATGGCTGAATAAATTATGGTATATGAATGTTATGGAATATTATTGTTCTGTAAGAAATGACCAGCAAGATGATTTCAGAGAGGCCTGGAGAGACTTACATGAACTGATGCTGAGTGAAATGAGCAGAACCAGGAGATCATTATATACGGAAACAACAGTACTATATGACGATCAATTCTGATGGACATGGCTCTCTTCAACAATGAAATGTTTCAAACCACCTCCAATTGTTCACTGAAGAAAGCCATATACACCCAGAGAGAGGGATGCGAAATGTGGACCACAACATAACATTCTCATACTCCTTGATTGATGTTTGCTTACATTGTGTTTCCTTTATCTGATATATCGTTTGTGTAGATAAGATTTTTCTTGCACACCAATGATAAGTTTGGAAATATGTATACATATATTCGATTTGCCAATATTTTAACATAATTAACATGCAGTGGATATCCTGCCATCTAGGGGAGGGGTGGGGAGTTGGGGGGAAAAATTTGTAACGGAAAGCTATGTAAGGGTTATTGTTGAAGAATTACCCACACATATGTTATGCAAATAAAATAAAAATTAAAAAAAAAAAGAAGAATGAAATGTTTCAAACCAGTTAAAATTGTTCAGTGAAGAAAGCCATATACACCCAGAGAGAGGGATATGAAATGTGGACCACAACATAACATTTTCATGCTCTCTATTGGTGTTTGCTTGCATTATGTTTCCATTCTCAGATTTTTTTTTCTTGTAGATCCGACTTTTCTTGCACAGCAAGATAACTGTAAAAATATGTATACATATATTCGATTTGTCAAGTATTTTAACATAATTAACATGTAGTAGACTTCTTACCATCTAGGGGAGGGATGGGGACTAGGGGAAAAATTAGTAACAGAAAGCTTTGTAAGGATCAATGCTGAAAAATTACCCATACATATGTTTTGCAAATAAAAAGCTTTAATAAAAAAATGTTTTTTCTTAATAGATCCAATTCAATTTTCAAGGCTGTCAAAAGAGTAGTATTAGTGACTTAAATGCTTCAGCTGCAACTAACATTTATAAAACACTATGTGCCAGGCACTGTACTAAGTACTATGAAATTATTTCATCTGATCTTCACCTCAACTCTAGCAGTTAACTGCTATGATTATCTCCATTTTATAGATGAGGAAACTGAGGTAAATGAAGTTCAATGACTTGACCAAAGTCAGACAAGCTAGTCAATGACTAAGGGCTGAATTTGAACCCAAGTTTTCTGGACTTTGAGCTCAGCACTCTATTCACTATGCCATCTAGGTTTAAGATTTCCACTTTATCATCTGGAGTACTAGCTATGTCTTCCAACTTTGTGTGACCTGCAAATATGATGAACATGCTATCCAGATCTTTATCAAAGCCATTAATAAAAGCATTACATAACACATGACCAAGTAGAAATCCCTCAAGCAATCCAGCAGAGACTTCTTTCTAAATTGACATGGATTCATTAATTACTAATCTTTGGGTCCAATCATTCAATCAGTTCCAAATCCACCCAGCTATACTATCATGTAACCCATGGCTTTTCATTTTGGCCACTGGAAAAACATGAGAGACATTCAAATGTTTTGCTAAAAATATAGAAAACCTACCTCTGCAGCATGCCTAATAATTTAGTAAAACTGGAGAAAGCAAAAAAATGCTCTGTTTTTGATGATGTCATGCTGACTGTGATCACTTACTTTTCTAGATAGTCACTATCCATTCTTTTAATAATACATTCAAGAGTAGTTCAGTGGCTGCTCATCAGTTGGAAAATGGCTGAATAAGTTATGATATAAGAATGTTATAGAATATTATTGTTCTATAAGAAACGATCAGCCCGGGGCAGCTAGGTGGCGCAGTGGTTAGAGCACCAGCCCTGAAGTCAGGAGGACCTGAGTTCAAATTTGGTCTCAGACACTTCCTAACTGTGTGACCCTGGGCAAGTCACTTAACCTTAATTGCCTCAGCAAAAAGCAAAAAAAGAAAAGAAAAGAAAAGAAAAGAAAAGAAAAGAAAAGAAAAGAAAAGAAAAGAAAAGAAACGATCAGCGGGATGATTTCATAGGAGAGTCTTACTTGAACTGATGCTGAGTGAAGTGAGGAGAACCAGAAGATCATTGTACATGGCAACAGCAATATTATATGATGATCAATTCTGACAGATGTGGCTCTTTTCAACAGCAAGGTGATTCAGGCCAGTTCCAATGGTCTTGTGATGGAGAAAGACATCTGTACCCAGAGGCAGGACTGTGAGTACTGAGTGTGGATCACAACATAGTATTTTCACTTTTTTACTGTTGTTTGCTTGCATTTTGTTGTCTTTCTCATTTTTTTCCTTTTTAATTTGATTTTTCTTATGCAAGCAAGATAATTGTGGAAATAAGTTTAGAAGAATTGCACATGTCTGATGCATATTGCATTACTTGCCATCAAGGGGGTTGAGAAAAAGGAGGAAAAAAGCATTTGAAACACAAGGTTTTACAAGGGTGAGTGTTGAAAATTTTCAATGCGTATGTTTTGAAAATAAAAGGCTTTAATAAAAAAATAATAATATATTCAAGAGTTAAGTCAAGAATTAAATTCAAGCTCACTGTTCCATAGTTTATAGATTCCTTTCTTTTCCTTTTTATGGAAATCAGTATATTTACCCCTTCTCAAATGGTGTCATGCCTTTTGTTCTCTTTCAAAGATCACTGACAATGGTTTTGTCATAACATCTAGACAGCCAAGTGGTATGGTAGATAATGTACTGGGCCTAGCCTCAGGAAGAACTGCATTAAAATTCATCCTCAGACATATACTGTGTTAACTTGAGCAAGTCGTTTAACCTGTTTGCCTCAGTTTCCTCAACTATAAAATGAGCATTGTGATAGCACCTAAATTGTTGAAAGAATTAAATGAAATATTTGTAAAGTGCCTAACAATGCCTAGCACATACAAGATATTAAAAAGATGCCGTTGCTACTGTTGTTATAAAATGACATATTTCTAAAGCACTTTGGAAATCATAAAGCTCTATAAGCTATTATGATCATTATAATTATTATCATTGCTGTTATCATTATCATAACTATTACCTGTCTGTTTGTTCAGTATCCCAGGATTTAGTTCATCTGGCCTGCTAGTATTTCCTTGCTATCTCTCCTCATATATCTTTCACATAAAATCCATAATTAGTCATTTTTGTCCTATTTATTTTAGTCCAAAGCTCATTATTCTTGGCAGAGAAAACAGAAACAAAATGAGATTTGAAGAGTGTCACCTTTTTCTATCATTTGTTGCTGTCACTCTATCCACTCCAAACAGAAACAATATTCCTTCTCTGAACCTCCTCTCTCATCCCCTAAAAGCCCTCATATTAAAACAAAAAGCTTTCTGTTGTCCTTCTCTTTCCTCTCAGTCTCTGGACATACAAAAATTGGCAAGTGCTGATACTTCTCTCACAGGCCTATGTCATGGTCTTCTCTTTGCCCTCCTTTACATGGTTTTTAACAACATACACTGTTTGCTGAGTTCCTTTCACACCTACACAGGTCTGTTTGGACAACTTCTCTTATCTTTACCTTTTCTGAGGTTAGCCATTAAAAGAACAAAAACAAAATAAATGAAAGCAGCATGATATAAGACATGCAATATGTAAACACAGTGCAGACTTTGACCATGTTAATTTGGAAAGAGGAATGTGCTTCTCCCTGGGCTATTTAATATTTTTATGATTTTGTGAATTTATCAATAATCATTGATCACCAGGGTGCCATACCTAGATTCAGTAAGATTCAGCTTCCCAAATTCAAAGCCAGCCTCAGACACTTAGTAACTGTGTGAGCCTAGGCAAGTCACTTCAGCCTGTCTGCCTCAGTTTCCTCTTCTGTAAAATTATATGGAGAAGGAACTGGCAAACCATTCTAATACCTTTGCCAAGAAAATCCCAAATGGTGTCCTGAAGGGTTGAAGTCAACTGAAAAATAACAGAACAACTGAATATGCTCCTGTACTTCTAAGCACTAGGGATACAAAGATAAAGGTGAAAATGGACCCTACCCTCAAGGAGCTTATTATTCAAACAAGAGAGACAATATAGAAATGGAAATATGTAACAGGGTGAACTAGCTAATGAGGGAGGAAGGGAGGAAGGGAAGCCTTGGTGTATGCAGAGATATCTGCTACCTGGTTTCAGTCCAAGTGACCTTGTAGAATCTTGGGGACAGCCAGCATCTGGTCATGGTGACTCAAAGGTTGGTACCGTGGAATGAAGAAAAGTCTTCTAAGTGGTTATGGAATTCGAAGAACTGATGACTCAGGAGTTGCTGATCCAGAATTCTATGTGCACATAAAAGGGGAGTCCCTTCATCTGTCAGTCTTTTTCCTTTGCTGCGATGATGAAGCAGGATTACTTTGGGTTGCTTCTCCAAGAATTGACTGAGGGAAGAGCCCCAGCCCTAGCTCCCATATGGCTGCAACAGATGTGTCCAGGCAGTGACCTTGTACACTTGAGAGCCAAACGTTACATTTCAAGTTCCACCAATGACCAGAGTTGTACCGACTATCCACTGAAGCCATTAATTGCCGGACTTGGGAAGTGGCTGAGCAACAACATGAAGATGAATATGCATGAGTGTGGCACCTGATGAGCGCTCTAAGATCAGAAGAGATTGCAGGGGAGCAGCTGACTGCCCTAGCCCAGCAGCTAGCAGGCTCAGTGAAGAGTCAAAATAGCAATGAACCTATCATAGCAATGGACCAAGCCATCAAGATGAGACACAGTGGAGTCATACAGACATCAACAACAACACTCCAGAGTAAAAAGATGAGGACTCTTAAAAGGGAGAAAAGATTGTCCAGGGTCAGGAGGCAGGTAGTCCTTTTTTATTATAGATGCCTCATTACCATTATACTCTAAATTGAAGTCCCTCTCTCCAGGGACCCTAAGTGTCCAAGGAAAGAGTATGTCCCTGGACCTGGGGACGAGAATGGTTTATACCAATGGCTTTTGCTATTTTTATTGCTGTTCAATCATTTCAGTCATATCTGACTCTTCATGACCCCATCTGGGTTTTTCTAAGCAAAGATACTGGAGTGATTTGCCATTTCCTTCTCTAGATCATTTTACAGGTGAGGAAACTGAGGCAAATAGGGTGAAATGACTTGCCCAGGGTCAGTTCTCCATCTAGTAAGTGTCTGAGGCCAGATCTGAACTTATGAAGACAAGTCTTCCTGACTCCAGGTCCTGCACTCTAACCACTGTACCACTCAACTAAGCATTCTTTTTTTAATCTTCTCAATAAATTCTTCTTCTAAAAGCAAATGGAGTCAAAAAGGAGAAAAGAAAAGAAGTGGATTCTTGGCATGGGAGAAAGACACAAAGAAAAGAGATGAAACATTCTATGTGAGAAACAGCAAGATGATTAGTCTGGAGTAATGTGTAATAAAACTGGAAATCTTGAATGGGGCAAGATTGTGAAGAGCTTTGCAGGCTAAACAGATTGCTTCATAAATGATCCTAGCAGCAATACAGAACCACTGAGATTTATTGTATAGGCAACTGACAGGGTCAGATCTTAGCTTTATAAAAATCACTTGGGCTAATCCAAGAAAAATGGATTAGAGTAGAGGAAGACCAATTATGATGATATTGCAGTAGTCTCCAGGAGAGATAATGAGAGCCTGAACTAGAATTATGACTGTAAGTGGAGAAAAGGTGATACTTAATACATGCAGTGGTTCTTCCAGGAGAGGAGTCAAGAAGGCAGAGCAGAGAAAATGCACAGCTGAGCTCTCCCAACATTCACCTCTAAACAATTTTATAGCAACACCTCAAAACAAATTCCAGAAAGGCAGACCCAATAAAAGGTCAGAGACATTCTTCCAGCCTGAGACAATACAGAAGGTCAGAAAGAGATCTGTCATGTAGGAAAGGAGGCTGACCCAGAGGCCACATTGATAAATACCAGTCATGGGACTAGGTGACAGCGATAGAAGGAACAGCAACTTCACAGGTTCTCAAGTCAAAGGCAATTGCAACACCATGGAAACAACAAAAACTCCTAAACTGCCAGAGCTGATTCTGAAAAGAGCAGTGTGAAAAAGCCTGAAGCATGAGATAGTGTTCCCCAAACACACACATACACATATACACAATGGGAATAGAACCCAAAATTAACATAAAGTTCCAAATAAAGAAATAGGGTAAAAAATGAGCCAATAACAAAGAATCTGACCACAAAAAGTTACTATGGTGACAGGGAAGCTCAAGATGCAAACTCAGAAGACAATGAAGTCAAAACAGTTACAAGCAAAGTCTCAAAAAAAGACTAGATTGGACACAAGACCAACAATAATTTCTTAGAGCTAAAAAAAATTTTTTTGGACTTTCAAAATCAAAATGGTGAAGGAAAAATTAGGCAAAACAGACTTGAAAGGATGGACAGAACAAAAACAGAGAAACAAAGATAAACAGAAGAAAACAGATCAGAAAGAAATGTACTCTTGAAGGGAATCTTACCCATAAAATGGAAGTAGATAGCAGAATAGATTAGAAACCACAATTTAAAAATATATTGTTTATGAGAGTCACACAAAGAGTTAAACTAAGGGGCTGGGGCAGTATCTATTATGCCTCAGCTGATTTTTTTTTTAAATGTAGGGGTGGCAATCATGATCTCAATCAAAATGAAAGCAAAAATAGACCTAATTAAAAGAAATTAGTAGAGAAACTATATCTTGCTAAAAGGAATCACAGGTAATGAAATAATATTAATATTAAATATGTATGCATCAAATGTATCACATCCAAATTATTAAAAGAAAAGTTAAAGGAATTACAGGTAGAAACAGATAGTAAAACTATACTAGTAGAGACCTCACCTTTCCCCTAAAAAATCAGGTACGTTGGATCTCTGGAGAAAATTGAATGGGAAGAAAAAAAGAGCATACTTTTTTCTTAGGTGTACATGTTATGTTCACACGCACACACATTCATTTAGGCATTATTAAGGCATAAAAACTTCAAAAGCAAAAAATGTTTGTAGCAGCCCTTTTTGGCAAGGAACTGGAAACTGAGTGATATTCATCAGTGGGTGAATGGTTGAATAAGTTATGGTATATGAAGGTATTGGAATGTGATTGTTCTATTAAAAAAATTATCAGCAGGATTATTTCAGAAAGGCCTGGAGAGAACTACATGAACTGATGCTAAAGTGAAGTGAGTAGAACCAAGAGAACATTGTAACAGCAACAACAAGATTATGAGATGATCAACTGTGATGGACTTGGCTCTTTTCAACAATGAGGTGATTCAGACCAATTTCAATAGACTTGTAATAGAGAGCACAAGATGCATCCAGAGAGAGGACTATGGGGACTGAATATGGACGACAAAAGAGTATTTTCACTTTTCTGTTGCTGTTAGCTTGCTTTTTTTCTTTCTCGTTTTTCTTCTTTTTGATCTGATTTTTCTTGCACAGCATGATAAATGTAGAAATAGGTTTAGAAGAATTTCATTTATATTAGATTACTTGTTGTCTAGGGGAGGGGAATGGGAATAATAGACAGAGAAAAATCTGGAACACAAGGTTTTGCAAGAGTGAATGTTGAAAACTCTTTGCATGTTTTTTTGAAAATAAAAAAACTATTATTAAAATTTTTAAACTTCAAAAACAAATGCAGAAAAGCAGAAATATTAAATGTACACTTTTCAGATTACAATACAGTAAAATTATTTTTAATAAAGAACTATGAGAGCATAAATTAAAAATTAATTGGAAACTACATAATCTGATCCTAAAGAATAAATGGGTCTAAGAGCAAATTATAGAAACAATCAATACTTTCATTAAATAGAATGACAAGGACAAAACATTCCAAAATTTGTGAGATACAACCAAAGCAGTATCTAGAGGAAAATTTATAACTGTAAATGATAAAAAAATCAATATCAATATCAATAAAAGAGAGAAAGAGCAGATCAAAAAAACGTTAAAAATATCCAATTAAACAGCAAAATAGAAATCCTGAAAATCAAGAGAAATTAATAAAAATTAAGGACAATCATTGAACTACTCTGAGCTATATATGAACTACTACAAAACTATGAACTAGTCTTATTTTAAAAAAATAATAAAATAAATAATTGGTTAATTTGATTAAATAACAAAAAGAAGAAAACCAAATTACCAGCATCAAAAATTAAAATGGTGAATTCACCACCAATGAAGTAGAAACTAAAGCAATTATTAGGAATTATTTTGCTCAACTATATATTAGTAAAATATATGCTCAACTATATACTAGTAAAATATATGGCAATCTAAATGAAATGTATGAATATTTAAAAAACATATATAAAAACAGAAGAAGAAACAGAATCTTTTAATAATTGAATTGTTTTTTAAAAAAAGAAATTGAATAAGCCATCAATGAACTGCCTAAGAAAAAATCCCAAGGATCAGATAGCTTTATAATTGAGTTTAATCAACAATTGAAGGAACAATTAATCCTAATACTATGTGAACTATTTGAAAAAATAGGTGAAGAAGGAATCCCACCACAATCCTTTCATTAAATAAATGTGGTTTTGATACCTAAATCAAGGAAAGCAAAAACACAAATAAAAATCACAAGCCAGATAAAGGGGGGCGGAGCAAAGATGGCGGACTGAAAACGTGACTCTCTGAGTCTCCTCCGATCTTCTCTCAAACCAACAATAAAATAAGCCTCTGAACTGATCTTCAAGTCAAGGAATTTAGAAATACTTGGATACTGCTTGCTGATACCTCTGAATAACTTCACATCAGGTTTGTCTATCTCGGACAGAGGGATAAAGAGTGGTGTAGGCCGGAAGTGAGGGTGGGACTAAGCTCAGCTCATTGTAGCAAAAATGCCAAACTCCAAACTCCAAACACCTGGAGTTTATCTGAGGCACTCGGGACACTCTGCCCGGATTGGGGGCAGGTGTTCTGGCAGACTTGCCTTGTTTAAGGAGTAATTCCGACTTAGTCCTAGCCCCCACCGGCCCAGCACCTTAAATTAATTCGACAAATTGCCCCAGGGCAAGGAGCTTTAGCCGAGGTTTTTCCAAACCTTAAAGAGATATACATGCTGTTTAAAAAAAAAATGAAGTGGCAAAAGAGAGCTCTCACCATAGACAACTTTTATCAAGACAGAGAAGGGCTGACCCCAGATTCTGAGGTTCCTTTAGACAAAACTTCAGAAGATGTTATTAAGGACCATCACTGGTCCCCTTTTCAAAAGGCCTTTCTGGAAGAATGCATATAGAATCTCAAAAGAGAGTTGGAGGATAAATGGGAAAATAAACTGAAGTCAGTGCAATAAGCCCTCCAAAAGAGATATGATAAAGACACCAATTTATTGAAAAATAAAATTAGTGAAGTGGAAAAAGAGTGCAATGAACAAATTGGCCAGTTAGAAAAGGAGCTTAAAAAGGTAACTGAAGAAAACAACACTTTAAAAATAAGAATTGAACAAATGCAAGTGAATGACTCAATAAGACTTGAAGAATCAGTCAAACAAAAACAAAAAAATGAAAAATTAGAAGAAAATATGAAATATCTCCTAGGAAAAACAACTGACTTGGAAAATAGATCTAGGAGAGACAATCTAAGAATTATTGGACTTCCTGAAAGTCATGATGAAAAAAAGAATCTAAACACCATCTTCCAGGAAATCCTGAAAGAAAACTGCCCTGAGATTGTAGAATCAAAGGGCAAAATCACCATTGAAAGAATTCACCGATCACCTCCTGAAAGAGACCCCAAAATTAAAAAATTAAAACCCCAAGGAACATCATGGCTAAATTTCAGGACTATAGCACCAAGGAAAAGATTCTGCTTGCAGCTAGAAAGAAACAATTCAAATACCGAGGATCAATAATGAGAATCACACACGATCTGTCAGCCTCCACACTGAAGGATCGAAGGGCCTGGAACCAGATATTCCGAAGGGCAAAGGAACTTGGATTACAGCCAAGAATAACCTACCCAGCTAGAATGAGCATTATCCTCCAGGGAAGAAGATGGTCATTCAATGATATAGGTGAATTTCACCTATTTCTAATGAAAAGACCAGATATGAACAAAAAATTCAACATCCAAACACAGAACTCAAGAGATGCATAAAAAGGTAAAAAGGAAAAAAAAAAGGTAAAAAGGAAAAGACTCTTGAGAACTTTATTTTTACTAGGGGGATACTTAAAATTTGGGGGTATAATGAACTAGATATTACTTTGATAATAAGAAAAAGAGAACCAGAGGGGGAAAGGTTGCCATACTAGGGAAAAGAGGGAAAAAGTGGTAAAATAAGATCTAAAAAAAAAAAAGGCGGTAAAAACAAGGTAAAATCTCTTGAGGCAAAGAAAACCTAGTATAATTGAGAGAAAGAGGGGAGGGAGATGAGCATTGTGTAAATCCTACTCTCATCAGGTTGGGCTCTAAAAGTGTATATCAGACACTCCATTTTCACATAGAAACTTGCCTGTTGCTAGAGTGAAGTGGGAGGGAAAGGAAGAAAAGAAAGGGATAAACTAATAATGGAAAATAGAAGAATCAGGGGAAAGGAGTAAAAACAGGGGGAGGGGACCTAAAGGGTGGAGGATTGTTTGGGGAAGGGGGTCATCAAAAGCAAATTACTGAGGAGGGGGGAAGGGAGAAAGGGGAAAGGAAAGGGGAAAACATAACTTGGGTAAATAAGATGGCAGGAAATAAAGAATTAGTTATTCTAACTGTGAATGTGAATGGGATGAACTCTCCCATAAAGCGGAAGCGGATAGCAGATTGAATTAAAAATCAGAATCCCACAATATGTTCTCTACAAGAAACACATCTAAAACATAGTGACACATATAGGATGACGGTAAAAGGCTGGAGCAGAACCTATTATGCTTCAGGTGAACAAAAAAAAAGCAGGGGTAGCAATCCTTATCTCAGATCAAGTAAAAGCTAAGATAGATCTAATCAAAAGAGATAAGGAAGGAAATTATATTTTATTAAAGGGTACCATAGATAATGTAGCAATATCTATACTAAATATATATGCACCAAGTGCAATAGCATCCAAATTCCTAGGGGAGAAATTAAGAGAGATGCAAGAGGAAGTGGACAGCCAAACTATACTAGTGGGGGATCTCAACCTTGCTCTCTCAGAATTAGATAAATCAAACCACAAAATAAACAAGAAAGAAACCAGGAAGATAAACCAATTGTTAGAAAAGTTAGGTATGATAGATTTATGGAGAAAGTTGAAATGGAGACAGTAGGGACTTTACTTTTTTCTCAGCAGTCCATGGAACCTATACAAAAATTGACCATGTGTTAGGGCATAAAAACCTCAAAATCAAATGCAGAAAGGCAGAAATAGTAAATGCATCTTTTTCAGATCATGATGCAATAAAAATCACATGCAATATAAGACCAGGAGAAAATAAACCAAAAGTTAATTGGAAATTAAATAATCTAATCCTGAAGAATGAATGGGTGAAAGAGCAAATCATAGACACAATCAACAATTTCATCCAGGAGAATGACAATAAGGAGACAACATACCAAAATTTATGGGATAGGGCCAAAGCAGTTATAAGAGTCAATTTTATATCTCTAGATGCTTACTTGCATAAAATAGAGAAAGAAAACATCAACGAATTGGGTTTATTATTAAAAAAACTAGAAAAAGAACAAATTAAAAACCCTCAATTAAATACCAAATTGGAAATTCTAAAAATAAAAGGAGAAATTAATAAAATTGAAAATAAGAAAACCATTGAATTAATAAATAAAACTAAGAGTTGGTTCCATGAAAAAACCAACAAAATAGATAAGCCTTTAGTTAATTTGATAAGGAAAAGGAAAGAGGAAAATCAAATTGTTAGTCTCAAGAATGATAAGGGAGAACTTTCCTCCAATGAAGAGGAAATTAGAGCAATAATTAGGAGTTACTTTGCCCAACTTTATGCCAGTAAGTTTGATAATCTAAATGAAATGGAGGAATATCTACAAAAATATAGAGTGCTCAGGTTAACAGAAGAGGATATAAATTATTTAAATAGCCCCATATTAGAAAAAGAAATAGAACAAGCTATTAACCAACTCCCTAAGAAAAAATCTCCAGGGCCAGATGGATTTACATGTGAATTCTACCAAACATTCAGAGAACAATTAATTCCAGTACTATACAAACTATTTGAGAAAATAGGGACAGAAGGTATACTGCCAAATTCCTTCTATGAGACCGATATGGTGCTGATAGCTAAACCAGGTAGGGTGAAAACAGAGAAAGAAAACTATAGACCAATTTCCCTAATGAATATTGATGCAAAAATTTTAAATAAGATATTAGCAATGAGATTACAGAAAGTCATCCCCAGGATAGTACACTATGACCAAGTAGGATTTATACCAGGGATGCAGGGCTGGTTCAATATTAGGAAAACTATCAGCATAATTAATTATATTAATAACCAAATTAACAAAAACCATATGATTATCTCAATAGATGCAGAAAAAGCCTTTGA
>JAJPUD010000192.1:40317-81434 GCA_023553655.1 Myrmecobius fasciatus | reverse complement strand
ATGTCATGGACTTCCTGCCATTTAGGGGAAGGGAGGGGACTTGGGGTAATATTTGTAATGGAAAGCTTTGTAAAGATCAATGCTGGGGAACTACCCATATATATGTTATACAAATAAAAAGCTTTAATAAAAAAAATCACATGCCAATTTTATTCATATCAATGTGAAATTTTTGAATATGATAATAGGAAGGAGACTATAGTAATATAACATAAATATCATAAACTATGACTAGGTGGTATTTATCAGGAATTCAGATATGGTTCAATTATCAAGAAAATTCTCAACATAGTTGGCCATATCAATAACAAAAGTAACAAAAATCATATATCAATAGTTGCAGAAAAAGCCTTTGACAAACTACAGCACCCATTACTATTAAAAATATTAGAAAGCATAGGAATCAATGGAACCTTTCTCAAAGTGATAAGTAATATCTATCTAAAACCAAGAGTAAGCATTAATAGAGATAAACTTGAAACCTTCCCAATAAGATCAGGAATGAATCAAGGGGGTCCATTACCACCACTTTTATTCAACATTGTACTAGAAATGCTAACTTTATCAGTAAGACAAGAAAAAGGAATTGAAGGAACAAAAATAGGAAATGAAGAAAGAAATGTCACTCTGCAGATGAGGTAATGGTACACTTAGAGAATCCTTTAGAATCAAGTAAAAAATAAGTTGAAACAATAATTCCAACAAACAATAAATATAAAAATAAACCCATTTTAATCATCAGTGTTTCTATATACTACCAACAAAACCTAGCAGCAAGGGATAGAAAAATTCCATTTAAAATAATGACAGACAATAGGAAATGTTTGGGCATCTAATTGCCAAAACAAACCTGGCAACTATATGAACACAATTACAAAACCCTTTTCACAGAAATAAAGGTAGGCGTAAACAACTGGAGAAATATTAATTGCTCATGGATAGGCTGCGCCAATATAATAAAAATGACAATTCTACCTAAAGTAATTTACTTGTTCAGTGCCAACTCAATCAAACAAAATAATTATTTTATAATTTTATATAACTAGAAAATATATATTTTATACAGCTATAAAGAATAAGAGCAAAATTTATTTGGAAGAGCAAAAGGCCAAAAATATCAAGGGAATAACTGGCAAAAAAATGTGAAGGAAGGTGGCCTACCACTTCTAGATTTCAAACTATATTACAAAGAGGTAATTATCAAAGAAATCTGCTACTAGCTAAGAAATACAGTGGAAGATCAGGGGAATAGATTAGGTACATAATATATAATAGTAAATGATCATAATAACCTAGTATTTGATAAACTCAAATATCCAAGCTTAGGTTGTAAGAACTCAAGATAAGACAAAAATTGCTAGGAAAACTGCAAAGCAGTTTTGCAAAAAGCAAGCATAGACCAGGGGGCAGTTGGATGACTCAGTGGATAGAGAACCTAGAAGACATAAGTTCAAATCTAGCCTTAGACATTTACTAGCTCTGTGACCCTGAGCAAGTCACTTAAAACTTTGCTTGCCTTAATCTACTGGAAAGGAGATGACAAACCACTCTAGTATCTTTTCCAGAAAGAAACAAACAAAAAAAAAACCCAACCAGTATGATCCACAGGGTCATGTAGAGGCACACAGAACTGAATAACTGAATAACAACAAGGCATAGACCAATATCTCCCACTGTATACTAAGATCTAAATGGATAAATTATTTAGACATAAAGGGTGATATCATAAATAAATTAGGGGAAGATGGAAAAATATACTAGTTGGATCTTTGGAAAAGGAAAGAATTTATGACCAAACAAGAGATAGAGAACATCATGAGATGTAAAATAATAATTAATTGCACGAAATTTAAAAGCCTTTGCACAAATAAAATTAATGCAGCCAAAATTAAGGAAAACAGAAAACTGGGGTAAATTTTTTACAGCAAGTTTCTCTGATAAAGGCCTCATTTCTTTTTTTTTTTTATTAAAGCTTTTTATTTGTATAACATATGTATGGGTAGTTCCCCAACACTGATCTTTACAAAGCTTTCCATTACAAATTTTACTCCCAGTCCCCTCCCCTCCCCTAGATGGCAGGAAGTCCACTACATGTTAATAATGTTGAAATACTTGAGAAGTTATGCAAGAAATATCTTATCTACAAGAAAAAAAAAGAATCAGAGAAAGGCAACACAATGCAAGCAAATGTCAATAGAGATCATGAAAATGTTACGTTGTGGTATATATTTCATTTCCCTCTCTCTGGGTATATATGGTTTTCTTCAGTGAACAATTGGAACTGGTTTGAGACAATTCTTTGTTGCAGAGAGCCATGTCCATCAGAATTGATCATCATGTAATACTGTTGTTGCTGTGTATGATGATCTCCTGGTTCTGCTCGTTTCACTCGGCATCAGTTCATGCAAGTCCCTCCAGGCCTCTCTGAAATCATCCTGCTGGTCGTTTCTTGCAGAGCAATAATATTCCATAACATTCATATGCCATAATTTATTCAGCCACTCTCCAATTGATGGGCATCCCTTCAGTTTCCAGTTTCTAGCCACTACAAAAAGGGCTGCCACAAACATTCTTGCACAGGTGGGTCCCTTTCCCTCCTCTAAGATCTCTTTGGGATATAGGCCCAGTAAAAACATTGCTGGGTCAAAGGGTATGCACAGTTTGACAACTTTTTGAGCATAGCTCCAAATGACTCTCCAGAATGGTTGGATCCGTTCACAGTTCCACCAACAATGTATTAGTGTCGCAGTTTTCCCACATCCCCTCCAACATTCATCGTTATCTTTTCCTGTCAATTTAGCCAATCTGACAGGTGTGTAGTGGTACCTCAGAGTTGTCTTAATTTGCATTTCTCTGATCAATAATGATTTGGAGCAACTTTTCATATGACTACAGATGGTTTTAATTTCATCATCTGAAAATTGTTTGTTCATATCCCTTGACCACTTATCTATTGAAGAGTGGCTTGAATTCTTATATATATGAGACAATTCTCTATATATTTTAGAAATGAGGCTAAAGTCCTCATTTCTTAATATATATAAAAGTTAGCTGCATTTATAAAAATGAGAACCACCCAGTTAATGAATGCTAAAAGAATATGAGCAGTTTTTCAAAAGAAATCAAAGCTATCAATAGTCACATGAAAAAATATTCTATATAACTACTGATTAGAGAAATGCAAACTAAAACAGTTCTGAGGTATGAATTCATACCCATCAGATTGGTTAATGTGAAAAATTGGGACACAAATACACTGTTGGTGAAGTTGTAAACTAGGCAACCATTCTGAAGAACAATTTGTAACTACACTCAAAGGGCTATACACTGTGCATATGCTTTGACTCAGCAATAGCATTACTGAGTCTGTATTGCAAAGAGATCAAAGAAAATGGGGAAAAAGCTATTTGTACAAAAATATTTATAGTACCTTTTTTGTGGTGGCAAAGAATCAAAAATCAAGAAGATTCCCATCAAACAGAAAACTGCTGAACAAGATGTGGTACACGACTGTGATGGAATACTTCTTTGCTATAAGAAATGATGAAGAGGATGGTTTCAAAAAAATCTCAGAAGACTTATATAAACTAACAAAAAATGAAATGAGCAGAACCAGAATACTGTACACAGTAATTATATATTTTAAAGATGATCAATTGTGAAATATGAAACTACTCAGATCAAGACAATGACCCAAGACAATTCCAAAGGACCCATGGTGAAAAATGTCAGCCACCTCCAGAAAAAAGAACTGATTTACTTTAATTGCAAACTAAAACATACTTTTTTCTACTCTATTTTTATTGTTTTCTTTTGTTTCTATTTTCTTTTGTAACCTGGATAATAAAAAAATGCTTTGCATGACTTCACCTGTATAAATGATACCAAGTTGCTTGTCATTTCAAAGAGGAAGGAGGGACAGGATAATGTAGAACTAAAAAATTTTTTTAAATGGTGTTAAAAGATGTTTACATGTCATTGGGAAATATTTAACAAAAGAAATAAAAATACTAAAACTTTTAAAAAACAGATGCTGTGGCTATAGAAACAAGATTTGGCAATTGATTTTACATGAGGCAACAAAAAGGCAGTGGCAGGCATAATACCAAGACAGTGAATCTGGGTGACAAGAAGGATGGTGTTGCCATCAACAGAAATAGGAAAGAGTGGAAGTGACTGAGATTTTTGGAGTGGAGGCAATGAGCTCTGGTAATTTTAGATGCTGACTAAACATCCAGTTTGAAATGTTCAATGAGCAGTTGTTGAGGCAAAGTATAGTTGAGGAAAGGGACTAGCATTGGCTGTGTAGACTTGGGAGACATCTGCATAGAGGTGATAATTAAACTCAAGAAAGTTGATGAGATAATCAAGTGAGAGAGTCTAAAGGGAAAAAGGAAGACTTAAGAAAGGTTGGATGACCATTTCTGGAGGGTTATAGTATGGAATTCATTGTTTTTTTTTATTTTTTTATTTATTAAAGCTTTTTATTTGCAAAACATATGTATGGGTAATTCTTCAACACTGACCCTTACAAAGCTTTCTGTTACTAATTTTCCCCCCTAGTCCCCACCCCTCCCCTAGATGGCAGGAAGTCCACTACATGTTATTTATGTTAAAATACTTGACAAATCGAATATATGTATACATATTTCCACACTTATCATTGTTGTGCAAGAAAAATCGCATCTACAAGGAAAAAAAATCTGAGAAAGGAAAGACAATGCAAGCAAACATCAATAGAGAGCCTGAAAATGTTATGGTGTGGTCCACATTTCATATCCCTCTCTCTGGATGTATATGGCTTTCTTTACTGAACAATTGGAACTGGTTTGAAACATTTCATTGTTGAAGAGAGCCAGGTCCATCAGAATTGATCATCATATAGTATTGTTGTCGTGTATAATGATCTCCTGGTTCTGCTCATTTCACTTAGCATCACTTCATGCAAGTCTCTCGGGCCTCTCTGAAATCATCCTGCTGGTCGTTTCTTACAGAACAATAATATTCCATAATATTCATATACCATAATTTATTCAGCCATTCTCCAACTGATGGGCATCCATTCAGTTTCCAGTTTTTTGCCACTACAAAAAGGACTGTCACAAACATTTTTTGCACATGTGGATCCTTTAAGATCTCTTTGAGATACAGGCCCAGTAGAAACACTGCTGGGTCAAAGGGTATGCACAGTTTGATAACTTTTTGAGCATAGTTCCAAATTGCTCTCCAGAATGGTTGGATCCATTCACAGTTCCACCAACAATGTATCAGTGTCCCAGTTTTTGGAATTCATTTTCAATTATAGGTTGGACTAAGTAACCCTGAGGTCTCTTCCAATTCTGAAACAGTGACTGTAATTCTACCTGTTAACATTCCAGCACAATTTTCCTAGTAGAGTACAAGTACAATTTTTTAAATGCTATATCTAAGTGGTTTTTATTCTTAATGTCATTTTCCCAATTGATTATTTAATATAAAATTAAATACAAAACTGGATGAGAAAATTTTTAATCCTTCCATACTTTGATGGATCTTGATTCCATTAATATGGGTATTCCTAATGATGCAGATTACAACCAATCTATATTGGTCTATCTCAGATGATACTTGTCCATGTCTTTCCATAAATCCACCTAACATGCTGGCACCTCTCAAAGCATTTTCTTAACATTATAAGGATACCAAGGAAGCATATATGTTATCCCTCACTTCTACTAGGTGACTGGCCCATCTTTTCCAATTTGATGGTATTCTTTATGTTCCAGCTACTGCATAATTCTTTATCTGCAATGTATTTTGAATTATTCTCACCCCCCCATCACCTTTTGGGTGATATTCACCTTCAAATCTTTGATAAGTATGGAATTCCAGGATTTGCAGCAATATAACATGACCAGAATATTGGTGTTTAAAAGGTGGGCTTTGGGATTACTGAAAGAAATGCAGAATTTCCTTAAAATGATCTAACCTGCTCTACCCTATCCTGTTCAACTCTGGGTCCACTTCATAGTTCATCTGCAATGCCTATATAAGATATGTCTTTGAATACAAACATAAACTGCCATGATAAATGAAGCCATCCAAATGCCTATCATAATCTGGTCAAAATGCATTTTTATCCACTTCATATCATTTGGGTGATTAGGCCAAATTTTGGTAAGTAATTATTTTAGGAGGCCCTACAACATTTTGGAGTTTGATGCCATCAGCACAATATCATTGTCAAACAGAAGCATCTGGAGAACCTCACATTCTAGAGCAGAAGTTCTTGATCTGACAGACAAAAATTCCCAAGAGATCCTTGAACAGACTGCAGGGGACCTGATATTGGATAGGAAAAAACCATCTTGATTTTCACTAACATCTAATTGAAATTTGGCATTCCCTTCAATTACAATTTTTTAAAAAGCCTCATTTTGGGAAGTAGTCTATACATTCATCAAACTGCCAAAAGAGTCCATGACACAAAAAAAGACTGAATCTAAAGGAATCCTTCACTTTGGCCTTGGTAAACATTCTCCATGATGAATGTCAAACACCTTTGGTGAGCATATACCCCCCTGTTTTATCTTTTACTTTATATTAATAATCAGAAGATTACTGTTCAAAACCATTACTGTTGTTTCATCTTTCATATAATTTTGGCATATATATGGCAAACAACCTGTTGGAGTACATTTAAGGAACTGTTTTGCTGTTATCAAATAAGATTATTTTTTATAATCAATAAACAAGAAGTATAGTAGGATTTTGTATTCCCTATACCTTTCAGACTGTAAAACTGTGGTAGCTATAGAATATCATTTCTAAAGGCCTAGCTGTTTTTTCTCTTACCTTTGTAAAAGATGCCTTTGTTTGAAGGTGGCCTTAGCTGTACGAGATCTAAAACTAAATTATAAAGCAGCGATTATCAAAACCATTAGGTACTGGCTAAGAAACAGAGTAGCTGATCGGTGGAATAAGTTAGGTTCACAGGACAAAATAGTCAATGACTAGAGTAATCTAGAATTTGACAAACCCAAAGAACCCAGCTTCTGGGATAAGAATTCACGATTTGATAAAAACTGCTGGGAAAATTGGAAACTAGTATGGCAGAAACTAGGCATTGACTCAACACCTAACACAATATACCAAGATAAGGTCATGATTTAGACAAAAAGAATGATATTATAAGCAAATCAGAAGAACAAAGACAATTTTCAGATGAAGAAATTAAAACCATTTCTTGTCATTCAAGCCACTCTTCAACAGATAAATGGTCAAGGGATATGAACAGACAATTTTCAGATGATGAAATTAAAGCCATTCCTAGTCATATGAAAAGTTGCTCCAAATCACTATTGATCAGAGAAATGCAAATTAAGACAACTCTGAGGTACCACTACACACCTGTCAGATTGGCTAAAATGACAGGAAAAAATAACAATGAATGCTGGAGGGGATGTGGGAAAGCTGGGACTCTAATACATTGTTGGTGGACCTGTGAATGGATACAACCATTCTGGAGAGCAATTTGGAGCTATGCTCAAAAAGTTATCAAACTGTGCATACCCTTTGACCCAGCAGTGTTTCTTTTGGGCTTATATCCCAAAGAGATCTTAAAGGAGGGAAACGGACCTACATGTGCAAGAATGTTTGTGGCAGCCCTTTTTGTAGTGGCTAGAAACTGGAAGCTGAATGGATGCCCATCAATTGGAGAGTGGCTGAATAAATTATGGTATATGAATATTATGGAATATTATTGTTCTGTAAGAAACGACCAGCAAGATGATTTCAGAGAGGCCTGGAGAGACTTACATGAAATGATGCTGAGTGAAATGAGCAGAACCAGGAGATCATTATACACGGCAATAACAGTACTATATGACGATCAATTCTGATGGACATGGCTCTCTTCAACAATGAAATATTTCAAACCACCTCCAATTGTTCACTGAAGAAAAGCCATATACACCCAGAGAGAGGGATGTGAAATGTGGACCACAACATAACATTCTCATACTCCTTGATTGATGTTTGCTTACATTGTGTTTCCTTTATCTGATATATCGTTTGTGTAGATAAGATTTTTCTTGCACAAGAATGATAAGTTCGGAAATATGTATACATATATTCGATTTGCCAATATTTTAACATAATTAACATGTAGTGGATATCCTGCCATCTAGGGGAGGGGTGGGGAGTTGGGGGGAAAAATTTGTAACGGAAAGCTATGTAAGGGTTATTGTTGAAGAATTACCCACACATATGTTATGCAAATAAAATTTTAAAAAAAGTTGCTCCAAATCACTATTGATCAGAGAAATGCAAATTAAGACAACTCTGAGGTACTACTACACACCTGTCAGATTGGCTAAAATGACAGGAAAAAATAACAATGAATGCTGGAGGGGATGTGGGAAAACTGGGACTCTAATACATTGTTGGTGGAACTGTGAATGGATACAACCATTCTGGAGAGCAATTTGGAGCTGTGCTCAAAAAGTTATCAAACTGTGCATACCCTTTGACCCAGCAGTGTTTCTATTGGGCTTATATCCCAAAGAGATCTTAAAGGAGGGAAAGGGACCTACATGTGCAAGAATGTTTGTGGCAGCCCTTTTTGTAGTGGCTAGAAACTGGAAGCTGAATGGATGCCCATCAATTGGAGAGTGGCTGAATAAATTATGGTATATGAATGTTATGGAATATTATTGTTCTAAGAAACGACCAGCAAGATGATTTCAGAGAGGCCTGGAGAGACTTGCATGAACTGATGCTGAGTGAAATGAGCAGAACCAGGAGATCATTCATTATACACAGCAACAACAATATTATATGTTGATCAACTCTAATGGACATGGCTCTCTGCAACAAAGAATTGTCTCAAACCAGTTCCAATTGTTCAGTGAAGAAAGCCATATACATCCAGAGAGATAGATATGAAATGTGGACTACAACATAACATTTTCGTGCTCTTTATTGACGTTTGCTTGCAGTGTGTTTCCTTTCTCTAATTTTTTTTCTTGTATATAGGATTTTTCTTGCACAACAACTTGTCAAGTATTTTATCATTATTAACATGTAATGGACTTCCTGCCATCTAGGGGAGGGGTGGGGACTGGGGGTAAAATTTGTAATAGAAAGCTTTGTAAAGATCAATGCTGAGGAACTACCCATACATATGTTATGCAAATAAGCTTTAATTAAAAAAAACCATTTCTTGTCATATGAAATCACTATTAATCAAAGAAATGTAAATTAAGACAACTCTGACATACCACTACACACCTGTCAGATTGGCTAAGACGACAGGAAAAGATAACGACAAATGTTAGAGGGGATGTGGGAAAAATAGGACACTGATACATTGTTGGTGGAACTGTGAACGGATCCAACCATTCTGGAGAGCAATTTGGAACTATGCTCAAGAAGTTATCAAACTGTGCATACCCTTTGACCCAGCAGTGTGTCTACTGAGCCTGTAACTCAAAGAGATCTTAAAGGAAGGAAAGGGATCCACATGTGCAAAAATTGTTTGTGTAGTGGCAAGACACTGGAAACTGAATGGATGCCCATCAGTTGGAGAATGGCTGAATAAGTTATGGTATTTGAATGTTATGGAAAATTATTGTTCTATAAATGATCAGCAGGATGATTTCAGAGAGGCCTGGAGAGACTTACTTGAACTGATGCTAAATGAAGTGAGCAGAACCAGGAGATCACTGTACATAGCAACAGCATCAATTCTGATGGACATGGCTCTTTTCAACATTGAGGTGATTCAGGCCAGTTCCAATGGTCTTGTGATGAAGAGAGCCATCTGCACCCAAAGAGAGGACTGGGGGAACTGAATGTGGATCACAACATAGTATTTTCACTTTGTGTTGCTGCTTGCTTGCATTTTGCCTTCTTATTTTTTTCCTTTTTGATCTGATTTTTCTTGTGCAGCATGATAATTGTGGAAATATGTATAGAAGAATTGCACATCTTTAACATATATTGGATTATTTGCCCTCTAGGGGAGGTGGTGGGAAAAATTTGGAACACAAGGTTTTACAAGGGTGAATGTTGAAAATTATCCATGCATATGTTTTGAAAATAAAAAGCTTTAATTAAAAAATGCAAAAAAGATGCCTTTGCTAAGCACATAGATTATTCTCACCAACACTTTATATAGATGGAAGAATAAGGCTCCAAACAATGCTATTTTCCCAGTTGCCTTTTTTTTTTGATAATAAAGTCTGAGATTCTATCCTTCCCTTTAGAATGTTTCCTTCTTTAAGATACCTTCAGAATCTATCCCTAAGTACCTTCAAAACTGTGATGTAAATAAAAAGACCATTTTAAATGCTACCATGCTGACTTTGAGAAGAATTATACAACTGAAATGGTAAAAAAAAAAAAAATTTGTGACTGGACATAAGAGCTGATCTGCGTTCAAGTCCCAAGCTCTACCACTTAGTAGTTATGTTTACCTCAGTACCTCACTTATTCTCTATGAACTTTAGTTACATTATATATAAAATGCATATTAAATAACATTTGTAGTACCTACCTAACAGGGTTACTGAGACTATCAAATAAAACAATGTATCCAAACACTTTGTGAGGGTAAAGAACTATATAAATGGAATCTATTATTTATCAATTATTGCCTTTAGATGTTCAGAAGAGCAAAAGATATATTCACAGGCTAAATCATGGTCAATAAAATATTAACATTTATTCCAGATGATGCAAAATTTTAATTCAAATATAAAATAATAAGTATTGCTTAAGGTCTTTGATATGCTATAAAAACAGGTAACATTAAGTTATTTACTATTAAACAACTGCATTTTAATATCCTGGATTTTGTAATATGAAGATACACAAAATCATATACAAAGCTTTTGAATACTAGTTGACAGAAGTTGTCACAGATGTACACATTCTTGGTTTATTCTTGGTTCTTTGTGTGGTCTTTCAGAACTACCATTATCAGCTTTCTATTTATTATTATGCTCAGTTTAAAGGGAATTTGCCAAGTGATCTCTCGACTCCAATTTTTAGGCCTGTTGTCAAGACAAATTAATTTCTGTGGAAACCCACTGTGCCTCAGATACCATCTAGGAAATGTAGGATTAATAGAAGCCCTGTACAACAATCTTTGTGGTACTGCTGGAGGGGGGAGTAGGGAAAGGGGAGAAGGAAACAACTTGAGGAAGTAGCAAGTTTTTTAAAAATAAATAAAGCTATGAAATGTTTTTGCTTTCACAAGCTCATGTTAAAATAAAGAAAAGCACAATATAAAATAAATCCTAGGGATCAAGTATAATAGATAGGCAAGATCAAGTCAAGAAATGACTACATTTCCCAGGATGCTTGGACTCATAATACAAATGCTCATTAGAAGAAAAGGAAGACTCTATTTCCCATGAGACTGTGTGCTAGTGATTGATGGGGGAAATTTCTGGAAAGATAGATGAGTAACAAAGGATTCTGCTGAAATGATGAGTATGTGGTGCCAAGAGTGGTGCTATAGGGAAGTCAAACTGAAAGCTTCATGGAGAGATAGATTGTAGACTGGACAAGAACAGGGACCATAAAGAGAGTAAGAAATCAACAAGACAGATTAAGCCCTTTGGTAATGTCTTCAGCCCTAGGCTCCACCAGAAATATACTCTAGTTGCAGAGAAAAATTGCATTGCAAGCATTTCCTTTCAGAGTCATGAGTTTTGGAGGAGCTTAAATCTCAAACGACTGTGGGGAGGGAAGGGAAAAGAAAATATAAGAACTGTATCCCGTAGTTACTTGAAGCTTTGTTATATTGTTTCAAAGCTATTTCTTGTCTGAGTCTGTTAGTATAATCTATTAACAGTGGCCATTTAATAACTTCTGTTTAGTCATTTTTCAGTCAAGTCTGATTCTTCATGATTCCATTTGGGGTTTTCCTGGCTAAGATACTAGAATGGTTTGCCATTTCTTTCTCCAGCTCATTTGACAGTGGAGGAAAGTGAGATAAAAAGGGTTAAGTGACCTGCCTGGGGTCATACAGCAAGCAAAGTGCCTGAAGCCAGATTTGAACTCAGAAAGATGGGTCTTTTTGACTCCAGGTCCTGTGCTCTATCCACCGTGGCACCTAGTTGTGTCCAATTTTATACCTAGACTTGAGTTAACTTTAGAAGTTCTCATTTTCTGACTGACGGGTTCAAAGATCAAAGATCAGGACTAAGGAGGGGCCACAGCAGGTTTTCCCACAGACTATATAAGACAAATCAATATGGACCAATCAATACCATAATTCTTCTCTGAAAAGCTATACTGAACTACAAATTAATACAAGATTCATGCTTAATTAGCATTGGGTTCCCTTTCTCCAATGAACTAAAATAAAATGGTTATATTGCTATTATTACTATGAAAATGCATTGTATTGATTGTCAATTAAAATTAACATTTATTATTTGATTATTTATTTTTGCAATTAGAAGATTTGTCAAAAGTCACCTCAAAACAAACTTCCTGCTAAAGTTGCCAGGAATCGCACAATATTTTCTTTTTTAATATAAAAATCTGGTATTAAAGTATGACTTGGGTTTTAGATGGATTAAAAAGTTATTACATTAATAGATAATGCACAGAGAGGCGTAAGGGCAATATGGCAAAATGGACAGAGTTGGCCTTGAAGCCTGGAAGAGCTGAGTTCAAGCTCTAACTCTAACACAAATTGGCTAGGTGACCCTGGACAAATCACTTAACTTTTCAGGCCACTCTCTAAAACTATGAGCTGCAGAGAAGATCCTACCTTGCATTAGGATAGGGAGTTTCCTCACTGGGGAAGTCCCTAAACTACTGAAATCACAAGGCAAATCCTATTCCTACACAGAGGCCAGGTCCGCATAGTACAATTATCCTGACTTTTCAGATTCCAAACTAGATTAAATTCTGCTAGATTATCCAGATCAGGCCTTCTTAAACTTGTTCCACTCTTTGCCCAAGAAATTTTTATGAGACCCTGGACATAAAGGTATTAAAAATAGGTATACATATCAAACATTTAATGCTAAGAAATCATGATTTTGCCTCTCCTACATTTGGTTATAAGACCCCACATGGGGTAATTAAACACAACTGAAGAAGTTGGGGGGGAAATGCCTGCTTTAGAGATTTGAATTATACAGATTGGCTATGAAAACTGTTTGAATTTACCACAAATTTATATATTTCTTCACTTTCCACATGTAAAATCTAACATCAGCCAAAAGAAGACTCCTAGAAAGAATGCCCACAATCATCTGCCACCATCATGATATTCAATCTTGGCCAAATCACTTAACCCATCTGTACCCTTAGATCTGCTAATGTAATATTGGCATAAAATACTCCTTACTCTGCCTGCCTCACAAGTAATTTGTGTGTGGGGAAATGTCATATTCTTAGTATTCTTACAGAGAAAGGATTTTTTTTCCAAAAATGCAAGAGTTCTTAAAATTCATGTCTAAGAAATGGGGCAATTATTTCTAGTCATATGAAAAAAATGTTCTAAATCATTATTGATTAGAAAAATGCAATTAAGACAACTCTGAGGTACCACTTCATACCTCATACCTCTTCCTTCCAGGATTCCCTGATTTGCATTCTCAGATGAAAATGAGCTTTCCCTCTTCAAACTTCTCATACCTGGCTAAGATGACAGGAAAAGTTAATGATAAATGTTGTAGGGGGTGTGAGAAAAATGGGACAATAATACATTGTTGGTGGAGTTGTGAATTGATTCAACCATTCTGGAGAACCATTAGGAATTATGCCCAACGGGCTATCAAACTGTGCATACCCTTTGATCCAGCAGTGTTTCTATTGGGCCTATATCCCAAAGAGATCATAAAAAAGGGAAAAGGACCCTTTGCAAAAATGTTTGTAGTGGCCCTTTTTGTAGTGGCAAGAAACTGGAAACTGAGTGGATGTCTATCAGTGTGAGAATGGCTGAATAAGTTATGGTATATGAATGTTATGGAATATTATTGTTCTATGAGAAACAATCAGCAGGATGATTTCAGAGAGGCCTGGAGAGACTTGCATGAACTGATGCTGAGTGAAATGAGCAGAACCAGGACATGGCAATAGCAAGATTATATGACATTCAATTCCGATGGACTTGGCTCTTTTCAACAATGAGGTGATTCAGGTAAATTCGAATAGGCTTGTGATGGAGAGTCATCTGCATCCAGAAAGGGGACTGTGGGGACTGAGTGTTGATCACAACATAGTATTTTAATCTTTTTTTGTTGGTGGTGTTGTTTGCTTGCTTTTTTTTCCTCATTTTTTTTTCCTTTTTGATGTTATCCTTCTTGGGCACCATGATAAATGTGGATAGAAGAATTTCACATGTTTAGCCTATATTGGATCACTTGCTGTCTAGGGGAGGTGGAAGCGGACAGGAAGGGAGAAAAATATGGAACGTAATGTCTTACAAGGGTGAATGTTGAAAACTATCTTTGCATGTATTTTAAAAAATAAAAAGCTATTATAAAAATTTTGAAAAAAGAACAAAGACATTTCTCAAACTTAAAAAAAAATAAAATAAAATAAAAAAGAAAGAAATTGGGCCATTGCCAGATCCTGTCAAATTCTGAAAAAGGATTCCATGAATAGGAACATTCACTATCACCAACAATAATAAGACTTACTCAACACCTATTTTTGTGCAGAATGGATTAGGCACTGAATAAGATATGAAAAAACACAAAATATCTCCTCTTATTCTATTTCAAAGAGTCTCTTAATTGTCCTCCCTACCTCCAGTCTATCCTCTTTCCAATCCATCATTTACAATGCTGAGTAATGCTCATAATGTACTGTTATTATCATATTATCCAATACTTTCAGGATTCCCCATTGCCCATGGAATACAATTGAGGCTTGTAACCCTAGCATTCAAGGCTCTCTACAATCAAACTCCTACCTACACTTCCAGACTGATTGCTTATTACTTTCCTTTACAAACTCTACATTTTGTCCAAACTAGAGTGCATATCATTCTCTTCCTCCTCTCCATGCCTTTCCTCAGGCTATCCCTTATTCCTGGAAGATGCTCTCCCCCACATCAGACTCTATGTTGAAATCCACCCCTTCTTTCAGTGCCTAATTCTTCTGCCACCTCTTCCTTCCAGGATTCCCTGATTTACATCCTCAGGTGAAAGTGAGCTTTCCCTCTTCAAACTTCTCACACCATTGTACTTATGTGACTCTCCCTTGTATTAGAATTAGAATTATTAGAGGGAACAAGTCTTTTTCTCCATTAGAATCTAAGTTCCCTTAGAACTGGGTCTATGTTACATCTGTCTTTGCATTTCTGTCATGAGAAGTACCTTGCACAGAGTAGGATAATACAACATTCCTTGTTGAATTGTTACAATGGTTCTACCTTCAAGAGTTTATTACACTTTGGCTATGCTAAAAATGAATCAAAGTTGATGCACTGATCACTTGTTCCCTTATTTAGTCTGGTTTTCAACCCAAATGGACAATTCATTGGGCACTTTGCAGGACTGTTAAATTGAATTAACAAACAAAAAAAAAGAATTAGAAATGATTACTTAAGTAGTTCATATTTCAATCCATTGTCTGGGCTTCATATCAACTAGTATTTGCAGTGGATAAAAAAAGAAGTTTGGTTGTTCTTTGGCCCTTACCAGTTATCATTCCTCCTTCTCTTCCCCAGTCTGGTACTGGGTTGGGAGTGAGAGAAGGAGGTGTCAAAACAGAAAGAAAAATCAGTGAGAAGGAAAAGTACAGAGACAAAAGGAGGGGAAGTAGAAGGGATATTCCAGAATGTTTTATAACTCTTTAAAAGTGTGTGCCAAAAGAACTAGGGCAATATTAATCTCATTGTGGTCTTTTTAACCCTACCGTCCAACATGTCTAAATAATAACAACAATAACAACTGATGCAGTGAGTACACAACAGACTTTGCAATCGGGAAGACCCGAGTTAAAACAGTCTCAGACACTTTCATCTCTGTTTCCTCACTTATAAAACAGAGATCATAATAGTTTCTTCTTTGCACGGTTGTTGCGAGGATCAAATAAGTTAGAAAATGTAAAAAACATTTTGCAAACCTTGAGGCGCTATATAAATGCTAGCATTTTACAAGCATCATTTCATTTGATTATCAAAGTAGTCATGTGATTAGTACCATAGGTATAATGACCTTCATGTTCAGGAGACTAAGGAGTACTCCTAATCCCCAAGCTAGAAATGTCACTGGGAGGATTTAAATCTAGCTCTTCCTGATTCCAAGTCTAGCCCTCTATCCACTACACCACACTGCCTAAAGGACTACTATTAATAGAGCTTTAACAAACTAAGGATATGAGAATTGTATGCCTATGTAAGCTGGAAAAAGGAAAGCAGACTTTCCAAAGATGAAATTTATCCCTTCATCACCATTTCCACTGAAGAACACCTTAAGAGATGACATTTAGATGATGCCATTAGTGCAATACTAAGTAGCTAACCCAGAGGGACACACACATAACTAGCTCACTCTTGGGAAGAAAACCTATGAGTGGACAATGAACTGGGTACCAAAATGAGTGAGAGAGCAAGCAGAACTTAACATGTAAATTGTTTTGGGGAGTTATCAGTAATCTCAAATTGTTCACTGATGCAAGCCCATTAATAACCAATATTAATCCAGTAATACTATATGGCTACAAATCATGGAATAACAATCTTAGAAGAATGAAGATTACAAGTAATCCAAAGAATAATGGAAAGACATATGTTGAGTGTACATGCATTACAGCATATTGCAGGGATCAGTTCCATATAAGAAGTGAAATAAAAGATATCATTCAACTTATGCATAATGAGAAAGTATGGTGGCCATTCACAGAAAGAATGAGCTGCAAAGCATGGAAGGACAAGCTACTACTTTGCTAACCATGAGATTCTAAAAGGAAGAATAAAGACCTTCAGCACACTGGAATGGGCCCTCTATGAAGGAATTATGAAACTATACAAGCAAGCATCAGAGGATAAGAAGGCATGAAAGAGCAGTGATCTGCACCAATGGATGGAATCTCCACACCCAGGAGACCACAGATACATCCAAGTATCAGAGCACATAGTATCGCCATATGGTTTAGTCACAAAGGACTACCTTGAGCATATGACTACCTTGAAGTGGAATAAGGCCACATTAGGTCGGCCAAATTGGAAAATATTTGCATTCTTACTGTTTTCTTGAGAATTCAAAGTGGCAGTGAGACTTCATGACTTTTTCTGAGACTAATATTCACTAACAAAGATCACAATAGTAACATTATTTCCACTCCATTCACTTTCCCCTTCCCAACCTTTGGATGCACCTAGCACATGGTTTTGTAGCCCTCTAATAAATCCTTGCTTCACAAATGTTTATGGAATCACATCTGCCCATAAAACAGGTTCTCTAAGTATACCATCATATCATCTGCAAAGAGTGATAATTTGGTTTCCTCATTACCTACTCTAATATTAATTTTTCTGGTTGTATGCATATATTAACTTTTTAAATACACATTTATGAACATGTTGAGAGAGAAAAATCAGAATAAAAGGGAAAAACCATGAAAGGGAAAAAAAACAAAAAAGAAGTGAATACAGCATGTGTTGATTTGCATTCAGGCTCCAAGTTCTCTTTCTAGATGCAGATGGCATTTTCTATCCAGTTTATTGGGATTGCCTTGGATCACCGAACCAATGAGAAGAATCAAGTCTTTCCTAGTTGATTATCACACAGTCTTGCTGATACTGTGTACAATGTATTTCTGGTTCTGCTTGTTTTGCTTAGCATCAAGTCATGTAAATCTTTCCAGGCCTTTCTAAAATCAGCTTGGTGAACTGTCATTTCTAAGAAGTCCATTTCAAAAACAAAGATTTCAGGACAGAGGTCAGTTTTGTTACATTTATGAAGGTTTAAACAAGATAACATAGGTAAAGCGCTTTGCCAACTTTATTATTTGCATTATTATTTGCTTGTGTCGCGAGGAATTGGCCCATGATGCTTTCAGATAAAACTTGAAATAAAAGTTGAGTTTTGATCTATGAGAAAATCCATCTATCAACGTACTTCACTGAGAATTAGAATGTCAACTCAAGGAGCATTTGTCAGACCCCTATTGTGTGCCATGCATGGGCTAGGCACTTAGGATATTAAAAAAAAGGGAAAAGGCAGTCCCTGCCCTGGAGGAATTTTGAGCCAAGGGAGGGACATTCCACTTGATTACTATAACGTCTATGTTCACAACTTTTTTAATGGCTTCTCAGCCCTCTACCAATATGCTCCTTAACCTGACATTCGAGGTCTTTTATATTTTGGCCCCCACTTATCTTTCTTGTTTTATTTCTTACTCCCACAACAAAAAGGGATCATAACCCTCCATACCATAGTAAATTGTCTTCCTGAGTTACTTCAGGGGAAAAATAATTATTCACTGGTCAACAAGATAACAAATGTCAGCATTTAGGTCTGTCCTTAGAGGATAAAGTCTTATTGCTAAGCTCAGAACTGATAGTTCTCTGAGAACCCAAAGTCACCTCAAGCTACAATGATACATAAGAAAAGAACGTCAGTGATACAATAATATTCCAACGAATTATAATACAAAATATTAAAGATACAAAATCAAATACTAGGTGAAATCCAGGAGTGGGGAAAAGGAAGGTAAATGTAATCTTTCTGAGAGGATAAAAGCCTAGTAGAAAGTCACCTCATCACTGATCATTTCTTAAATATGTACCATGTGCCAGGTACGGTGCTAAGCCCATTTTAAAAATGTAAACAAGTTTAGAGGAAAGTACAAAAGTTTTCAGCACTGTGCCCCTTCAAATTTCTTGTTTCATTGATGGTTTTCGTTTTTATGCCACTGTCACTTCTGGGTGTGTCCTCTATTCCCCTTTTCTTCTCTTATGTTATCTTCTGCAGAGTTAACTGAAAGAGAAAATATCAAAGCATCTGAAACAGCCTTCAAGCTTTGAGATGAGGGAAAATCACTTCCTATTTTAGCCAATGCCTACAAGCAGTTGTACAAAGAGACAGAAGGAATGGCTGCACTAGGGTGTCATTTGGAGAAAGCCCCTATGAATGTGACCCTACCAGATTCATTGCTCAGATAAACATCTCTCTCCTCCCACTAATGCTGTAAAATTACTGAATAACACTGATATAGCTAGAAGGCACCTCAGATCTAATCCAACACCACCAAATAGTACATTAAGTCTTCAGGACCTCTGGTCTCCCCTTTGACACCTTTTCCCCTCAAGGTAGTAGCTCCTCCCTGGCAACAGGTCCCAGGCACCCTCATGCTACTTTCTGTCTGCCTGCCTAAAGGCCTCCTCTCAGACCCGATTCCTCAGGGTTCTCACATAGTCATAAATTAATACACGCTAAGACATTAATGGTTAATGATGGCAGAACAGCATCCCTCCCTGGAATATCTTAAGATTTTTGTCCCAGAGGAACGAAGCTGGTTGAGGGGTATGATAATATTCTGGCAGGGACTTTCTTAGTTACTGCAAAATCTCACAGTGGAGGCAGTCATGCAATCTGTATACAGCAAGGGGGTAAACCCTGTTAGAGTATGGGAACTCTTTTCCTCTAGGTTAGAAACAAGGCAGCCACCACCAATGCCTTGTATAATCCCCTTCCCCCAAGCTTGGAGAAAGTAATACAAGAAGGAAAAAGGGGACCTTTCCCTGAAGGCTGGGGCATGCAGTCCCACAGGATGGCAATGGTAACAATTTGAGATAGCAGCTGGGGATGCGACATACTTGTCAGTGCTGGGACAGCTATGTGAACATGGCCAGGTTCTTCTGGACACAGAGAAGCTCAAACAGCCAGTGCAGCCATCTGAGGCTACCAACACATCTGGACATGCTGGCACAGGGTTGGAGGAGTTCACACTGGGCCTGCACACTGCTAGAAATTCAAGTAACCTAGAGCTGCACCCACCACCCCTGGTCTCATCAAGGCTTCCTCTATACCTAATTCATTGAAGAGTCCAACCTGGTGTGCTTCGGAAGCAAGCACGCTCCTCCTGTCACAGGATGGACTACATCCCATTCAACAGTCATGGTCAACCTGGCTAGTAGGCCCAGACTGGTCTGATCCCTCTGCCTCCTGCTCTTGGATGGGCAAAGGTAAGGGTGGGACAGGAGAACTGGCTCCTCCCCCCACCAGAAATAAATTAAGTTTCTCAATGGCAGGAGAGATGGAGAGATAGCCGCAAGTGGCAATGATGTAAAACTAAAAGGTATCAACAGTCTATTTTGAAGCATATATAAATGAAAACCTTAGTACTTTTCTGTTTAACATTTTGCTTTTTATTAAACCTGATGAAAGAGAAAGGGGGGAAAGAAAAGAGCTAACCCAAAGAAGCCTTATATTTCTGAAAGAGAGAAAAAAGCTGAAGACATCTGACTAACCAAAACCCGGCCCAAGAATGAGCATGACTTACAAAAGCATACCACAGTGCATAAAAATGTAAATGATTAGACTTAACCAACTGTCATCTGAAATTATTAGCAAGTAGCCATCAGCTCCCCAGGAGAATGCCCCGATAAAAGCCCTCAGGCCCTACACCAGGAAAAATGATATATGGAGACACCCATCCAATCTGCAATGAAGGCACTGCTTGAGAGGACTTCAGGCGGGAGGGCCTAGAAAATGCTTTGAGAGAGCCTGAACCTCTTCCAGAGACCGACTCTCCTTGAGGCTGGGCTCAACATCCACTTCAAATACCGGGTTACCTTGAAGATCTTTCAGTGCCCACTAAACGGTGCCATTTCACAAGCAAATTTCCGAGGAAGATGCTCTGAAGGATCTGGCTACTGCTGAACCCAACCTGAACCCAAGCCTTCTTTTGCCACTCCTCTGGCTATCTGCCCCTTCTCTTTGGCCATTTCATGTGCTAGTTCCTGCTGCCCCAGAAAGGCTTGGCCATTTCAAAGAAGGAGTCAGCCCAACCCCCATGATCCCCCTTCTGATCTCCTCTGACCCTCCTCCTGCTTACCATTAGCACCACCCTCAATTCCCAAACTTATAGCTCATTAATAGTGCCCCTTGTCAAGCTGACATACCTTTTCCCTGAGTCCCAGGTAAAGCTCAAGCAAACTCAATCCATCCCCTGTAATCGTGGGACATTTAAACTTATTAAACTCACTTCAGTAAAGTGATTTGGCTCAACATTAATCCTTTTGGGGGTAAATCTTTGTTTGCTACATTCCATGTCTCATCTAACTGACCCATATGTATCATTTGGACATCTGCAAAGTATTTCCATGTATGATCTTACTGGAGTCTTATAACACAGTCCTGGAAGGTTGCTGCTACTAGGGTTATTATCCTCCCCATTTTAGAGATGAGAAAACTGAAGCTCAGCAAAGTTAAGTGACTTGCCACACATCTGAAGTCCAGCATTAGATGCAATCTACCAGACCACCCCTCCCTTCTACTTGAATATTGTTGATGAATCTCAAAACTCCTTAAAGCATTTTGTATCTTCTCTAGCACCTAGTAAAGTGTTCTACACAGGATAGTAGCTTAATACGCATTTATCAAATAAATGATCCTAGAATAAATGAATTCCCAGTCCAATTTAAAAACAAACAAATGCTACTAGCTAGCCTAAAGAGAACCTTCTGGACCTCTCAGATTTTTATCGTTTAGATAACTTCTAAGTAAGACTTTGAATTTTTAATGAAGTCACTGACTAAAATACTGAATAGAAAAGGTCCTAATCACAATGATGACAACAACAGCGATAAGAAGGAGATAAATGGCAGAAAGTATGACATACCGTGGGAAATCCATGAACCCTGAGACTGTTATGGTAGCTGTGAAAGCCTGGCAAGAAGTCTGAAATGATGGCAAGTCATGCTTTGGCAATACCATTAACTGGGTTAGCAAGCCCATCAGCATGATGCAACTACTCCTAAGAGTCCAAGAAACAAGTAGGGCAGCATAGGACTACATGGGAGACCCAGCCAAAACCATCAAATTGAAAAGACCACCTGGTGGGATGAATGGTTCTCCTTCATGCTGTAGAACAAGGCAGCAAGACCAAGACATTCTTGGAACACATGGTTAGCACAAAAATCTACAGAAATATTTTTGCAAAAAGCAATAGCCAAGTCTGACAAGAGGAACATACCATGGGATTTGTCCAATGTAATCGAAAATATTTTACCTCCAGATGAAGTCTATGGACTGGCTAAGAAACAAGAGTTTCAAAAGCCCCCTATGGGTAACCTTCATATGAACTTAACCAACAATATGTCAACAAAGAAGCATCGCTATATGGTTGAATCATGTGGATTTACTAACACAAACACAAGTTTATAAGAGCAATTCAGGACCAGATCTTCACCACCAGAAATTAGAGAAGGGTTATCCTTATGGTACTGGGACTTAATGATCAAAGGAAATTAGGTTAAGAATCAACTGAAACTATTTTCATCATTGCAGCTGCAAACATTTAGCACCTACCAAATACCTAGCAAGACATAATCTGATGGATAGAAATATTTTAGAAGCTTATCTTTGATGGATTGACAGATGACAAGTACCTATTCTGCAAATAGGCACCTCAACATTGCCTCGAGAACTCAACCGTTAAATTAAATGGGAATACGCATTGTTAGTTGCCCAGCCATAACAATGATGCATAAAACCTTCTGACCATTTCAAATAAATAGCACATCCCCAAAAGTTATGATCTCCAAATTATATAGGACAAAAAGCTTTCACAATGTAGAAACTGAGCAAAAGAAGTCAAAAATCATTCAAGAACAGGGTTAATCAAGCTATCAATCAACAAACATTTATTAAGTATTTACTATATGCCAGGCACTATGCTAAAGTGTTAGGAAAAGGAAAATACACACAAAAACAGTCCCTGACCTCAAGGAGCTCATAATACTAATAGGAAAAAAGAATATGTGGGAGATACTTAGGAAGAGGAAGGAGTAACTTCAGAGGATAAGGTTCATATCAACCCTGTCATCCTGTCTGCTCCTGGACCTTGAGCAAAGATGTTTTCAGAAAATTCAAAGAAGAAACAATGAAATGTTAATACTTTATTCAACTACACAAAGCAGTTCTTGTGTATACCTGTACAATAGTCTATAGAATATTAACTATAAAAGAACAATAAGAAAATGTGATTTTTCCTAGTATCATTTCTATCTGAACTCCATCAAAAAGATGAGGACAAAATGATAATTAGAATAAAATTACAATAATAACAATAGACATATAATGCTTTGAAGTTTGCATTAATTACTAGGAGCTAGGCAGTCATGCTTTTTGGAATTGTGTACTAGCCTAGAAGAGTAGATTAGAAAACAGTTACATGTTGATTTCCATGAGATATATTTCAAAGTTTTTCATTAAAAGTGCTCCAGACATCATCTCAAAGAAGTCTTACAAGAAGCCTGGGAGGTGGGTATACAACAGTTATTAGCCCCATTAAAAGCTGCAGAAAGAGAGGCTCAGAAGGTGGAGTGACTTGGCCATTGCCAGCCAACTAGCAGACATTAGTCCCCAAACCTTAGTCCCCAGACCTGTCTTCCTGACTGCAAAGTCAGCCAACCACAATAACCTCTGAGCATATCATTAGAAACGCTGCCCAGGTTTTTAAAAAAATCAGCATCCATCACTACTGTTTGAGGACAGTTGTTTGGCTGATAGTCATTCTCACTGTACTTTCTAGCAGGCAGCCCACATTTCTCCATCTTTTCCATCTGAACATCATGAGAAACTTTTGAAAGCACTTCGCTGATCTCCACATACCAGAGAGTATATGGTCCAAAAAGGCTAGGAGCTTAATTATGTATGACCAGCTAGCTCCTAACGGTTACTGCTCTGGGCTCACATAGTGCTCACATAGTCTGTTTAATAATATGTTTTGATATTCCCATGGCTCTGTGCTCTCTTCACAGTGAGTACTCTCTCCAATGGCTCAGGTTAGAACCCATCCATGTCATAATACAACGAAGACCTCTTATCAGTGTCACCAATGTCAAGTTTACGTGTCTAGAATCTACATCTACCTCTGACCATTAAAACACCTGCCGATTGCCAGTCTTCTGGCACTTCTCTATAATTCTATTCATACTATGCTAGTATGGTTAAAATATACCATGTAGCAACATGTCCCTATAATGCGAGTTAGTAAAATAATTCACATTTAATTATATCACACTTTAAGGTTTACAAAGTACTTTATATTTAATCTTCTCTACAACCTCATGAGGTAGGTGCTTTTATTATCATGCTCAGATGGGAGAATTGAAGCACAGCAAGTTTAAGTGACTTGCCCAAGGGTCACAGAGCTGGTATGTGTCCGAGGAAGGATTCAAATCTATGTCTCGCTGACCTCAAGCCCAGTTCTCTAGCCACCATACCACAATGCCTACGCGAAACTGGGTTCTGGGTTCTGAGTTCAAACCCATCTTTCCCAGCCCAAGCAGACAGAGAAAGTTCTCCCTCTCCTCTTATTCTATGTGAGTTCCTTCAAAGGCTAGAGTTTGGGGTGGTGTAGCTCCCACAGAGTATTAATGGGAAGGGAGAAGCTCTCATGAGGGCTCCAGCAGTGGTCATCTGGCTGCATTTTCAGTAGCTGGAATGGAACACTTCTACTAGTACAGGGCCAGGGATAGGAAGAGATTCTTGAGGTCTCCAAGTTGAAAAACTTTAACCTGAGGAAGAGCTACAGCTCCCAAGTAAAGAGCAATGACCATTCAATGGAGTTTTGAAAAGTGAAGGAAGAGCAAAAGAATCTGTCCTCAGATCTCTAATTGTTAGAGGTGGGAGACGGAAAGTTGTTGCTTCTCCTTCATTTCAAAGAGGACCAACAACATCACAGAGTAATGTCTTGACTCTCACATAAGTTCAATTTCAGTAAAGCAGAGCTGCACAAAGTCAGAGTCATCAATCAAAGTCTAGTGGCAGGACAAAAGTTAGGACGGCCGGTAATTGCCTGGGATACAGTGGATGACCTTAGCGTCTTTGATGCCTAACCACATGTTCTAGAGTTCCTGCTTCAGCTGCCTTCCTCACCATTGAAACAAATTGTTTTCATGCGCCCATTTCACCAGGGAAAGTCTTCATAAGCTTGGGGTAAAGATGCCCCAACTCACCAATGGGTCTGAAGCCTGTTAGTTAGCCTGTACCGTACATGGAATGAGAAGACCTGAGTTCTAATCCCACTCTGGTCACTTAAGCCTGGGCACCTTAAACAAAGAAAACCCTTTGAAAACAGCAAATTCAAGTCGCTTTTCTTTAAAGGTAAAGATTTGGCAAAAATAGTATAATAATGGAGTTTCAAAGTTTACTTGTTGAACTATCACTGGTTTAAAAGGTTTACCTTGGGTTCTACTTGAAACAAACCTCTCAACAAAAACTCTCCACATTTGGTGCTACTGATAACTGTTGGCCGTGTTTTCTTTCAGATACAGCCATCACTGCTTTGGTTGATTGGATAAATGATCCACAGATAAGCTGTGGTTGTCTTTATAAGCTCTGGAATGGCATTTATTCTACTGGGTACTAAAGGGCATTTGGTTTTGTTTCATCATCTCGTCTCCTAGTTTAGAGACACCACAGTAAAGCAATTTCTTAAGCATAAAAATACTTCCACATACTCAGTACTGCCTATAAATCATTCTGCAAGTTTCTCCATCTGCAATTCCTCCCTACTATCACCATCAACCTTTGAGCATTTTATTCTAAATAAATTTGGGTATAGCCCTGTGACTTATATTTCCCACTATGAAAATATACTGTTTCCCTTCCGTGAAGCTGAAACAGAGGGTCTTAAAGAAAGGAAATTATTAAGCATTCTGGCTTTTTTTTTCCAACAAAAACTAAGATAGAGGTCAATGAATAAGTATGTGCAGACTGAAACTTGAATCCTCTGGGGTGACTGTAGGCTAATTAATAATTAATGCCAGAGATGTGGTGTTTGAAATGCAGATGTGATAACTGGCGGCCTAGCCAAGCTGTTCAGAGGAAGCAGGTTTGGATGCTATAGGGAATAGGCACTCCCTTGCCGGCTGGCTCCGGGAGCAGACCTGGGTGCAAAGCAGGGCCTATGGTTTAGATTCTATTCCCCTCAGCTGTTAATTACCTGAACCCACTTTGAAGTTCTTCTCTTTTTATCCTCTGCATGAAAAGAGATTGGTTCAGCCAAGGGACTTGAAGAAATGATCAAATACACAGGGTGGAGGGGTTGGAAATAGAAGTTCAGATATAAGATAAGGAAGAAAAATATATAGTGGAACATCCGAGAACATGCATTATTAGGAAATGTATAAAAGTGCAGTTCCGTGTTTCAAGCAAATTGTGCTTCTTGGAGTTGTTTTAATGAAGTTGATTTTCAGGAAATATCTAAACTTTCTCTGAATAGACACATTGAAAGAATCAGTATCCATATTACAATATAAAGTAATTATTTGATAAGAGATTACCAGGGGTGCTTTTCAATGCCTTTTTTTAAAATTTTATTTTATTTGCAAAACATATGTATGGGTAATTCTTCAACATTAACCCTTACACAGCTTTCTGCTACAGATTTTTCCCCCCAACTCCCCACCCCTCCCCTAGATGGCAGGATATCCACTACGTGTCAATTATGTTAAAATATTTGGCAAATCGAATATATGTATACATATTTCCAAACTTATCATTGTTGTGCAAGAAAAACTGCATCCAAACAGAAGACATATCAGATAAAGGAAACACAATATAAGCAAACATCAATCAAGAGAATGAGAATGTTATGTTGTGGTCCACATTTCACATCCCTCTCTCTGGGTGTATATGGCCCTCTTCACTGAACAATTGGAAGTGGTTTTTTCAATGTCTTTTTAAATTTAATAAAATTATTTAAGCCTCTTTTATGTGAGGTGTTTGATGAAGTGTACAACATTAATAAAAATCCACAATGGGCCATTTCTTCAAGAATTACATTTTTGGGGCAGCTAGGTGGCGCAGTGGGTAGAGCACCAGCCCTGAAGTCAGGAGGAACTGAGTTCAAATCTGGTCTCAGATACTTCCTAGCTGTGTGACCCTGGGCAAGTCACTTAACCCCAATTGCCTCAGTGAAAAAGCAAAAAAAAAAAAAAAAAAAAAAGAATTACATTTTTGTGCAAATCACTCTTTCTCCAAAACACAAACAGAAAGTGATATATATATATATATATATATACATATATACATATACACACATACATACATATACATAGGGACCACCCTATAGGGACTATAAATTGATGAAAAAGTATAACAATTAAAGGAAGTTAGAAATGGATGACTGAAAGTTTAACTTCATTAGAGAGCACTCAGAGTTGTTTTCAGAATACATGCATATACAATTTACAAAAAAGCCCTGGCAATGAAACATCTTGAAAATCAATTGTGCCATATATAGAATGGATGTGAATACAAGTTGGTTTTCTTTTACACTTTCATAATACATTTAGTTAAGCTGCTTGAGGTCAAGTGTTTTTCTGAGACCCCATCTTCTGTCTCTTCCCACCCTCCCTCCCCCCCCCTCTCTCTCTCTCTCTCTTTCTCGCTCTCACACACACACACACACGCACACAGAGTGTTCTTTGCTGCTGCATATAAAGCTGTCATGCAATATCTAATTTCCAACTGTGAGTGGTATCTCTGTATCTTTTTGACAGGATAATGGCCATCAAAGGAAAATATGCACCTACATTGAAACTGACACCTATAGATGGAGCATCATTGGAGGACAGTGACATCCACTACACACAAGCAAATGGCTGGGCAGTAGCTCACTTTGATCAAAAGCAATGTACAGAGACTCAAAGCAGGAATCTTATTTGGACAAGTTCAATACTGCTTATTGTTCGTTTCTTTTTTAGTATATGTGCTGCCAAAGCAAGTACTGTTGGTTTCTTTTTGAAAGGACGTTCTGCAAGCAGAATCTCCATAACTTTGACCATTTAAAGTCATCCGGGCAAGGTGGACATTTACACACTAATCTTGGTCAAAGAACAACAATGAAGACATTCTGCACATCACATTAGATTTTCCTTGAGCAAGAATATAGTGTTGCTAGCACCTAAAGGTCTCTAATGAAAGGCAAATCATATTTTGCAATTCTGCTATCGGTGTGTAAGCTGGCTTTCGCAGGTGCTGCTATCATTCTGAGAACAAATATGCATTAATGCTACACTCATTTTTTAAAATACAAATTCCTATCTGTTTTGTTAAGGTTATAAGTCAAAGTGACAGACAGCAAAAGGGGGGGGGAAGCTAACAAAGCTGTACTTGCCAACACACTGGCAGCCTCATCTCCAGAGAGGCCACTTTTCCTAGTACATGGAAGCCACTTCTGCTGACATTCAAGGGCCAACAATCCTGACAATGCTATATGATTATCGAAAAGACTCCAAGCAGATGCACCCTTTCCTCCATTTTTGGAAGATACTCTTTGTGTGCTGATTTCCACTGTTAAAAAGAAAAGGGAAAGAATGTAACCTCTTGACAAACGTGACTGGCAAACTAGAGCCAAAGCTTCTATCAGAATTTAAAATGTGTTTAGCTTACAGATTGTTTGCTGGGAACACCAACATAGCTCTTTAGATAAATGGGTATCCATGAATCTAGGACTATCCATGAGCAGAATAAAATACTTTATGAAAAAGTTTCTCATTACAGGCACAGTGACCATCTTTCAGAGTTGAAAAGGCTAAACTTTCAAATAATTGCTCCTGGATATCAAGTAAAATTGCATTTTGGACTGATCTTAAGTGATTCAGACTTCATCTTCTAAATGAATTGTTGTTATTGGTACCTGAATCACTAACCAATGAACCTCCTTCCTTTCTTTTTTTTTTAAATGCTCTTATCTTTTGTCCAATCCAATTTGTGGGAAAAGATATATGAAAGGATGCACCCCAGCTGAAGCTCAGTGTACACAAGCTTTGGCTTGGAGAAAATGTGCATGGCAGAGATAGAAACCCTAAAACAGGCTACTGCCAATTACGCTGCTACAAAATTGAAATCAAGCTCTGCAGGCACGTAAATTGTTTTACTTCCAGCAAAAGAAGTCCATTCCATTTCACGTAAGCTTACATGGTTGACTCCCTCCTCCCCATTCATCCCGCAAATGCCCCACCATCTCTACTAACATATAATCTACTGATTTATCCAACTTTTTTTCAAAACAAAAAGTTTTGACATAATAGATTCCTACTCACCCACTAATCTCAAGGGCTTACTGTTTTTTAAAAAAATATATTTTCAAATAACCTCTCGGCACAATAATTTCTATTTAAGCCTCAGCACCCAGGAGCCTTAATGTAGCTTCTATCCATGCCAATTTGGAACCTGCATATGCCAAGCCTGTTGCAAATAAATTTCCCAGTTAATATATACTTTCCACAGTTCACTTACAATATTTTAACCGAATATAAAAGCCTGTGAACCTCACCCCTGCACATTTTCTTAACACTGTAATATTGAGTCTTGCTAGCTTCACTAGTATTCATATGTGTACTATTTACCTGCAACTATCCCATGCCTAGAATTAAGTCTGTTTGTCTCTATTAAGGAAAGTAACTAAAGAAGTCAATTGATTTTAACAAGACCCTTTTTCTGTTTTGCCTGCAAGTGGTGTTACATGTGTCATGAGCTATGTGATACACTGTATGAGAAGACTTCTTTGCCCTGCAAAAAGGAAAGTGAAGGGGATTTTAATGAAATCATAACATTAAAACAGTTTCATATTAAACCCTGCTAATTTTCTAGGTGAAGACTGCAAAGTGAATGTGAGGAAACATTAAAAGGGAATTGAATTTGCATTCCTTATGCTACAGGCACATGTTTACATGACCTTTAAAACAGAATTAAAGCTGTATCATCAGCAGCTGTAGGCAATTCACATTACTAAGGCAATCAAATCAGAAGGCTAAAACTAACTATAAAACATAAATTAAACTGATAGAGAATCATCCTAATTCACTAGGTTTACTTGCAATCTACTTATATAACACATAAGACTAGTAATTTCAAAACAGTCTGCAAAATAAACAAATCAGAAATACTCAAAATGCATCCTGAAAGCAGCACACTAGTAGGTTAGAAATATTTTAAATCCTCTTTTGCCACCAAATCTGGCTATTCATCAGCCACCAATGATCTTGTGAGCATTATTTACTTCGAACAATCACCTCCAAAAGTAAGCACCATGAAGATCCTTCCAGCAGAGATGATGTTTATTTAAAACGAAGACTGGTTGGAACAGCGATTTCAAGATGAATACTTGAAAGGCCCACGAGGGCTAACTTCAACTTAACGTCCTTCTTTTCTAAACTTTTCGGACAGACTTTCAAAACAGCCTATCCAATTACTTGGTCTTGTTTCATATTTAGCATTTCGGACATTTTGTTAATATGAAAAGATGAACTATTAAATTGCTTTCATTGCATAATTTCTGGAGGATTCTTCAGAAAGAATGAAGTGCAAATGGAGAATGCTTATAAATACATCAAAAGGTTGGGGGCTACATTTTAGGAAATTTTTCTCCTTTAAACTGCTCGTGCGATTGGGAATTTTTTTTCTCTTTCCAAAAGTTTCTAGATTTCAGTATTGTAGAAAAGCTCTAGTCCTTTAGGGAAAAATTTATAGGAGCCAAGACCACAATCAGAATAGAGAGAATATATGTGAAAATACAACTGTACACAAAGAAGAATAAATTCTACTTTCTCCATCACTGACTTAAGGATTGGTTGAGGATAAATGCCATTAAATCTACGAAGTTATAAACATCATAGACATGTTTATATAGGTTTTTAGCTGACTTGGTGAGATTAAAGTAAGCCTGCATAATCCCAAACTACAATATTAAATTGTATCTTATTCTTGAAAGCAATTCATACTGAAGTAGGATTATTCTATTCTCACCACCATACACTTGCAGTACCATCTCAGAATGCATGCCAGACTTGAAGTTTGGGAGACTCACTTGGATCATTTCCTGGCTTTGTGACCGCCATTTTAGCACTGAGCTTCAATTTCCTCATCTCATATAAATAAACCACGAACAAGATTTCTTGCACCAACTAACTCACAGGATTGTTTCAAAGTACATCCCTTGAAGACTAGCTACACACATGCACAATTTAACAAAGAAACTAGGACTGCACAAGCATCTTGCAAAGAGCACTGGGTTTCGAGTTTAAAGAAATATGAACTGAAAGGGAACTAAGAGGTCATCTAGTCAAACCCAGGCTCACAAAACACAGTCCTTATCCCACCTCCCTGTCTTGACCCAGGCTGCACCTCATTCCAGGAAAGCCTTTCCTTGACTGACATCCATCCACCTCTTAACTCCTGTCCAGCCCTATTTCCTAAGACCAAGCCTTTCCCAGTCCACCTCCTGCTGAACCCTCTCCCCTGCAAAAAATTACCTGGTAGACAGAAAGTGAGACTGGGTTTACCCAGGAAGCCATGGGTTCAAATCTATTTCTGATACCCGGAGACAGTATGATCCTGAACAATTCATTGAACCTCCACATTATCTCAAGTGAAATATTTGCAAATCCCTTAACACACTGCCTAGCACATTGTAGGCCACTATATCAATCGATATTGCTTTCCTTTCCCCTCTTCCCCAGGCTATGATTCTAGGAAATGGCACATTGGGTGCCAATCTGCACTGGTAGTTTCCTCTTCTGGGAATTCTCTAACCCTAGGCAATCCCTAAGTCCCATCCTATTTACTTGGAAAGCATTTTATATCACTTAGGTATATGTATATCTGCATAAGTTCATGTGTGTAGATACACGTGTATGTGTACATAAACATACGAGTGCATGGGTGGGTGGGCCTCTCTCCACAGGAGAAAAAGTCCTCCCGGGTTGGGATTCTTGATTTTGTTTTGCAGCCTCAATGTCAAGCACAGTGCCTGATAGGCAGCTACCAGTAGCTCATCTAAAAAGTTTGTGAATCTAACAAGGAGAAAAGTGAAGGCTGGCCAAAAAGGTGCTCTTCCCAGCAGTCCCACTGCCTTTCACCTGACTTCTTACCGGCTGCAGTGACTTCCAGAAGTCACTCCACCTCTCCGGGCCTCGGTTTTCCAGTCGGTCAAAGAGGAGGGACTGGTGCGGTGCAGAGTGCCCAACTTGGAAGTCAGTAAATCTGAGTTCGAATTCGGTTCTGCCATTTTCTTACTCCCCGGGTGCCTTTGGCGTGGCCTGTTACCCACCCCGGCCCTGTTTCCTCCTCCGGAGGTGGGGGAAGGGCAAAGAACTAGAGAGCTTCTAACTTAGGTGCCGTTCAGCCCCAACTGGGTGACCTCTAAGGCCCTTCCCTAAATGCTCTGCAGCCTCTGTTGCTGTTCACCTGAGGCCTCGGGGCCGACCCACACAGCAAAGGCCGAGGCCCACGGGTATGTGTGTGAGGGGAGGGGGTCCGAGGGGGGCAGGGAACAGCGGGCGCCAGGTTTGGCCCCCACTTCTTTCCTCAGGCTCCAGGTGGGGAGGGCCCGAGGACTATTGTTCGAAGCCGAGAGCATGGGTCTCTTCCAACCCCCGAGGATTAGGCTGGTTAAAAGCCCGACCTCGATTCGGCTTCCCATGACCGGAGGCGGCTTAACCCTTCCGCGCCCGGAGAAAAACTGCCAAAGGCCGAGGCGGAGGGAGGGCGAGGAGGGGACTCGTTTCTCTCGCCGGGCGGATTTAGGGAGGTGCGGGAGAAAAGCGGTGCCAGAACGAGGCTGAGCTGGGCGCGCAGCCGCTGCACGGAGAGGCCCCACAGGCCTCGGCGCTCAGCCACGTAGTCCTGGTGACGCCCCCCCCCCCTCCTTTCCCTTCCCCTCCCCCTCTCGCGACGCCTCTCCTGGTCTCTGAATCCGGGCGGGGGTCTGGGGGCGGAGCGCGGCGCGGGGAGGAGGGCGGCGTGGTAGGAAAAAGAGGAAGAGGAAGAAGAAGAAGAAGAACAACAACAACAACAACAACAACAACAATAACAATATGGGCCGCACGGTCTCCCCCCTGGTGGTCTGGCTAGGGCCGGTTCTGCCCGAGAGTTGCCAACCCTAGAGAAAGTTGGAATTTGGAAGGACAGAAGTGACCCCTACCCCCACCCTCCACAGCCACCCTCGCCAAAGCCGGGGCCCGGCCGTCACTGAGTTCCACGTGAGGAGGGCGGGCACCTTCCTGAGCAGCCCCGGTGCCCGGGCCACTGAGCTGGGTCGGCTCAACCTGACGATGCCCTGGTGGTGGCGGCGCCTCAGGGAGCGTGAGCTGATCCTAGGGGGCTGGCAGACGGCACGCCGAGGCCCACGTGGGGAGCAGGAGGAAGGTGCCGGGCCCTGTAAGTTCTTCCGAGCTTTCTCAGGGCTGCTCTTGTCCTTTTGTGCATGACCGGCTGGTCCATCTATATCACGACTAAATGTCCAGTGCCAAGCTCTAAAGTAGAACCCTTCAGTCCCCAAACCAAACCAACCCTCCTACCCCCCCCCCCAGGGACGGTGTGTCTGCTAGAATACCAAAAACTACCAAAGCTCTGCAGAGAACTTTGAGAATGGGGCCCTTGGGCTCCTAACCAACTGGATTCACAATGATTTTTTCAAAACGGCCTGTCCCCAACCCGATGTGTCATTTTTTTTTTTTTAAATCGAGCTTCCTTTAGTTAGTCTCACTCCGCCTTCCCACCCCCCAGGTTATCTAGTTCCAAATTCGATGAGATTTAGTTGTTCCTAAACAAACCAAAACATAATCGGGTAGGTATTTTTACGTGATTAATTTGGAAATTTGTTTGAAATCCGTTACACATTTGTTCGTTCATTGAATGGCTCCAAAAATAGCGGCTCGCACAGCTCGGGGACCTGCACATTCGTTGCCACCAAGCTTTTCCTAGAAGCAGCTCTTATTTCGATCCTCAGTCTTGCTCATATATAGTTACATCGAGCGAAGTGAGAGGGAGGTGGTGTGCATCCTTACCCCAGTAAACACCACTTCCCCCCCCCCCCTTTCAGGAAGGCTTCCTTAGAGAGTGCTGAAAATATCTAACTCCAATTAACGAATGAAACCAACTCCTTACAATTTTGCAAACTGAAAATCAGTCCCTGAAGAGAAAGTTAACTGTGATGGGGTCTAGGGATGGGCAGTTCTGTTAATTACTCAGTTCCTGAGCACCACAGCTTTAAGAAATGTGTATTCTATAGCTATGTATAAATGTATTTACATAAACGACATTAATAATATGGCCTCACGCGATCGAGGCAGACTTTAAAGCCGTATTTATGTCATCTTAAAACAACAACCATGGTCAAATTTTGAAGCAAAGTATTAGTTCGTCAACACAATTAGGCTCTCTGTCTGTCTGTCTCTCCTCCCTCTGTCTCAATGTCAACTGAGTTTCTCAGAGATTCTCTCTTGCATTACAGCACAAGGCAATGTCAGCATTTCATGCCCGGCTACAATGAACTGAAAGCCCCCAGAATGGTGAGCTGAGAGCCATGCATAATGCACGCCCGCTTCACAACATCTGCCTGCAGCCCTTGGAGAAAGAACGGCAGACGCTGACAATGGCGATGGCAAGGTAGTAAGTGGGCAGAGACGAGAAAGTGCGAAGAGTAGCGAGCCGCCAGTGAGAACGTAGCCTTTAGAATCCACGGGATGCTCTTTATTGTGCCTCCCTAGCCTCAAACCATCCTGCAGAACTGCTCCTTGCCAAACAATGCCTCATCATTTCCAAACCAGCACTCGTTTTGCTAGCAAATGCAAGTGGTCTGGCAGATTTGGGTGTGTTTGCATTAAATCTTACATTATGAATATTTTATTTTTTAAATTACCCAGTTTCTGCTTCTGCATTCGCGGTGTGCTGCATCCTTCTCCCATCCCCCCCCCCCCCCCCCGTCAGCCCCCTCCCCCTGCCCTCGTCCTCTCCCTTTTTCTCATATCACTTCCTCACGTTCAAGAAGAGCTTAGAGATCTACAAAAACGAACCCCTGGCTCTGGAGTCGGTATCGGCCAAAGTCTACCACGGCTGCCTGAATTTCCCTTTCCCACAACACTGCGAGTCCCTTACCTTCCCTTGAGGTTTGCTTTGTAAAAAGCTAAAACAGGATAGCCGGCGTGGGGGGGGGGGGGGGCGTTGGCCTCTAGTTCCGGCTGAGAATCGGGTGGGCAGCTGGGTCTCCCACCCAGAATGTATCACGTATCGTGTACGGGGACCAGAAGGGCTTCTCTCCTTTGGCCATTTGTTTCTCTACGCTTGGGATTCCCCCGTTCCCCCGCCATTCCTAGAATTTGGTATTTGCTCCTATTGAGCCACGTCTCCATTTCCCCGTTTCGAAACTGAATTGTGTTGTAGGTGAAGTGGTCGATGTAGAGGTCACAGCTCAGCACCCCTTCCCGCCGGCCGGAGCCTCCTCGGGCGGCTTTAAATCCAACCCAAATCGAGTCTGCAAGAATTCTCCACACCTTCCTAGTTCCCCTCCCCCTTCCAGATTTGGGGGAATAAGTAGAACCCTCTAAGGCTCTGGAAAAACCAAACCAAACACGAATTGGACCCCGCATAGCCCTCCCCGTAGCTCGGCCCAGCCCGGCTCTTTGGCCCAAGTGCAGAGCAGCAGCAACAGCGGCGGCGGCGGCGGCAGCGGCGGTAGCGGCGGCAACTGCAGCAGTAGCAGCGGCGGCAGCAGCTGGGGCCCGGAGCACGGCCGCCCAGCTCGACTCAGCTCCCTCGGACAGTCCCTTCTACCCGAAAGGAAACGATCGATCGACTCAGTTTGCTGGCTCTTGACTACAGAGAGGGCTCGGTGGTGGTTAGGAACTCGGGAGGTGGTGGTGGTGGGGTGTTCCCTGCGAATACCTAGGCTTTCAACGAGGTGCCCGGAGGTAACTCCGCCAGCTCCATCATTCAGAAGGCTTCCAGTGTTGCCGAGAACCAGAGGGGCATCACCTCCACCTCCCCAACCCCCAAGCCTCTGCCTTCCCTACCCAGTTTACAACCGAACAATCACTCAGTTCTTGGGAGGAGTCCGTGGGCTGGTAGTGTCTGTAATTAACTAGATCGGGGTCCTAAAAGATGGAATAAGAGAACCCAGGAAGAGAAAAAAGTTGGTGCCTTGCACTCGCCTGACCTGGAGAACCAAGGCTGTCGGGCCCGGCTTATTCTGGAAAGTGTACGGACCCCAATACAATGACAGCTCCTCTGCCTCAAAGAGGGACTGCCCTCTCTGGCGACTTCTAGCTGGGGGGAAGGAAAGGGGCTGGGGAGGTGGCCAAAAGAACGAGCCGAGATTGAGCGGTCGAGACCTGGGACTACCGGGCAACGCCACACCTAGGGGCAGGGACCCCATCCCCTAGCCGGATCTCCTTCGTGCCTGTGAACTCCGGCCGCTGAAAAATAAGTTACAAATTCTTGCAACAGTAGCTTTGCGTGTACTCATTTCGCTCCCATGTCCAGACGGGGTCGGCTATTGAATAAGGCTCTTTTATTCTGCATGGGGCAGGGGATTTGTGGCCATGGTCCCCCTTTTATTCCTCTCTCTATGGAAACCCAGATCATGGGGAGAAATATGCGAGGCTGCATAAAGACAAGCAGCAGAGAGGAGCGCTTGAGAGCGGCATCTGTTACACTTGGGAAGTTAGACTGACAGGGGAAAGCGAAGGAAACCCTCTCCAGTAGATTAGTTAGAACAGCAAGAAGATTTAACTATATGCACATTTAAAAAAAAAAAAAAATCCTTCGAGGCAAGGGTGCAGGTCGAGGTTGCAGCCAGGAGGATGCCGCTTGGCTGGGAGCTCGGCCGGCTGGGAAGCAGGATTCCTGGGTACTGGGAGAGGTTTCCTTCTGCCGGGCCCCCGGTTAAAGGCGAGCCTTATACCTGAATACGCCGGGGAGTGAGGGGTGGGGAGCGGGGAGTGCAAAGCCTGCCCTTCTGCTCAACTAATTTTTTTCCCCTCATCGAAGCAGAGGAGCTCTGTGTCTGAAGTCCTAGGGCTCCACCGGCAAACCTGGCTAAATGGGACTCGGGCCCCCCTCCCCGGACTGGGTAGGAGCTGGCAGGCTGGAACGTCGAGGGCAAAGCCGAGCCCCAATCTAGTACAAAAGGACACACCATCATCCCCTCTAGGCCAGCCCATTAAAAAGATGCTCAACGCTTCCAATACAACTCCGAGGACCAGCACCTTGGCCATCAGAAACACTTCTGGGCTGGGGGGTGAGGGGGAACCTCCACCCTAAGCCTAGAGCGCCGAGCAATCCAGTGTTTAGGTGCTGACCTCTAAAGTGACCCTGACCTGGCCCTCTAGAGCCTCCACAAGTGGGAAGCTTGCAGAACCCAGGAAAACTGCGCCCCCCCCACTTCACATGGGCGAGCGCGCACGAGCACATGGGCACACACACACACACACACACACACACACACACACACACACTTTTCCAGGAGGCAAAAGTTGAAACACAAATGAGCAAAACAGCTTCCGCGTAGGGCAAAAGAGGAGACAATTGACAGAGAGAGAAAGAGACAGTGAGAGAGAAAGACAGAGACAGAGACAGACAGAGACAGAGAGAGAAACCCCCATGAACAAAAAACCTCAGCTAAGCCTTCAGAAGACCCTCGGCAAAAGAAACTATTTCTAGGAGGTGGGAGGGGGATGAATCGTAAATAATCGCTGCCAATACTTACGCGCCTATTTTTTAGGAAGGAAGGAAGGAAGGAAGGAAGGAAGGAAGGAAGGAAGGAAGGAAGGAAGGAAGGAAGGAAGGAAGGAAGGAAGGAAGGAAGGAAGGAAGGAAGGAAGGAAAAAGGAAGGAAGGAAGGAAGGAAGGAAGGAAGGAAGGAAGGAAGAAAGAAAGGAAGGAAAAGAGGGAGGGAGGGAGGGAGGGAGGGAAAGGAGGGAGGGAGGAAGGGAAAGGAAAGGAAAGAAAAAGTAAAGTCGTGCCCCAACAACCACCAGTTTCTTTTACCCAACAGACTTTTTCCGTTCCCCAGCTTCGACCCTGTTAGTTCATTGCTTTTCCCCAAACAAGCCCTAGCCAGAGGAGCCCGATAATCTTTAGCTGTAGAAAGCAATTGCAGAAGAAGCTGCTCACCTTGGCTTTTTCATTTTTTCCTTTTCTCGAATTTCCTTCAGATCTGTCTTCTTAGGCAAACTAATGCCTTAATGACTTTCTGGTAGCTGCAAGCCTTCTTTTATTTCTGCTAAATATATGAAAATGTATGCAAATTTAAATCAAGCTTAACCTAGGAGCTCTTGCAATATATTTAATGGAATTTCAAACCAATAAGGGGACTCTGCTGCAGTCTTCTGCAAGTGCAAATATCATTACGCAGCTAGGTTACTTCCCAAATTGTGCCCAAAAAGGCCATTTTAAAACTTGGGAGCCTAGCCTACGTATGGGTGCCTCGCTTTCCAAGCCACGGCACCTCGAAAATCCTAGCGTTTGGTCCAATCCTGCCCCCAAAGAGAGGATTTGAAAGAGGGGATGTGGAAAACAATGACTTTTCTTTTCCTGACTTGGAAGGGCTTAAGGGAAGGATGAGGAATTTTCCCCCATTGCTTCCCTACACACACACACACACACACACACACACACACACACACACACACACAGGTGTTTTGTTTTATTTTGTTTTGTTTGGGAGAAAGAAAGAAATAATAAAAGCTTTCTCTTGAGAATCTAAAAGAAAATTCAAATTTCAGATTCAGTTGGGAGGGGAACAAGAGTCGCTTTCCTACTCCAGCGTTTTAAGGACAAATGAAAGCGTTTCCCTTTCTTAACAGCCCTTTAGAAAGCTCTTTGAACTTTTCCTAGGGGTCAACGCCATGGGGGTGAGATGGCAGCTACCCTTCTCGCTGGCCTGCCTCTCGGCGGGCCCTCCACAAAGGCTTGGCGAGCCCAGGAGGGTCGCTCAGGCACCGAACCTCCCTGCTGGTGAAGGGCTTCCCCAGCCGGGGACCGAATGATTGGGGTGACAAGCTTCGAAAAAGCCGAAGGAGCTTGCGTCACAAACCGTTTCACTGGATTCTCCCAGAATACTTTATTTGCTCTTTATCACCCCCAAATTGTTCGGGTCCTAGATCCCGGCGTAGCGAGGAAGCCCAGGAGGACATCTAGTCCCCGTTTGACGGTGGAGTGGCTCTCAGCGGCCCAGAGAGGGCAAAGGACTTGTTCAAGGTCACGGGATGGGGCGGGGTGTATATATATGAACTCAGGTCCTTCCAACCTAATGCTTATCCCTTCTCCTTCCCCCTCCTCCTTCCCGCTAAAGCCCAGTGCTTTTATTTAGTTCCACTTTATGGAACTTATCGTGCAAAGAAAAAAACTAGGGGCATGGCAGGTCTGTTTCACTTGATGAGTAAAAGGCTTACCCGTCACCGTCCTTCGGGAAAAATCAACTCACACTCAATCGGGGATTTTAGATTTGGCGTTTCTGATTTTTTCCTAGATGTCTTTGTGGTTACAACTTTCTAACATGTTTTCTTTTGTAATCAGCTCCACGCCTGATCCACACAATCGAGGAGAGCTGGCAAAACCGCTATCTGGCGTAGAGAAGAATATTCTGTCTGTTTTAGATTGTTTTCTACTCCCATTTAAAATAAATGTTACGCTGAGATACATCTCCTGCCATCCTCCATTCCCCCCCCCCGCCCTTTCCCGTCCTCTCTCCTCCCGGCCGCTCCCCTCCCCCCCCCCTCCCGTCCTCTCTCCATCACGCCCAGGATCCCTTTAAAAAAAACAAATGTTTGGCATAGTCCAGGGGAGAAAGAGTTAAATAAATGATCCGTGGCTAGTCAGCTAGAGGCAACCAATGGAACCTAAAGATTGATTCACTTCCTGCTTCTCTCCTCACTTTAAGTCCTGGGTTTCACAAACCTAATTTGGAAAGCGCGACCTGCCTCCTGGGCCGTCATTGGCGCCGCCGAAAGCTTCCCCGCACAAGCAGGGACTCCATTGGCCGGGCCGCCTGCCAATAACCGAGCGGCCGCCGCTCCGGCTCCCTCGCCTCTTAGATGTCAAAGGCTGGAGCTGCTCCCTTTGCCACATTAGAACTAGTCGGGGATCTCCAGCAACCATGGCCACAGCTGCCTCTAATCCCTACAGCATTCTCAGTTCCAGCTCTCTGGTCCATGCAGACTCTGCCGGCATGCAGCAAGGGAGCCCTTTCCGAAATCCTCAGAAACTTCTCCAAAGCGATTACTTGCAGGGGGTTCCCAGCAATGGGCATCCCCTCGGCCACCACTGGGTGACCAGCCTCAGTGACGGGAGTCCCTGGTCCTCCACCCTGGCGAGCGGCCCCCTGGACCAGCAGGACGTGAAACCGGGGCGAGAAGACCTGCAGCTTGGCGCCATCATCCATCACAGGTCGCCCCACGTTCCTCACCACTCACCTCATACGAACCACCCCAACGCCTGGGGAGCCAGCCCGGCTCACAACTCCTCGCTGCCGTCCGGAGGGCAGCCCATGAACGTCTACTCGCAGTCGGGCTTCACGGTCAGCGGCATGCTGGAGCACGGGGGGCTCACCCCGCCTCCCGCCTCGGGCCCGGCCCAGGGGCTGCACCCTGTGCTGAGGGATGCGGCGGAGCACGGTGACCTCGGGCCCCACCACTGCCAGGACCACTCAGACGAAGAGACCCCGACATCCGACGAGTTGGAGCAGTTCGCCAAGCAGTTCAAACAAAGGCGCATCAAGTTGGGCTTCACGCAGGCCGACGTGGGCTTGGCGCTGGGCACCCTCTACGGCAACGTCTTCTCGCAGACCACCATCTGCAGGTTCGAGGCGCTGCAGCTGAGCTTCAAAAACATGTGCAAGCTGAAGCCCCTGCTGAACAAGTGGCTGGAGGAGGCGGACTCGTCCACTGGCAGCCCCACGAGCATCGACAAGATCGCGGCCCAGGGCAGGAAGAGGAAGAAGAGAACTTCCATAGAGGTGAGTGTCAAGGGGGTCCTGGAGACGCACTTTCTGAAGTGCCCCAAGCCCGCGGCCCAAGAGATCTCGTCCCTGGCCGACAGCCTGCAGCTCGAGAAGGAAGTGGTGCGGGTCTGGTTCTGCAACCGGAGGCAGAAGGAGAAGAGGATGACCCCGCCCGGGGAGCAGCCCCCCGGGCC
>JAJPUD010000192.1:0-39917 GCA_023553655.1 Myrmecobius fasciatus | reverse complement strand
CCCCGGGGCCGCCGCCGCCGCCCGGGCCGCCGCACGACGTCTACGGCCACGCGGTGAAGACGGACGCGTCGCGCCACGATCTGTGACTGGCGGGTCTCGGGACGGCGCGGCTGGATCCTGAGGGGCTTTCACTTCGACGGGCCGACGGCCACCTGACACGCACGTCCAGGAACAGTCCGTCCCGCTGAAGAGGCGGCGCGCTCCGGCCCCCCGCGCTCCTCTTTTTCTTGTGGTTGGTGTTGGTTGGTTTGGTTTTTTTTCCCTTCTTTCCGCTGATCAATACTTAGTGTTTACTCTCCAGCAAGGTTTTTGTGGGTCTCCGCTAGGAAGGGAGGAAGAGTGTGGGTGGGGGGCGGGGGGAGGGGACAAGAAGAAAAGACAGATGTGTGCCTATGAATAACCTTTCAGCGCCTTGGTTCTAGCAGCTGTATTTCAGGTGAAATCTGTTTTCTTATAGACTAGTTTTGCATTTTTGAAACTTCTCTAGCGTTTTCTCCGTGTCCGAGGTGTTTTGCTACGAGCTGTACACAATATTTGTGAAATACTTTGTATCTCAGCGACCGACCGCGACCTGCCGACTGGAGAGAGCAGCATCGCAGCATCCGGCTCCTCCTGCCCGCCTGCCGCCTCCCTGGAGCCGGGGGTTCGAACCTGCCTGGAAGGCACCGAGCACTCGGCTGGGGCACCCCCCCCCCACTCCGGGACCCGTCCGAACGGAGAAGACCCAAAACGGACTGAAGCCGGGAGAGGGGCCCGCTGGGGACGGGGGTGGAGGGAGACGAGAAGGCAGGTCGGGGACTCCAAAGACTTAGCTCTAGAGCGTAGCAAGCGAGGAGGAGGAGGACGAGGACAAGGACGACAGGGAGGTGGAGGTGCAGCGTCCTTCCCTGCCTTTCCTCTCCGGGATCTGGGATTTTCTGTACCCCCTGCTCCCCATAACGTTCCACCCCCGCCTTGTAGCTCAGATATTCAAGCCTCCGAGCTCTTCGCCCGCCCTTAGCAAACGCTAGTTAAACCCCAGGAGAGGAACACGGGGTTCTCCCCCAGAGAGGAGCACCCAGGCAGACAGAGCTGACCGATCCCAGATGCCAACTGCCTCTTCCCCCCCTTTCTTTTTCTTTTCTTTCTTTCTTTCTCTTTTCTTTTTTCCCTTGCTGTTCTCTTCTTCTTTTCTTCTCTTCCTCCTCCTCCTCTTTCTCTTTTTCCTCCTCCCTCCCTCTCCCCCCCTCTCTCAAAGCAAAGGCTGTTGAGTAGTGCCAGCCAAGAGAGCCTAGGGTGGAGAAACTCCTTTGCTGGCATTCCTCCTCTGTGCCTTGGGAGACTCCTTTAGGGGTGCCCTGATTTTTACCCTTCCAAAGGTTCCGGAGGTGTCAGGGGAGGACTGGGCTAGCATGTCCCCTCCCCCTGGGTTCACCCGGGGCTCCTTCCCCTCTAAGCTGGAACCCCGAGAGGGCTTGAAAAGCTCTCGGGGAAAACAAAACAAAACAAAACAATGAATGAAGGAATGAATGAATTGAAATCATTTGAAAGGTCCCAGTTCTCCAGCTAGAGAAATGTGCTCCACCCCCTCACTTGGACAGAGTACAGTGTATATATATATATCAGTATAAGTGTGTAGGGGCTTGTGTGATGGCTGATGACCACATAGGCAAAAGTCTCTACTGTGTAAGCTTTCCGTGCACACCTCTGTGTGGCTGTAGGTATAGCTGTGTATCTCTTTCTATATGTACCATCTCGATATACTGTATACAGAGCCCCCAATATGCGGTGTTATTGTTGCTTCGTTGCTCTCTATAAAATATATACACGCATTCTCTCAAGGCACATCACTTCATAAACGCACATACACACATGTATACACGCACCACAGCACCTACCATATCTATCTGTCTACAGCCTCCTCCAGATAGCCAGCCCACCTTTTTTGGAGGGTGAGGGGGGTTATCTTGGTAGACAAAGCTAGACTACCTAAGGACCAGGAAGCCTCCTTCGTGCCCCTTGTTTAGAATATGCTGGGAGGGAGGAGATGGGCTGCTAGTGCCTGGGAACCAGGGTCCCCAAAACCTCTGGGGAGCCTTCCAGCTGTGGATCCCATTCCAGGTTTCCACCTGAGATGCCAGTCCTTCTCCCCTGGCCCAGCCCCGAAATTTCCCTACAATATTTACTATCATTTGCCCCCTCCCCCAGTATTTCCCCAGGAAGTGCTGAGGTGAAACCCTGAGTTAATCAAAACATCCCTGCCGACTTTATAATTGTACAGTTTTGTATATTAAACGGTTTTTGAAGTTATTAATTTAAAAAAGATCATTTAGTTTATTCATTTAGTAACGGATGTATAATAAACGCTATTTTTCCTTAAGAGTTGCTTTTTTCAACTATTTTATTCCAAATGCCTATTGCAGTTACCAACAATTATTTATTTTCAATAAATTCCACATTATGTTTTTAAGAAACTTTGCAAAAAAAAATGAACTGCGTGTCAAAAAAAATTAAAAAAAACAATTAGCTGTTAATGTTTGGTCGTCTACCAGTTTTAGTCAGGGGGTTTATAATGATGCGATATTTTATTGTTGTTAAAGAAAAAAAGGGTTTAAATAAAACATTTTTCCAAAAAAAAAAATCGCTTTGTTGTGTGATGTACGAAAGGGACCGGTTAAAGGGAAGGAACCACATTCCAGCTGAGCCTCTACTAATCTTCAGGTTAGAAATTAGTCATTGTTTTGATTCTTGATTTATTCTCTCATTCTGTGTGTGTGTGTGTGTGTGTGTGTCTGTCTGTCTGTCTCTGTCTCTCTCTTTCTGTCTCAGTCTCTGTCCCAGTCTCTCTGTGTGTTTCTGTCTCCTCCTCCCCCCTCCAGCTAAGGAGATTCTGATAACATGTACACAGACATCCTGCATATATTCGGAATTCTATCAAACCTAATAGAAAAGGCCAGTATTTTTATTTCAGTAGGAATACTACCATTTTCATAGAAAAGCCCCCTCTCCACTGCCTCTACCATCCCCCAATCTGGACATAAGGTTTAACTTCCCTCCCCAGCCAACTTAGACCCCCCACCAGAAATTCCAAAACCTGTAAAGAGATCTGTTTGCAGTTCTCTTGGCAAGGAGATGTAAAGGAAGCTAAGGAGTCTGCTATCTGGAGTCAGAAAACCTGTGGATTAAGTCCTATGTGACCTCTGTAAAGTCCATTTCATTGCTAGTTATGCCTCAGTTTCCTTTTCTGACAACAAAGAAGTTAGGATAAGTGGTCATCGGCTCCCCAAAGTCTCTTCGGGATCTAAAGCCTAGGAGATTAAGAAAATCCTACAATCTCCCCTTCCCAGCCCCCTCTGGTGGTTTTTGGCTAGGTTAACTTCCTCTTGCCCCAGAGAGAATTGTGCCTCCTCTTTCTAAGGATCCCTTCCCCCCAGCCCATAAATACCAGTGTGGGCTATTCGTTGGACCTCAATAGGACTTGACTTTCGCAAGAAGCATTTTTCCTGAAATAGTTGGAAACCCCTTTCTGGGTTCAGTTTATTAGCCCCTCCTCCCATTTAATCATGATAATTTTATATCAATACTTTCAAGTAATATTTATACACAACGACAGTCACAGCAGAAGTCAGAGGTCATGTATCAAAACGGGGAAGATATATATTAAGGTTGTGTACACGTGTGCAACTGGAGACATTCTTTTGTTTCTCTCAGTGCACACAATCTTCTTTTATGTGTGTATATGCCAATAGATGAAACATTCTGATAATTTTAGAGCTGCCAAGCCAGGCTCTATTCACAAGTCTGGGAGAAGCGATTTTTCTTAAGCAAAAGCAAAAATATTAATTTGCCATTTTAACAGGTAATTGTTATCAAATGAAATGCCTCACATTTTTTCTGGTTGCCTAATCATTGACAGTTCTATACAGCATTTTATATGTGTGTGTGTGTGTGTGTATACAGACACATACACATATAAATATATGTGTATATATATGTATGCACGTGACCATTGTGTATAAAATGGGTCACATATCATATATGTGTGGCATTTCTAGGTAAATAAGCCAGATTTAGGGATCGGGTGTATACACGTGCACATCAGGCATATTGTTAAACCCTTTGGCGCTACCCAAGTTTAGTTTATGCCAACTTCCCTTAGTTGTCCTGTGAAAAGTTTGAGCCAATTTCAAAGGCACAGCCTTTGAAATTTTTTTTTCAGCCTTTCAAATTTTTTTTGTTAAAACAGAGAGGTAAAACTATCCCTATATTTTGAGGTGATTTTCAACTGAGCCAGAAGCCAATGTTTTTTGAAGACAGGCTATATACAGACAGCATTTTAAGCGGCCCTTAATTGCTTTCTCTTAAAATTGTTATGGAGGTCTGGAATGAAAATGTCACCAATGAAATTTCTTTGGCAATGTTTCTCTCCAATCCCCTACTAGTATGTCCCTTTCATTAAAGCCAGAGACCCTTGTGCCTAACTCTGGAGTGTTTCACCAAAATGGCAGGGGAGAGACTCAGTTTCCCTTCAGGCCTTCTGAGGGCTGCTGCTGTGTTCCAGAATGAAGTGAAGATAGGAATGTTCAAAGAGAGCAACGATGATTATTTTAAGGGGAGGGGGGAGGTACAACTGAAAATCTCCAATTCTCTTTGCCAAGACATAGTCATAAAAATATATATATATATATATATATATATAAGCGTGTGGCGGGAAGGTACATGTGTGTTTGGGGAGGTGGGCTGTCTGAAGACCAAAGAGCAAGGTAACCCCAACTAGAAATATGTGTGGGCATACAGCTAGACATAAATACACAAAGAATTCCCTCGATCTACAGATATCTGTCCGTATAACAAAAAGGAAAGTAGATAACTAAGCTACAGTGTTGCCCTTTGCAAAAAATAAAAGAACAAAAGAAAATATTATCCCTGGCAACTGTAGCTGGTCCTTCTAAAGCAGGGAGGGGTACAGCGAATAAATCAAGTACCAGGCATTAACAAAATCAAATCTTGTTCCTTAAGAATTATTTAACATTCAACTATTTCTCTCGCTCCCAACTCAAGCTTCTGTTTTTCCATTAATTGCTGGCAGGTTATAAATAGAAGCATTAAATTTAGGGGGGGGGTTAAATTTTAAATTGCCTTTTTAAGGGGAAAGTAGAAAGGAGGGAACCAGATAACTGAAAGAGGCTTTTAAAAAGTCAGTTTCCAAAAATAAGAATTTGTCCCCCCCCCAGGACTTTTTAAAAGGCACGTGTGAAACTATAGGTCCTCAGGAATATATATGTGCCTTGGTATGAGAAATTCAACATACAACTGTTAAAAAAATGTCTTGAAATCAGAAAATAGGGCCAATATCATGTGAGCTAACTCTCCTTGCACTCATTCTTTTTGCAAAATAAAGCCTCAAAGCAGAGAATGTCCCGTTTATGTGTTCCCAGATAGGAGTTCTAAAATTGGAAGCTGCCAACAGGCTTCTTTACAGATGTCAGTTTTCCAGCACTAAAGAAATGCCCAGGCACCAGATATTTGACATTGATTAAGGCTTTGGGACAAATTACCAAAAGGGAATAGTTGCATGCGTTAGCATACAGATGGCAGAACTTTTTAAAAGTCAGGGGACTGTTTGTGAGAAATGTGGTTGCCAAATTTTTTTTTAAACAAATGTCATGTTCCATAAGAAAGAAAGGAGAAATCTTACCTTCCGAGTCTCTGCCCATGGACAAGATTCACAAAAATCTTATCCTCTTAGTGAGAAGAGTTCCTTCTTTCATCTATTTTTGTCGATAGAAATCTCGGTAGAGAAACATGAATTCTCTATCTAGACAATATATCAAATGATAATTAATATAAGGTGGGCCCATCTTGGACTCCTTCCAAGGATCTTTTGTTCCTTAGGCACCAAAAAGCCTTCCTAATTAGGTCATCTTGTGTACAAGCTTGGAGAATTTGCAGACCAGACTGCTTCATCATGACAATCCTGTGAATTTCATGTATTTATATATGTATATACACACCGAGAGTATAGATTAGCCAAAAGAGAATTGTCCTGAACTACAGCAGGGAAAATGATCGATTCATTGAACAACTCTAGTCATTTTTAGCTACTCAAGTTATGTCTACCAGAGGCTAGAAAAAGAAAAAAAAATCAATTAATCCTTTGTTTTGTCCATTTAATGTCAAATAACTTGTATGACTAATTTTTTTTTCCTCCATTGGTTATTCTGGCATCACATAGATACAGGGATTGTTTTCTCAGCCATGAAGATTAAACAAACAAACACCTCGATGAGCTCTAAGAAACAATGCAAGGAAGATTCAAAAGTATCATCAATTCCTTTATGGAAACAAGGGGCCATATCCAAACATTTGGAAAACTGGTTGGATTTCATCATCCACAGTGGATTTTCCACATTAAGTATAAGCATTATTATACAACACATGGCTCTGGCTAGCTTGTAGGCCAAATACTGCTCCCAGCTCCCACCTGCCCACCCGCCCACACAGAACTAGACACATAGTAAAAGGCTTATCCTATAAAGCGGGTGCTAGTCTCAGTGCTATCAAGGGGTTTGTTTCACAGAATTTACAAATGGATTTATAAGATTTTCTCTGCCATAATGCCTACAATCTGAGAACATAAAAACTGCATGCATTCACCATCTGGTATCATCACTGCTGAAATAAAAAATTAAAAACAAAAAGGAATGGTGGGCTCTGGACCAGGGACAGTAATAGTGTCTTGGGCATGAAAAATGACATGTCATTCTAAGTTTTGAGAAAAATGTTACAGGTTGAATAGCAACATGGAAAAATATTTTCCCTAAGGAATTATTTAATTACCACCAATCTGTCCATTGATAGCTAATTTTCATGTGTAAATATGTAATGTTAAATTTTAGAATCTCAATAGGAATTTAGAAGAGGTCAGAGCAAATATTAAAAACCTCATGGTATGTATGACTTGATCTTGCAGTATTTCAGGACACGAAACTTCAAGGGGGGCCACTGCTATAAAAACCTATTGGTTTCATTAGGGACTGTTCTGAACACAGTGTACGGCAGCTACCGTCAAGGACAGCATTTGGTTTACACACCATTGAAAAGGCACTAGTTACCTACAAACAAACTCCTTTCAACAAAAGAAGAAGTGGGGATGCATGTTTTAATCCCCTATAGGAAACATCTGTATTATTGGGATTTCAGATCCTATGTTGCTTTCATTTAGGATTTTCATGTTTCCTGGGGCAGAAAACCTGGCTTCTTCCACTTCTGACATTCCAATGGAATCGAAAGTGATTTCTAAGGATAGCTGAACTCGGCCAGATGGTCCATTCCTCCTGCCTCCCCCCTCTACACTGCTCACTGGGGAAGGGTACTGCTTAGAGATCTTTAGGGACGGGTAGGTGAGTAAAGGGCCTGAGGATTCCAAGAGATCCAGCCAGACACTACCAAGTACCCGAGTTCAATATGCAAGAAAAAGTATGGGAGCCCCTTCCAACTTCAAAATTATCCTGTTTGACGTCTCCCGGTTCTATGTTCTTTCTCTGTTGAATTCTAAAATGTCTGTCCTTGAAATGTCTTTCAAATGGGTCAAAAAACATTTCTGAATCACTGCAAGAAAAATTGATGACTTAAAAAAAAAACTCTGACAGCACTCCACTTCTGCCAGTTTTCATACTATACCTGTTTATGATTGGCTTACAGAACTTTCCAATTACAATTTAAAATAAAATTCAAGATAAATATGCATGAGCTCAATTTGAAGAAGTTGGAACAAATGTCTAAGGGCCAGAATGCATCATATTTTAAATTCTTAGAGCCCCTTTCCTCCATAAGGATTCCAAGACACCATAGAAACTGAAATAGTGTGGGCACTCTAGACTTTGCAACGACCAATATGCAAATCACAACAAAATGACCACTTCAGGCCACACAAAATGACCACGATCAGTCCTGGCAAGAAACTCATTAATATCAATAGGCGTTCTGGGCACAATTGAAGAGCAGTATATGACATGGGTTTCATTCATTTCCCTGTGAGAGTATGAGAGTCCAGAGACTCACAGAGCAGAGGAACAAAGTCTGACATTTTTTAACTCATGCCATATAGGCCTTGAAAGGCCAATAAACAGCCCCAAATTTGCTAATGGGGCTAAATGTATATTGGAATCCTTTAGAGAAAAACAAGGATTAGGTAAACTATAAACCCCAAAGGGTCTCAAGAGATCACACATTTAGGGCTGAAGATATCAGTAATTAAAAATCCTTGTGAACATTTTTTTGGGGGGGGAATAGGGTGGAGGGAGGAGGAGCTCGAGTACTTCATATAGGGTAAATGGCCAATTTTTAAATCACATTCTCTCAGCTGCTTTTTTTAAGGTATCAAAAACAATCAGAACACATTGTGGACTAATTGCTTTTAAAATGCTAATTGAACCCATTCTTAAACCAGTAGTTCCCCCCCCCTCCATATTTCAGCTAGGATATGTCAAATTGGCCAAACTAATCAGATCTTTTGTTCTTGCTTTAAATGTGCTTAAGTAAAAAAGGGTTCTCAGGTCTGAGACCTTCTATGTCTCAGCCAAGAGAATTTTTTTTCCCCTGTCTCACTTTTAACCCTTTGGAAAATAAGGTATGTAATAAGAACAGTGAATAGTCTTTAGCTAAAGACATGGAAATAATTGCATCATTACCCAAGGAAAAAGAGCAGGATTTTTTATTTTCTATTTAAAAAAAAATAACCTTTCTAAAAGGATGCCATGTCTCTACTGGGAGAATTTGTTGCAAAAACCTCTCTCAGCTTGCACTGCCCACAGCTTAGTGTCACATTAAATGACCAGAACCAGGCAATGGGGGAAAAAAAGCACTTCAAGCTCTAGCCCATACTTCTACATATGAACATATAAATTTCAGGACTCAGCACTTCAAAAAAAAAAACAAATAAATAAATATGCACAATTTTGGCATGTTACCAACCAATTAGTTTTAAATAATACCACAGAAAGATATGTTCCCAGAAATTTTACCAGTACCATGATTCCTTTTAAAATGATTATTATTTTTTTTTTACAAAATTGCCATTGTGTTCTTATTTCTTTGCTTTGCCTTATTAATATCCTAAGCCTTGGCTGAACTGAAAATAAAAACAATAGACATCTGACATATGTCTGGTCATTAAATATAATTTTCAGCTTTCTAAAATTGAGCTCACCCACATTTATCTTAATCTTTTTAAGAAAGAACAGAATGGATGAGAAATATGGATCTTATAAACAAATTGTTAACTTTTAAAACCAACTTTCCAGTTAAGATTTGAGATGAATGGCAAGTTTGACAGGCACTGTGGAAGATCTTTTCCCCCTGCTTTAGCCAGCCCTCCCATTAGGGGATTAGTTTTTATTATCTATAGATACAACTAGTAACTTGTAATCTAGTTAAACGAAATGGAAAGGCCCACCAGCAGGTGCTGGGAATAATATCCCAAGAGGCAGTCTCTTGGCAATTGTTCCTTCTGCTCCCTCCGTGGATGCCGAAACAGGGGCAAAAGCTGAAGTTTTTATAAGCACACTCACTCTCTCTCTCTCTGTCTCTCTCTCTGTCTCTCTCTCTCTCTCTCTGTCTCTCTCTGTCTCTGTCTCTGTCTCTGTCTCTCTGTGTGTGTGTGTGTGTGTGTGTGTGTGTGTGTGTGTATGCATTTACAGCCCTGAAAATCCTGTCGGGAATCCAAGGGTGATGTGAAAAAGTGTTCTCTAATAGCTCCTCGTGGCCACATTATTTCTTTCTAAAAAATCCTAGCTGAGCTTTAAGGGAGCAGTGTCTTTCTCAGTAGCAATGTGTGAATTTGTTCTGATGAATTCTGAGGCTTTGGAGAGGGAAGCTCTAATACTTAAAGAGAGACACTTTCTTGCCTTGATGAGATGATTTCAGAAAATTGAAGAAAGCCAGAGCTGTTAGAAACGGATGAAGACTAAAATAGAGCAGGTTTTTTTTTGCTTTTTCCAAATATATTTAGCATATTTCAGGGTACCCAATTATTTGGGGAAAATATATTATAAATATAAAATATATTACTCAACTAAAAAAATAAATAGAAAAGTTTAACAAGAGGAAGCAGGGCTCACCCTGTGGGCACTTTGGCTGGCTTCTCTTCCTCATTGGGAAGAGTTAGAAATATAGAGGGGCTCCTTCTAATGCTGGTGTCAGGTGACAGAACTAAGCCTTGCCTTATAGTCTGACCTGGTCACAGCAGGCTTTTACTGTGTGGATCTGTGCTTCAGAAATACAAGGAGAAAGATCTGTAGTATGTCCAAATTTATGGAATACCGAGTCTTACTATAAGCTGCTTCTCCAATGGTCACTGAAATCCAAGCCAGCTCTTGCTGGCTGTCACTCAGTAACTTTCTCTGCTCCAAGTTTTTCCTTGCCCGGTGGGGGGAGAAAAAGTCGCAGCCAAAAAGCATCTTGGTTATGAAGTGGGTGGCTGTTTCCATTGTGCTAAAAGAACGGGGCCCCATCTCTATTGGGAAGAGGGAAAAGGAGGGGGGTTTTATCCTAGAAATTGATCACTTCTTACTCTGGACATGTTATGACCAGTATCTTTCGGTTTGAAATTTGGTAACAAGTCTGGTTGCCTGGGCTAAACTTTTAGAGTGACCGGAAGTCTAAAGCTTTTTCTGAACAGTAGAAGACAGGACTTCTGAAATTCCCTCTGACCCCAGCACAGGTCAAAGTAATCCAGTTCAGGGAATGTCCAAGGGACAGGCTCCAACTGCAAACTGGGTCTGGACTACATAGTAAATACAACATTTTAGCCTGTTTGCTCCAGCAGGTTTCAATTATTCCTGAATCGGGCAGACTCTTAGAGGATTTGTTTTTCCTACTCTGGCATGTAAACTCCTTTGTCCTATCTTGTAGAGTACCTTGTGATAGCTCTGCAAATTATACTGACTTCATGGAAAGTGATAATCATTTTTAGTGTTGATGAGAGAAAGGGCCTGGGGCCTCCTGGCAGGTAATCAGAAAAGACTGTCTTCTTTCTCAGTGTTCCTTTTAAAAAGAATATAACATACTGTTTCCTTAGCTTCTTGTTCCCATTGAAGAAGATGCTTCGAAACAAGGGTTCCATGACATTAAGACTTTGTCAAAGGGAGAAGTATTTTCAAGAATCTCCTGGCTTGCAATCACTTTTCTCCCTTCATAATGAAGGGTTTGGGAGGCCTCAGACATTACAAGGGAGAGAATATTCAGCCTTTTGGCATTTTTGCCTTTCATTGATGTGGATTCTTTCTGCTTACAGTTTCAGTAACCTGTACAGTGAACCTTGCATGGCCAGGCAATCAAAACAGAGAATATCAAAAAGGTTTGAGTCGGTGTTTACAAGCCTATTAAATGTTTATAGTCTCTCCCAGATTACAGTGGGCATTAACACGATTGTATACTGCTCTGCTAACAAACACTGCAAGGACAGCCTGAGTGGGCTTCTCATGGCAAAATTGTTAATGAGAATACAAAATGGTATAATATGCATTAATTTGTTCCCATGACAATAACTGCAAGAAGAATAGAAATTAGTGTGAGCCTAAACCACTCATTATAGCGGGCACAGGAATTACCAGGACCCAGTTAGTCTACTTCTTTAGAATGACTATCAGCTCTATTTGCTCCCCAGAAAGGTGGAAAACTTCTTCAAGGCCAGACACATCGAACTGTGCTCCAGCCTTTGCTTACTAATCTGCAGGTGCCCTTATGTTTAAAGACTGATAACCACTATAATTTTGATTCCACAGGTAACCAGAATGATCGCACATGCTATTATTTACATGTCTATTTTGTATTTGAAATATCCCGTTATTTGCCTGCATGGTCCCCGGTAGCATATAGCATTCCAGAGGGTAATTATACGTTTCATAAAAACATGTTACTTTCATCTGATCATTAGGTCTGATAATGTTATACCTTGTTACAAAAGTTAAGAGCAAAGGAACTGCTTTTATATCAATCATTACTCAGCCTCCAAACGAAGTGGGTTTTACATCTCTCCTTCCACGAAAACTACGGTGTTTCCACATGTACATCACCAAGGATGCCAAATCTTCCACTGGAGGCACATGGCAGCTAATTGTTTCACCATCAGACATATCAAGGCTCCCAGTTTCCCAGAGCCCTTCAGATACACCCAAGCGCTACTATGGACAGTAAGGATTTCTCTACCAAAGACTCTGAGGGGACATTTTTGGCTTTCTGAAACTGGGCTGTGAAGTTCCACAATATTCAAACTGATGAAAAATCTCTGTTAGCAGTTTGGCAACACCCCCATCTGAAATGTCAATCTTTCTGAGAATGAGTCTGTGCTTACCTCTCTTCGACTTGGGTATGATTTGAACAAAGAGCGCTCAACATGTAACCTAATGCCCAACTTTCCTTTGAAAGCAAGAATTCCAAAGTGCTTTTAGATGGTATAAATCACTATTTTCAGGCTAGACTAGTCCCTGGGATAGCAGCCATTGAAATAGGAGGGAAAGCTGGAAAGAAAAACCTTCAAAAAGATGACTATCTGAATGACCTCGTTTTCCCTCCTCCCTCTCCTACCACGGAAGCCTTAAGTGGCCTTTCTTTGCTGCCTGACTTGCGGCCAGAGGTCACTGCTGGGACCCCACCCAGGTCTGTCCTCCTCCCATTCAGTAGTTCCCTCACCCTTCCGAGGTGCTTCCCCAGCTAACTGCGGTGCCCTCACAGTGCAGGATCTCCGTTAGGTGCCAGGGATCCTCCCAGAAGTACTTCAATTTCAAAAGAGAACTATGGGCAGACAGCCCTAATTCCCTTCCTTCTCCCAAGATCAGCAATCATGTTTTGACTCTAGTTGCAGTCCCAACTATGGAACCTAAACCATACTTGAGACAATGTTTTAAGCCCCACAGCCACAAAAGAAAAGAAAAAAGAGGGAAGAGGACAGCAAAAGGCACACAGATCCCACAGAGGAAGTCCCAAGGGCTTGAGAGTAAAAAAGTAAAAGCAAAGCAAAAAAAAGTTCCATCAGCAGAATGCAGAATGAGAGGGGATAGGAAGAGAAGCTCAACAGCAAAAGCTACGTAGGCAATGGAAATGAGAGAAAGAGTAAATCCTAACACCAGCTAACTGGACCGAGGAAGCCTCCCTTCACACAGAGAAGGAGGCAGCTTGTCTCCAGGTCCCTCTTTTTGAGGCCCTCTTCCTCTTACTACCCAAGTGCTTCTGGGTTGCCCCTCCAGAACTGTCTTCCCCACCGTGTTCCAGCTTCCAAAACTCCTTCTCCTGCCCTATTAGGGAAGGAGCCACCTTGTTCAGTAAAACTAGATGACAAAGGGCCTTCCCTGAGGCAATCTGTATGTTAAAATCCCAAATAATTTCTAATTGATGGCATGGGTAAGGAGAGACCTTTCCAAGGACTGAGTCTACAATCCAGGCATTATGGTACTGGGAAAGTGGGCTTCTGGAGCATCACACAGCCAAGCTTTTGACAATCTGGGCACCCGGTTTCTGTTACACAAGGCTGATGGGCCAGCTGATCAGAGCCACAGATAAAACTCCACAAAGTGGCAAAGCAACATTTATCTGGGATACTTCCCCAACTCATTTTGAAGAAGCCAAAGGCTTGTCACGTGGTTGCCTTTTCTGTTCCCCTTTGGAAAGGCCATCCCAAATGCCTGCAGACCTTCCCATGACACAAGAAACCGATCTTTTGAGATTTCAAAGGAAAAAGTAAAGTAAAAGACCAGATTTATTTCCTTCCAACTCCTTCATACCCCCTGTGGCTTTACAAAACCCTAAATCTTAGAGCAATAAACTTTTTTTAAGTGCCAATAAAAATAAATATTAAACAAAGAGAACACTGCATCTCTCTTTTCCTTCCTCAAAGCCCCTGAGACTTCTGATCTAACGGGATATAGGCTGCTCTCCACTTCCTCGAGGGTCTCGTGAATGACCCGATGTCGACCACCACAATAAGATTTGATAGGCAGCTTTAGAAAATGTTGAACAAGACAGCTGATTTTGTTTTTCTCTCCCTAGGATACAACATTTAATAAAGACTTCATCTTATAATACTTACCATGTACATATATGCCTTTATCGAATTTTATCTAGACTCTGAATTTCTTGAAGGCAGACTAGCCAAGTGCCACAGGGGAAAGAGCACTCTAGACTAGAAGTCAGGGAACCCAGGTTCTCAGACTTTGCCACAAAGTAGAAACTATATGATCTTGGACAAATAATTTCCCCTTTCTAGTCTTAATAAAGCTGCTTAGAGACCAAATTGTACCTTATTCTACAGATGAGGAAAGTACAACTCAAAGATCACAAAGAGTAAATTGGGGAGCTGGGATTTACTCCCAAGTTCCAACACTTCAAACTCCATATTCTTTGTCAACCACCATGCTGCTCTCACGATTTCATCCTCTGTCAAATAAAGAGGTTGGACCTGAGGATCTCAAAGTTCTTTCCAGCTCAATCATGCTGCCATTTGAGAAGTGGCTAACTCAGATTTGTCCTGCATATATAAGTCAGGCATTCGATACTTATTTTTGGATAGCTGTTTTCTCTCTCTTGAAGGTATTTTTATTAACTGATTCTTTCACAGTACTGAGTTCTGCCCTGATAGCAAACGTGTTCAGGAGGTCTGCTGGCTTGTGGTGTGCATAATTAGCCACTTGTCTTTATTTTTAGGATATTTCGTGGCAAAGAGCAGGTGTAATTTTGGAGCCATAACTAGATACAACTGAAAAATGCAGCAATACATACATATATATGTATATGCATACATACATAAATGAATGAGTGATGCCTAATTGTGATCTAGAGACAAGGTATGTCTAACCTTGCAGCCATTTCTAGAAGAAGGAGAAAGAATGTTCATGGGCTCCATTTTATGGAGATTTGGAAACGAGAAATTGTTATGAGAAGGAAAATGTATCCTGTAGAATTGATTTCTATGTAGGCTGTAGCTGACACCATGATCAGATTCAACAGATTTGGGGGAAATGGCCTTATTTACAAAGCAACTCCCAAATCTGCAGGAAGTTCCCCCAAGCAGTTAGTGTAAATGAAGTGTCATTTTACACAGCTGTGGGCATCAGGGGTCAGAAGCTCACTCAGTGGGGGTCCTAATGAACCAAAGTGCAAATGCACAATTCCCTTACAGCTCTGACTTTCTATATTCTCTGTTCCAAAGGCCTACCCAGACCTCAGTTCCCCAATCTGCCAATGGGAATGCACAGTAGGGGCCAAATTAGAGTCTTCCCACCTGATGCTGGTTAAGTTGGCCATGTGTTTTGATCACATGTGCAACAAAACATGGGAACATAACTCTAAAAGTTAGAGAAGACCCTCAAGTGAAGTCTAAAATATTTGCATATTCTTTAATGTTCTATATTTTTTACAAACTTTTGCTTGCTTATCGCTTATCACTTACCAATCTTGGAATTGGTAAAAGGCCTCACTGTGCAAGGTTCCACCCTCTGGAGCTATGTGTATTTATAAAGTAAAGCACAAAGGCAGGCCAGATATGGATAACTGGGTGTAAGCATGTGTCTACACATACATGTGTGTAGCTACCATGTGCTATATGTAATAATTTGCGAGATGAACCATTAGGGGAGACAGTTTCCCCTTTCTACCTCCTCAACCACCTATAATGCTTGCAAACCCCATGACCTCATGTGAAGCAGAGGAATGAAGATCTCACCTGAGAAGCAAGACACTTTTCAAGTGTAACTGCACCAAGACTGAATCATGGGTTATTCTGCTCTGCCCCCCCCCTTCACCTTCCCTGCCCTCCACCATGCATTTGCCTTTCCCTCCATGCGGGGACACATTGGCCTAAGAAGTATGACCTGAACCTCTCTTATATCATAGTCTCTGAGAGCTGCCAAGGCTCAGAAATTCTAGGGCAACTCAAAGGCTTGAGGTGGAGGTGAGACTCCAACCCCATCTTTCCAAGCTCTATGTACAACAATGGGTTGCCTCTCATTGAGCCCGCCAGATATATTCCTCTTAATTACTGATAGCCTGGAAGCTATTCAGAAGTTCCCGTCCAGAATGATGAGAGGTCTGAGAAAACATGTCGAATGACAATTATGGGAGTGAAAAACATTTAACCTATAGAACAGAAGATTGAGGGAAAACACAAGAGCTGCCTTCAAAAATCGAAAAGATTCTCTGGAAAGAAGAGGGAACAAATTTGTTCTGCATTGATCCACACATGGGGAATCATGGGAATGGCATAGGCCACTCATAGGGTGGCAAATTGTGGTGAAATATAAGGATGGTAGACTTGGAAACCATGATGGACTTGATGCCAGAAGATCTAAGTTTACATTCAGACTCTATGCTTACAAGCTTTGAGGCAGTGGGCTCCTCTAGATTCTTCATCTATGAAATAAGAATAGGGATTAAGTGCGGGAGCGTGATTTCATTATATATGGGACTCCCAAATGATGGAACTCCCTATACCAATTAGGGCCAGCACTTATGTGCCGCTTATAATCTTCTGCAAATAAGCATTTATCCAGCCCTTAGTTTGGGCCAGCACTAAGAAAAGAAAAACAGTCCCTGTTCCCCAGGAGCATCCATTCCAATGTGGGATGAAATAAGTAGGTACATAGAAGATATAGATTATGGCAAGTAATTTGGTTGATTAATATGGCAGGAAAAAGTGAACGATGGAAGGGATATGGAAAAATTGGGGACATGAATGCACTGTTGGTAGAGTCATGAACTGATCCAACCATTCTTGAAAACAATTTGGAACTGTGTCCAAAGGAGAGCCAAATTGTGTGTTCCAAGCAATACCACTACTAGACCTATATCTCAGAGAGAATTTTTAAAAAGGGGGAACATGTGCAAAAGTGTCTGTAGTATCCTTTTTTGTAGTGGCAAGGAACTGAAAACTGAGTATATGCCCATGAATTGGGGAATGGCTGAATAAGTTACGGTATATGAACATAATGGAATATTGTTGTTCTATAAGAAACAATCAGCAGGATGATTTCAGAGAGGCCTGGAGAGACTCACGTGAACTGATGCTCAGTGAAGTGAGTAGAACCAAGAGAACATTGTACATGGCAACAACAAGATTATATGATGATCAATTCTGATGGACTTGGCTCTTTTCAATAATGAGGTGATTTCAGACCAATTGCAATAGACTTGTAATGGAGACAGCCTTCTGCATCCAAAGAGAGGACTGTGGAGTATGAATGTGAATCACAACAGAGTATTTTCACCTTTTTTGTTGTTATTTGCTTACTTTTTTTCTCATTTTTTCCCTTTTTGATCTGATTGGTCTTGGGCAGCATAATTGTGGAAGTATGGGATAGAATAATTGCACATGTTAAAGCCATATTGGATTACTTGCTGTCTAGGGGAGGAGGGAAGGGGAGGGAAGGAGAAAAATTTAAAACACAAGGTTTTTCAAGGGAGAATGTTAAAAATTATCTTCGCATGTATTTCGAAAGTAAAAAAAAAACTATTATTAAAAAAAAAAAAGCAATATGGCTTCTTTCAAGATTCAGTTCAAACACCTCTTCTGCTGGAAACTCTTCTTTGTTCCCTAACCATTTGAGTCTTCTTCTCCAAGGTTATCTTTCTACTGTTCAATATAGTTTTATTTATATGGTATCTTCCCATTAGAAGCTTCCTGGAAGAACAGATTGTTTCTGGCTTTCATTGTATTGTGGTGTTTTAAATAATCCCTGGTACATGGTAAACGCTAAAAAAATGTTTATTGATTGAGTGACAAAAAAAAGTGGGGGAAGGACCTATTTGTATGAAAATATCTATAGCAACTCTTTGTGGTGGCAAAGAACTGGAAATTGAGGGAAAGTCCATCAATTAGGGTATGGCTGAACAAACTGTGGTACATGAATGTAATGGAATACAATTGTGCTATAAAAAATGATGAGCTGGCAGATTTCAGAATTACATGGAAAAACTTAGATGAACTGGTGAAAAGTAAAGTGAACAGAAACAGGAAAACATTGTACATAGTAATAATGAATCTGGACAATTAAGAACTGTGAATGACTTAGCTCTTTTCAGAAATACTATTATCTAAGACAATTCCAAAGGACTCATGATAAAAAATGCCACCCCCCTCCAGAGAAAGAACTGATAAGAGTCTGAATGAAGATTAAAAGATACTATTTTTACTGTATATATTTATATATGTGTGTTTTTATATATATGTATATGTATACACAAACACATTACCTTTTGGGTCTGAATATGTATCAAAATTCTATACCAAAACTCAAAATTCTTTTAAATAAATTCTGAAAATTGTCTTTACAAGTAACCTGGTGAAAACAAAAGATTTTTTTTAAAAGAAAGTAATCTGAAAAGGGAAAGCATAGGCAGCTGAGAGAGGAGGCTGGGAAGAGGGGTACCAGGAAATGCTTCCTGCAAAAGGAAGGATTTGAGCTGATTATTGAAAGAAGGCCAGGAGGCTAAGAAGTAGAGGTGAAGAGGGATCATATTCCTATGCTCAAAGGGCTCTCAAACTGTGCATGCCCTTTGATCCAGCAGTGTTTCTACTGGGCTTGCATCCCAAAGAGATCTTAAAGGAGGGAAAAAGACCTATGTGTGCTAAAATGTTTGTGGCAGCCCTTTTTGTAGTGGCAAGAAACTGGAGACTGAATGGATGCCCATTAATTGGGGAATGGCTGAACAAGTTTACGGTATGTGAACATAATGTAATATTACTGTTCTATAAGAAACAATCAGCAGGATGATTTCAGAGAGGCCTGGAGAGATTTGCATGAACTGATGCTGAGTGAAGTGAGCAGAACCAAGAGAACATTATACACAGCAACAATAAGATTATGTTATGATCGACTCTGATGGACTATAAGAACTTAATGTGGTTCACAATATAGTATTCTCACTTTTTTGTTGTTGTTTGCTTGCTTTTTTTTTCCTCATCTTTTTTCCTTTTTGATCTGCTTTTTCTTGTATAGCAAGATAATTGTGGAAATATGTTTAGAAGAATTGCACATGTTTAACATATATTAGATTACTCGCTGTGTAGGGATAGGGGTAGGGGTTGGAGGAAGGGAAGGAGAAAAATTTGGAACATAAGGTTTTTCAAGGGTGAATGTTGAAAACTATCTTTGCAAATATTTTGAAAATAAAAAGCTATTTAAAAAAAAAAAAGAGGGACCATGTTCCTGCCAAGAGGGACATCTAGAACAAATGTATGGCTAGGGCAGATGAAGCATTATGTATGCAGAATAGCCTGAAGGCCAGTATGTGGTGCACCCAGAATGCATGATGGGAATAGAAGCTGAGTGACTTAATTTGGATCATGTATCTGTTAAATCAGAAGCGACACTGGAATTCAGTTATTCCTGGTTCTAAGTTTGCTCTCAACCTGTACAATAGGATACGAATACCTTCACGGCCTACCTCACTGGGTTGCTGTGAATTAAGTGTTTTGCAACTTTTAAAGCCCTCTTCAAATGTAAGTTATTATTAGTAGGAGCAGCCTTCCAACTAATGAAGAGTCCAAAAATGAAATAAGCTGAGGCATTAGGTAGTAATTTCCCCATCACTTATAATACTCAAACAGAGGCTGGATGATTATTACTCTGTGAATTAAGTGATCTTTAAAGTCCTCTATTCTTCTAAAACTCTAAGATTACTGTGAGGTATTGACTTGCACCAGAATTAAAATCTTGACTCAATCACTAGCTGTGTGACCCTGATAAAGTCATTTCACTCTGTGTGCCTTGGTTTCCTCACTTGTAAAATGAGCTGGAGAAACAAATGGCAAACCACTCCAGTATCTCTGTCATGGAAACCCCAAATGAGGTGACAGTCAGACAAGAGTGAACCATTTGACCATAACATACCAACTTGCCTAGAGAGTTAGGTGTTTTCTGTTGTACCCTAAGGCAGAGAATCCGATTTCTAGAAGTTAAAGCAGACCCTAGTGTTGGTTACTCCACTATTATAGACAATGAGAGGTATCCTCATTCACCTATGTGCCCCAAACACCAAGTCCTCTAATTTGAATTATTTGTGAAAAGCAGAATCCTTTTGAGATGTCCCAAGCAACGTGAGTCAAGGGCTACAGGTCCCTAAACCAAGGACCTTTATGCAGGGCAAAGAGCACTGCTCTGGGAGCCAGGGGACGCGCATTTTGGTCCCAGCTCTCCAGCTAATTTGATGTCTAATCTGAGACCTTGAACCAGTCCTCTGCCTCAACTGAGCCTCAGCTGTCAACTCTGTAAATTCAAAAGTTCGGGATATATTCAAGTACTGATTTTGTTTATTTATTTTAAGCATCCCCATTCAGTTCCAAACTTTTCTGTCCTTTCCTCTAATACAAAGATCCATCACCTTTTTTTTTAAACAAGCAAAATCAACAGCATTTATTGAGTACCTACTATATGCTAGATATGGTGCAGAGTGCTGGGAATACCAAGAAAGGCAAAACATGGACCCTGCCCTCAAAGAACACCCACAATCTAATTGAGAGAAATGGTGTGCAAACAACTATATATAAACAAGATCTATCAAGGATAAATGAGGACAATCTCAGAGGAAAGGTCCTAACAGTTAAGTTAAATGAGACATGAAGGAAGCCACAGAAGTCAGCAAATGAAAGTGAGATGAGAGAGAATTTCAGGAATGGGGCACATCCGGTAGAAAGCCCAGAGTTGGGCGACGGAATGTTGTGTGAAAGGAACAGCAAGGAGACTACAGACCCTGGATGCTGAAGTTTGTGGAGTGAAATAAGGTATGAGAAGATCGAAGAATGGCCAGATTATGAAGGGCTGTAAAAGGGAAACAGAGGATTTTAAGTTTGATCTGGACATAATAAGGAGTTATTGGAGTTGAATAAATAAAGTAGTGACATGATCAGACCTGTACATTAGAAAGATTAATTTTGACAGTTGAGTGGTAGGACTGGAGTGAGGAGAGATTTGAGGATAATGCAATGCCCAAGTGTGAGATGATGAGGAGCCAACAAAGGAAACCTAGAAGAAGCAGTCACAGAAATGGTTTCTTTTGTGGCCCTATTTATTTTATTTTATACATTTAAAAACATTCCAAGGCCTCCATGGCTTCTTCAGATTTCCTACTATGTCTGTGACACAAAAAAATGGTCAAGAACACTTCAAAATTATGGTAGATGAATGTAATGGAACACCATGGGCCATGAAAAATGATGAACGCCACGGTCCAGAGAAATCTGTATGAACTGATGCACAGTGAAGTGAGCAGAACCAAGTAAATAACTGAAACTATGGCAGCATTGTAACAAATGACAAGTCTGAAATACACAACGATGAACCACAATTCCAAGGAACCCTGAGTGAAACAGTATACTGCCTAGCTCCCAATAGAGATGGCCTAAATACACAGAATGAGACACATTCTTGACCATGGACGTATCTGGACTTTGCTTGTTTATGCATACTCATCACAAGGTTTGGGTTTCCTTTTTTCCCCAGTGGACACCAGGGAGAGAACTGTGTAGGTGAGAAAATAGCTTATTGTAGATTGACAAATAAGCCTTGAATTTAAAGCTAGAACCCCTCTGCAGAGGTCTCTGCATAGCCAAGAGGTACTTTCAGGCCTTCACACAGTGTTCTTTTCCCAAAGTCCTTGAAGTTCCAGCCCTGGGTGTACTCATATCCCTCAGGGTGCTGGGAGCCTCTAATTCTCTACTATGAATCACCCCCTGGAGGGTAAAATCGGGCTCTACTGGAGAATCACTTTGTGAACTACTGTTGCCACCTAATGGCTTTTTCATAAAACTGTCTCTAAAATTCCCATCTGTGACCTTTCTACTAATAGGCCTTTCTTCAATTTCATCCCCAAAAGGCAATATCCACAGATTTACTGAGTCATAAAGTATGGGATGATAACAGATGATCTGAAACCCTTTAAAGAGCTTCATATTCAATCACTGCAGTCCAGGTAGGCCAGTGGTCATGAAGCTGAATTATGCTCAAGTCTCGGGAGATTCAGCAGTCTTCAACGTGCGCTCTTCTCAATAATTCTATCATCATGGCACAATGACTTGTGTGACTTGACAAATGCATCTATAAACAACCCTTTGTGGTGAACTTGCTAGTGCAGTTCAACTTTAATTAGAACATCAAATGTCAGAGCTGGGAAAGACCTTAGAGATCATTTCATTTTACACATGAGGAGACTGAGGTCTAGAGAGGTCAGCCACTTGCCCAAATCTACACAGGAAGTCAGTGGCTGAGCTGGGAGAATGTAGCCAAAGTGTCATGTCTAAAGCAGCAGGGCCAGGATAGGGGTGTGTGTGTGTGTGTGTGTGTGTGTGTGTGTGTGTGTGTGCGTGCGCGTGCACATGCGAGCACACATGCGCACATGGGTGCATGTGTATGTATTTATGTGTGTGCATATCCACACCCATCCATACCCCCCCCATACATAAACACACATACACAGGAGTGAAAATGAGAATGGTGCTAAAAGAAATGAGACTGCAGACAAGTAAAAATGCTCTATCATTAAAATTGCCACCCAAGGCACTGCTCAAGTCTATTTTTTTTTTCAGGGCAGTGAAGTTCACTGCCTTTAGATGCACCAGCCATGACTTGATAACTATGGGGAGAATATTATAAACTGGAAATGATAGTAACAGCCTTGAGTTCTGTGATTTGGTAGAATGGAAAGGGGTTTGTGTTGGGAGTGAGGAAAGACTTGCACTGAAATGTCACCTCTTAACACTGGTAGGTTTTATGACCAAAGTGAGGTTCTTTAACTCCCATAAGTCTCAACTAAAATCAGAGGGATGATCTGAAAATTAGATGAGATCATTACAGAACAAGCAGCTTGTAATACCTACTCTGGACCAGGCCCTCTGAAAGATGCTGGAGATACTAAGACAAAATGAAAGAGATAATCCTCCATGTCTGTCCTTTGCTTTTGTAATCACATCTAGGGTGTCCTCCTCTGAGGTGCTGGGCAGAGAACAACTTGCCCTCATTTGGATTAGCTGAAGGACTTGGAAGTGTTTGGGCTAGAGAAGAAAACCTGGAAGATATGGAACTGGGGGGAGGAAGTAGCAGGGGTGGCACCAAGTTGTTGTCCACAAGCTTCTGAAGGGCTGTCACACAGGAGAAAGGTAAGACTTGTTCTTCTGAGCCCCAAAGGACAGAGCTAGGAGCAATGAGTGGGAAGGATCTAGACCAAAACAAGGTGGCCTACCTTGGGAGGGAGCAAATTCCCCATCCATGGAAGTCTTTGAGTAAAGGCTTGATAACTACTAGCCAGGTTTTTTTGCGCAGATGGGTTGAAATAGATGACACTGAGATACCTTCCCTCTCTGAACTTTCCTATGATTCTGTGGATAACACTACAAACATGAAAAATCACAAGTCCCCGTGCACTAAGAGCCTGCAATCTAATAAATGCTGACTAGAATTTAATCTATCTTTATTTGGGGTCCCTTCTGTTGCTTGTCTAAGAAGGCAGCTCAAAACCACACATTACAATTAGTGATGTTTGATCAATACCAAAAAATAAAAATACAAATGTCCTAGTGAAAAATGTTAAATCACTAGTTCAAGGGAGTACTTAATCTTCTATCCAATTCTTTATATGCTAGACTTGAAAAAGCCCTAAGAATGATCTTCTGCTGTCCTTATAATCTTCTCAAGACACTCAGTAGATTGAGGAACAGATGCACCCCACCCCATTGGAATCCAAGCTCTCTTGGCTTATGGCTCTCACAGTCTCCTCTGGTTAGCAAACTTGGGTCCTAATCTTATAAGCCTTCTTGGTCTTGGAATAATGGGATTTTGAGAATCCAAAGAGAAAGTACTTATCTTCAATAAATATTTCATAGGATGAAGAAGCAAGGAAGGAAGGATTTGTGAAGGTCAGGGCAACCCTGGGAGGTAGGTGCTATTATATACTCATTTTACAAATGAGGAAGCTAAAACAGATTAAATGACTTGCTCAAGTTCACATAGCTAATAGGTATTTGAAACTGGATTTGAACTCAAGCCTTCTTGATTCTTGATTCTTGGAACAGCTAGGTGGCGCTGCAGTGGACAAGGTGTTGGGTTTGGAGTCAGGAAGACTCCTCTTCCTTAGTTCCAATCTGGTCTCATACACATTAGCTGTGTGACCCCGGGCAAGTCACTTCACCCTGTTTGCCTCAGTTTCCTCATCTGCAAAATGAGCTGGAGAAAGAAATGGCCAACCCCTCCAATATCTTTGACAAGAAAACGCCAAATGGGGTCGCAAAGATCAGACATGACTGAAACTACAAACCAACAACTTCCTGACTCTGGGCCCAGCGTTCTATTCGTGGTGCCATCTTGCTTTCCCTCAAAGACCATTTTTTCAACTACCTCATTGTACAGATGAGGAAAGCGAGGTCCAGTAAGGCTAACTGACTTTTCCCAATGATAGGGGCAGAATTTGAATTCAGGTTTTCTGATTCCAGAGCCAGTATTCTTTTCACTGTATGTGCCATTCTGTCTTTCACAGGGAAAGATAAAAACTGCCATGCTGCTCTCAAGTTCCTGAATCAAATGGTTATCGCTAAAAAAAGAAAAGTTCATCATGGGAAAAGAATGTCAGAGCTGAAAGGAATCTTAGAAAGTTTTAACGAAAGAAGAAATAGAAGAAATCTAGTCATTTGACTATTCTGCAGACCACCTGAAAAGAAAGCATATATCAAAAAGAAATTGGGGAAACAGAGCACAACCCTGCCATGGAGGCATATACAGCCATATGCATACAGCAGTGATTAGGGACTTCAATTATACAGACATCTTTCTACACCAAAAGCAAAGTAGGAAACACACTCCTGGCTTCCCTTAATGGAATTTAAGTTTTAACTTCAAATCAGAAGCTATTTCTTTAATGAGGTCTTCCTCAGTCCTCCCCCCAAACCCTCTCCTGCATGTAAAAATGATCTTTTCTTCCTCGGATTTCCTCAAAGCAGTTAGCCTGGATCTGTCCTTTGTCCTGATCACATTTTACCTTATATCATACTTTTCTTGTGTCCTTTTTACTCTATTAAACCATGAGCTCTTTTAGGGCAGGAGTTTATATATATATATATATATATATATATATATATATATATTTGTAGCCTTATTGCCTAGCACAGTGCTACTATGCACATAACAGATCCTTAATAAATCTTTGTTAAATTGAATTTAGTTCAGTTGAATGAAGACTCCCATACCTGTAATCTGTACTGATGTTGAAGTTCATGGTAATAGGAGAGAAGCCAACTCTGAACGTTTTTAATGTGGAAATCTAGGAAGGGAGAAGCTTCTGGTGATCATTATCAGTGGGAGAAATAAGTGATACTCATGTGGGAGTACATGACAGACCACCTGGACAAAAGGAAGAAACAGATAAGAACTCTGAGAAATAAGTTGATTAGGAAAGTCTTCTTTAGTAAATGTTCTTTCTGGGCCCCACATGTGCAAGAATGTTTGTGGCAGCCCTTTTTGTAGTGGCTAGAAACTGGAAACTGAATGGATGCCCTTCAATTGGAGAATGGCTGAATAAATTATGGTGTATGAATATTATGGAATATTATTGTTCTGTAAGAAACGACCAGCAGGACGATTTCAGAGAGGCCTGGAGAGACTTACATGAACTGATGCTGAGTGACATGAGCAGAACCAGGAGATCATTATACACGGCAACAACAATACTATATGACGATCAATTCTGATGGACATGGCTCTCTTCAACAAGGAAATGTTTCAAACCACTTCCAATTGTTCACTGAAGGAAGCCATATACACCCAGAGAGAGAGATGTGAAATGTGGACCACAACATAACATTCTCATACTCTTGATTGATATTTGCTTACATTGTGTTTCCTTTATCTGATATGTCTTTTGTGTAGATACGATTTTTCTTGCACAACAATGATAAGTTTGGAAATATGTATACATATATTCGATTTGTCAAGTATTTTAACATAATTAACATGTAGTGGATATCCTGCCATCTAGAGGAGGGGTGGGGAGTTGGGGGGAAAAATTTGTAACAGAAAGCTATGTAAGGGTTAATGTAGAAGAATTACCCATACATATGTTTTGCAAATAAAATAAAATTTAAAAAAAGTAAATGTTCTTTCTACTATGGGCTCTGACCAAATGCAGCAAGTAGCATGGGAATTTCAGACAGTGAAGAGATCTGAGCTAAAATTCCATTGCCGTGAAGAAGAAAGTGATATTTTGATTGTAGAAGAGAAGAATATAATGCACAAGCTTAGTGAATTCTAAGTAAGGAAACTATTCCAAACTTTGGTTCTGGTAGTGAGAGTATATGGCAGGAAATAGAAGTTGGATTGTTACTTTAGCAATTTTGCCCTTAATCTTCCTGCTTTAATTTCCCCTAAAGAAACCACGATCAAAACAATAAGGTTATAAAAATGATCGTATTATTATTATTTGTTTGTACAAATCCTCACATGAGCCATTTTGCCATAGGCTGAGGACTGTTCCAACAATTTCCTTTCATTAAGTATTAGGCCGAATTCAGTTGACTCCAAGTTAACTGATAGCTTACATATATGGTTGTTACCTCTGTTTGGAGGATTGTATTAATGTGGTAGTACCTAGCAAGTGCATTCATTAGCATGCTCCCTGGTCAGGGACAGACAAGTATCAATATCACCTCCCTCTCAGCAGCTGGAAGTTATTTTTCCTTCATCTGTCTTACAGCATTTTGATGCTCCTTCTTATGCACTTATAAAGTAACCACTATTCATTAAAGGACAATTGGAGAACTTCTTGAATGCCTCATTGAGCCCCTCAAGGTGACCCTTGGCTTTAATAACAACTCTTACAGATGGAAAGACTCACTCAAATCAACAGCTAAATTTGGAGATGCTCATGACCAGGTTGGATGCAGAGGGATAACATTTGGGGCCACAGTAACTCTTAGAAAATGGCTAAATTGTGTGGCACAGAGGGAAAGGGCCCTGGGTTTAAAGTCTGAAGACTTGTTTCCAAGTCTTAACTCTGCTGCTTACTACTCACGTGACTCTAGGCAAATGATTTAAAACTCAAGGCCTCAGTTTTATCAGTTGGAACTGTACTGGAATGGGATTTTCCACCTTTTCTATGTGAAAGGCAATCTGATAAAGCCTATAGACCCTTTCTCAGAATAATTCTTTTAATGTATAATTGAAGGCAAAGCCATAGAGGTTAGTGAAAATAAGATGGAGCTCTTTCTCATCCAAATTCACAAGGCCCTTTCCCTGAAATCTTATGTAGGGACTTCTTGGGACCCAAGATAACAACCCCTGGACTAAATGATCCCTGCGGTTCTTTCTATTTCATGTAGAGCAGTGCTGACATCCATTGGTGGAGGGATAACCAAGACCAATCAAATTAAAGATCCCTGAAACATTTATCAATGCCTGATTTGTAGGTCATTTTTTTTTCTTCAGGTTTCATTTCCTTTCACTTGTGACAGTCAGCTCCTTAATGACGTGGATCGTGTCTTGTTAAAAATCTTTGCCCTCCAATCCCCAGCACAGTCTCTTTTTAAAATAAATGAGTGTTGTTGGTGAGTTATGACATCACAGCTACAGGGTGTCACCAGACTCCTTCTGATTTTACAGAGTAGGAAAGTAGTAAGGCCCAGAGAAGCTTTGTGGCTTGCTGAAGGCCACACAGCAAGAGGCAGGATTTGAATTTAGGACTCTTGCTTCTTTCTACCATGGAGGCCTTGCCTTATTGATGACAGAAATGGCTTGGTCCCTTTCTCCCCGGGATAAGAGTAAAAGATCCCCAAGTTCCAGTCTTTGATTTGCATACAAAGCCTCCCTTAGCCACTGAACTTTCTTGGCTATGTTGCTAAAGCCACATAAACTGCTGAGTGTGTTTACATGAGAGACTAACAGCAGGCTAATCTAGAAACTTATGCCCCTGGTAATTCATATGCAAAATGAATTCAACTCATTAACAGGTCCCTCCAACAGTCCCCTTTTAAAATGTGCCTGACAGTTTAGTTTAATAAGAGCTCACCACTTCTGCATAACTCCAACCAGCCTCATTTACACATCCCTTTCACTCTGGTCATTGCCTGTAGCCAGTTTCCCGATTGCCAGCCACAGCCACGACCCCGGAGAGACGGGATTCTTACAGGAGGGACGGGAGTTGCTTTGAGATGCTCCAGGCACAGATACATTAGAGAGCCTCCATTCGAACCTGATGCAACTCTGGTTAAAGATGAATAGGCCATCTATAGACTGACAACATCTGCTATCTCTGGCTTCTCACTGATGCCTACAACATGGGAGGGGGGGGGCATATTGCTTTTCCACCGGCCTTTACGTTCACTTTGATGGGGCCAAGTGATTCACAGAATCACAGAATGTTGGAGTGAGAAGGGACCTTCAAGATCATCTGATCAGTAACAAAACACTAACAACACATTTGGACGGTACTTTGTTTGAAATGTATTTTAATTGCAACAAGCCTGTGGGATAGGGTACCTTAGCAAAGGGACGATTACTCCCAGTTTTACAGATAGAGAGAGTAAGGTATTGAAAGGTCATGTCCTTGTTTCTGGTGATGTACTTATTAATAAGCATCAGAGTCGGGACTTAAATCAACCCTGGTCTCCTGACTCCAAAGCCAATGCCAGCGCTAACTACTACGATGAAATTATCTAAATTATCTGATCAAGACCTCAGTGTATTTCACCTCATGGATTCAACTAGAAAAGAACCGAGCTTTTCGACTTCTAAGCTGGGTGATCGTTGGCAAGTTGTGGAGCCTCAGTTTCCTCATCTGTAACATGGGAATACTATTATTGCAATAAATAGATCGCATTGTCTATCTCATAGAACTGTTGTGAGGCACCAACATGATAATGTATGTAAAAGAGATGTGTGCTAGTATTATTATTCATGAGACTGATGAACTAGCAAATTGGGGACTCTGGGCCCATGTCCCTATATGCAAAGTGAAGTGGAAAATTGAAGCAATTATGTGAATAATTCAGTCCAAAACACACTTGTCTGAAATAGCCAGATAATTGAGGCAAGACATTTTTTGGCTTGAATCATCTTGAGAGTTGTCTCAATTATCCACTTTGCATGTGTAGCCCCAGCCGCCAAGAGATATCGGGTGGCCTCCTGATTATTAGCTACCCTGGCCTTCTTCAAAGTTGGGTACTTGGGCTTAATCAGACCCTCCCCTGCTAAGTCAGAACTGAAAAGGGGAACAGTCGCCACGAAGGCAGAACTGGCAGACAACTTAGAAGCGTCTTTCAGGACCTCTAGAAAGAAGAGAAAATGGCTAGAGAAGCTGTGTGAGAGCATAGTGAATTACAGGGAGAGCAGCTGCATCTGTCATCAGGATCAGCCACTGGGAAAAGGCAGCACATCAGCAGAAGATAGGATGCTCTTTCCTACCTGTTTTTATGCAATGGACAAAAGGCCCGTTTTAAAAAATCATCAGGTTTTTGGTAGGGAAAACCAGAGGGAGAGTTACAAACCACATGAAAAACTAGCAAAAGTGAATCATGTGCCCATTAGCCATTAAGTATATTAATTTCCAAAAGAGGAAGCCTAGCAGTCTTGGAATCAGAAAGATTCGGCGTGCCCACACACCATTATCACTCATGGCAGCTAAGTAGCTCCATGAATAGAGTGCTGGATCTCGAAGCAGGAAGGCCTGACTTTAAATCCTGTCTCAGACACTTACTAGATGTTTGACCTTAGGCAAGTCATTTAACTTGTCTCAGTCTCAGTTTTTTCATCTGGAAGATGAGGTTAATAGTGGCATCCACCTCAAAGGGTTATTTGTAAACCAAATGACTCTTCACATTTCTGGAGGCTGGAATAGGAGACTTGGAATGACTGGAAGTTACTGATAGAGAAAATTCCAGAATTATTTCCAAGATGGCTTCTGAGAGATCATTAGACCCTAAGACCTCCCTCTTCCATGGAGCTGATCATCATGTATCCCCACTGCCTAGGGAATACAGAGGGACTGGAATACCCTTCCTGTTCTCTTGAGGAGACAACTGTGGATATCTCTCATGAATCTTTCCTGTCCTTTAGGAATAAGGAAGGATCAAAGCTTTCTTAAAGAGGGAAAGGATCTAGAAGTTGAGACCACCTTCATGCTATTCTTTGGCAACTTTAATCAATCATGGCCTCTTCTTTGCAAATGACTTCCAAATCTAGATGTTTAGCCCTACTCTCCAGGACATTGCCACTTAGCCTATCTCAGATTGAGGCTAGCTTTTCCCTAAAACTCTAAATGCCTTGGCCATTTTTGACAGTCTATAGCACCATTCACCTAAGCTCCAGGGGCCCAAACGCTTTGGCTCTTCCTCCCTCTCACCTCCATATGCAAATCCATTTTTGTACTACTGAGATTCTACTCAAAACACTTTGGGGACTCGCTGTGACCTACATAGTAAAGGTCAGACTTCTTTGCCTGGTATCCAAGGGCCTCCACAATCTGACACAGCCTTTGATTTCCTGCTAAGGACCTTTACAATTCTAAATCTTTAATTCTATGATGTCCTGGTAACTTGGAGGCATTCCAGGGAGATTAGGGTAAGCATTTCTAAGAACCAACCTTTCCTTCTATGCTTCTGATGCCTCTGTCAGACAAGCTCCACCAGGAACACCCCAGCCCCATATCCCCCAACCAGTAACTCTGAAGGTCAGTTTTAAGAATGAACCCCACTGTTATCATTTCTGTATATTTCTCCTCAGTCTGTCCCATCCCCCCAAAATATAATGAAACCACATGCTTCCAATTCATTTAACACAATAAAGAGCGATTACAAGCAGAGAATGGAAGAAAATAAGATGTTAAAAACCCTTCTCTCTCTTTCTAGTTTTTCAAATTAATGAGCATCTCCTAAACACCAACTATGCATTAAGCACGGTGCAAGCAATTGGGAGCATGACAACAAAAAGGAAAACATTTCTCTTCTTAAAGAGCAGACGTCTAACGCACACACGTGTAGATATATGGGAAATAAGTGCAAAATGACTGAACTCTAAGGTAAAGGTCCTAGTTGCTGAGAGGGGAGGTTTAGAAAAGGCTTTGTATAGGATATGGTGTTAGATCTGAACTTTGGAGGACATGAGGGATTCTAGGAGAAAGAGGTGAGCACAGAGGGCATTTCAGGCACAGGGAACAGTCTATACATTCATGGAGATGAGAGTTGGGATGGCGAGGGTTCAAAAGCATCAGTCTGGTCAGACCAAAGAACATGTTAAGGGGACTAATAAGGTACAATAAAGTTCAAAAAAATTCTATAAACGCTCCAGAAGCTTGGGGCCAGGTTGTGAGATGCTTTTCGTGGCAAACAAAAGTCTATATTTGATCCTAGAAGCAACTGGGAGTTTCTCAAGCAAGGGAATGACAGTCAAACATTGGCTTTGGCGGCTCTGTGGAAAAAAATTGAGAAAGGGGAGAAACCTGAAAATCGAAGGGAGTGGTGACAAGGCCTGCAACTAGAGGAGGGAGTGCCTATGTGAGCAGAAGGAAACAAACAACTTAAGCTGCTGAGGTAAAATCTATAAGACTCGGCAGGTGGAATAAGGTGAGCAAGGGGTCAAGGGTGATGCCAAAGAAGTGAGTTTGGGAGGATAGTGGCATCCTTAAGATAAATAAAGAATCTTGAAAGAGGGAAAAGGTTGGGTGGTTAGGAAAATGATGAACTCTATTTTGCACATGGTGAGTTTGAGATGTTTACAGGCAATCTAGTCCAAAATATCCAATAGGCAATTGATGATAAGGGACCAAAGTTCAAGAGAGACCAGGGCTGACAGACAGATCCGGGGCTCATCTGTACTAGGTATAGGCTCTGTGTGTTGAAGATCACCAAGACTCTACCGAGCTTATCCTTGGTAGCTAGCCAACTGCTATCTGACAGAGAAACATAAAGCATCATTGCCATTCTGAGGAGCTTATGGTCTAGTTAGGTAGATGAGATTTTGATGAACAAAGAATACACATACGCACACACAGGTAAAGTGAAAAACAAAGACCAGTATAAGTGCTATAAATCCTAAATGATATGCTACAAACTAAACATTTACAGAGCACTTTACACACATTATCTAGTTGTATCTTATTGGGATCTAATGAAAAAGTATAGGAAGTCGGATAACAGAAATCAAGCAGAGAAAACAAAAAGTCTTTCCAAGGATACATCAGGCTCATAGCAGATTAGAAATTGGTCAGGCCTCCCAATTAGAAGAAACAATAAGAATAAGGAGGCATCATTCACCTACCTATTCAGGGACAGCTGACTTCCTTTTCAATTCCATATTCAGAGGTGTAATGCTAAGTAAGAGGAGAGAAAGGAAGAATGGAGCCCAAGCTAAACCCTGGTGTACACCCATAGTACCCGTTGGCAACCAAAACAGGCATGTCATTTTATTTCAGTTGTTTTTTTTTTTTCGTGGGGCTGGTGGCAGCTCAGAGAACAATATGACCATGGGGAGCAGTTGGACCTGGGGAAGTCACTTGGAAGCTGGCTGTGCCAGAGGTTGCCAAGAGAGGTTCAAGTATGACAGTGGCCAGAGAGAGAAAGCATATCCAGCTCCTGGAACATACCAGCCTGGTGCAAACCTCAATTTGCCCCATGTTAGCTATGGAACTTGCCAGATTTTTTCCCTTCTCTGTTTCTAGGCAACAGTGGTCTGCACTAACTGGACCTTTTTACTTTAAGGGAATGATGGAGGAAAACACAGAACAATTTTCTAGAAATAACAATCCCAAAGAAAAAGAAGGAAGATTTGAGAGGAATGCTTAAAATTGAGTCACTTCCCCTGCCACCCCTTGAAGTTCAGAGGTAGCTTTTGGCCTAAGTGACCTCCCAGTTTGGCCTTTATTTCCCTCTGTGTTCAGCAGGGAGTTACTCCACAGGGCTAAGGCTCTACATCTGGGCTTTCTTATTCCATCTCCACAGTGGTTCCATTATTTGGATGAGGCCTAGCACCTAAAAATAAAATAGAATCCAGTTTAGCAAAGGGGATACTGGGTATGGTGTCAGTATACCCAACTTTGAGCCTTGGTTTTGTCTTGGGTAATAATGGCCATTTCCCTCAATGGGACATTTTAAAATCTGAACTCATCTGGTTCCCATGAGGTTATAAAATAGGCTGCACAAATATCATCATCTTGAAATTAAAACTATTAAAACATATGAAAAGGTGCTCCAAATAACTATTGATCAGAGAAATGCAAATTAAGACTACTCTGAGATACCACTACACACCTGTCAGATTGGCTAAAATGACAGGAAAAGATAACGATGAATGTTAGAGGGGATGTGTGAAAACTGGGACACTGATACACTGTTGGTGAAACTATGAACCGATCCAGCCATTCTGGAGAGCAATTTGGAACTAGGCTCAAAAAGTAATCAAACTGTGCATACCCTTTGACCCAGCAGAGTTTCTATTGGGCTTATATCCCAAAGAGATCTTAAAGGAAGGAAAGGGCCCCACATGTGCAAGAATGTTTGTGGCACCCCTTTTTGTAGTGGCTAGAAACTGGAAACTGAATGGATGCCCATCAATTGGAGAGTGGCTGAATAAATTATGGTATATGAATGTTAAGGAATATTATTGTTCTGTGAGAAACGATCAGCAAGATGATTTCAGAGAGGCCTGGAGAGACTTGCATGAACTGATGCTGAGTGAAATCAGCAGAACCAGGAGATCATTGTACACAGCAACAACAAGACTATATGATGATCAATTCTGAAGGACATGATTCTCTTCAATAATGAGATGATTCAAACCAGTTCCAATTGTTCAGTGATGAAGAAAGCCATATACACCCAGAGAGAGTCCTGTGGGATCTGAGTGTGGACCACAACATAGCATTTTCATACTCTCTATTGATGTTTGCTTACAATATGTTTTCCTTCTCAGGTTTTTTTTCTGTATAGCAAGACAACTGTATAAATATATATACACATATTCGACCTGTCAAATATTTTAACATAATTAACATGTATTAGATTTCCTGCCATCTAGGGGAGGGGGTCGGGGGTAGGAGGGAAAAAATTGTAATAGAAAGTTTTGCAATGGTCAACGTTGAAAAATTACCTATGCATATGTTTTGCAAATAAAAAGCTTTAATAAAAAAAATCATCTCCCTTTAACAGATGAGAAAACTGGGACTTAAAAAGGTTAAGAGAATTGCTTAAGATCCAGAAGGAACACATGATGAAGAAGAGGTTCAAACCAAAGTCTTAACTCTCAGTCTAGTCACTTAACTGAACGAGCCTCAGTCTCCTCATCTGAAAAATGGAAACAAGCATATATGGATTACACACTTCAGAGGATGAGATAGAAAGTGGCATGGAAACAATGAACATGAACTTGGACAGACTTTGAGAGACAGTGGAAGATGGAAGGATCTGACGTGCTATAGTTCCCAGGAGTATAAAGAGTCAGATAAGACTAAGCAACAACAACCAAAAAAAAAACCCAGCTGCTACACACCTCACAAGGCAATTGTAAGGAAAGGACTTCATCATCTGTAAAGCACTAAGTAAATGTAAGCTATTACTGCAAATACATGATTCTTTTAAGCAATTAATCTAAGGATAAATTAAACAATGCACCTATCTTGCTGTTCAAGAAATGGGAAACAATTCTTAATTCATCTAAAAAAATGAAAAATGTAAAGATAAAGGACTCAAATAGTTTTGAATATATAATGCATGTATAATACATTAGGTATATTATATATAATGCATATTTATACTCATGTGTTTATGTGTATATGCATATATACACATACTCATATATATATATATTTATGAAATAAAAGACTCAGTTACATTGTGAGGGGTAGAGGATGAGAATAGGGATGGAAGGCACAGGGGCTATCCTCTACAAACTAAAAAGAAAATGATTTTCCCCAAATCTAGGATAGGATAAACGTGATTTCAGTTTCAAGTCCTCGTGTCCACTGATAATTAAAATCATAAGAAGAAAACTTGCTTTCAGGTGCCTGACTAGCATTTCAAAGAAGCTTCTAACCTTGCAGTATATTAAGATTCTTATAAAACCAGAAAAATACCTTAAAACCCAGAGTTTACCTTAATAATAATCCTGCTTTAATACAGGAACCTATGAATGACTATTTAGGAGAGGGTATTTTGCCTTCTAAATTCACTTCAGAAGACGTTTACTTTGGTCTGAGACCCTGCCCACTAATCAACCAGAAAAAAATGGTGGCACCTCTCAAAATAGGCCCTTTCAATAGCAACCTTGACAAGCTCCTACACCTCCTATGTACCAAATTACTTCAATCATGTAATTTTATGATGTTTCTCTCAAGACACAGGGTTAGAAATGAAAAGGCTGAACAGCAGAGTCTGGTATGGAGAAAGGCAAAGTCAGGGGCTTGTGCTCAAAGGCACCAGGGAGAAAGAGCTTTTTTCCCCTAATGGTGTTTTTCAGCTATGTAATAAGAGTAATAGGTGCTTTTACATCCTGTTTCCTCTGGGCCTTACAAACAATCCTGTGAGGCAGACAGGACTGATGAGGCTATTTTAGAGCAGAAGCAAGTCGGGGAAAAGCGATCCGCTACGGGAAGCATACCTAATTACATAGCAAATCTACATATTCTTACTTGTTTGGGGTACAGCTCTCTTGATTTTAGTGATTTAGTGGGTATGATTCCCCTAATGTCTAAAGATAGATGCAGGAGAGATGGAACGACTGGGAAATCAGCTGAGCAAAAATATAGTAGGGCTAATTGGAAAATGGTACTTAAGAGTGAAAACCCAACTACCTAGCAATTAAAAATTTGAGATGAGTATTGACAATGATGAATGTGCCCTCATGAAGGTAAAAATCTTTGAAAATAGAGAGGTCCAGTTTAGATATTTCAACTGTAATTGAAATGTTTTTAATCGATTTTGTGGCATTAGCAACCTAGAGATGAACTGATAATAGGTGGAATAGTTTTCATGGGTTGACAAAAGAATCCTGGACAAAATGGCAACTACTATCTTTCACCTCCTTCTGATGTTCCTTTCCTACCTATAGGTAGCTCCGTTCCTCCTACTGGTCAATATTCCCATGGTTGCTTTCTTATACAAAACTTCCCATTCATTCTTATTCCAAAAACCATTCCCTTCCCATCCTACCCAATCAAAACTGTATATTCTGTGACTGAGATTGGTTTGAGCTCTAGAAATGCAATCTGATCATCAGATTATAAAGTAACTCACACTAAGGTGTACATGGATCATCAGGTAAGGAGCATTTTCATTCCCAAGAAAGTATAAGGTTAGTGCAAAGGAATCTGTAATAGGTGGAAGTGATAGGGTGCCATTTTGAATAAGGTGGGAGTTTCCCTTGGCCTCTCAGAACTACCTCCATGAGGCTAGCCAGCCATAAAAAGAGAACATTTGAAAAGTATTTGAGAAATAAATATCAAAGGGATCAAAAATTAATCATCTGCCATCCCAGCCACAATATACCTCCCATCAAAAGAAAATACACATACATATACATACATAAAATGAAACTCAGTACAACTTCCTAGGGCTCATCACAACAAACCCATGTATCTAGACAGAAATATACTTTGGGGGCCAAATTTACAGGTGCTCAGACTGCTATAGTTCCAGAAATGCCAGAAGGAGGGGAGCAAATTGACAGCCTAGATTGCTGCTTCTAGACAGGACTATACCTCAAAGCCATACAAATGGGTTTAGTGTCTCTTCTTTTTTATTTTGAAAATTCTCAAAGGCATTCAAAAATATGAAGCATATTTTTTCTTCAGCATAGCACAGATTTAGCAATTAAGAGATCTTTAGTAATTATGGAAAGGGTAGTTTTGGTTGAATGATAGAGTAAGAAGACAGACTTCAAAGACTTAAGAAGGAAGAGCAAAGGAAGTAGAGGGATCTAACTGCCAATGGCCTTCTCAAGGAATTTAGCCATAAAAAGGAAGAGAAATATAGGACAGTAGTGAGTTGGGACAGATGGATCAAGTGAGGTCTTTTAGAGGTTGGGGGAATTCATGGGTATGTTTGTAGGCAGAAGGAAGTAGGGAGGATAGAAGGAGCAATCTACTAGATAAGATAGAATGGGATCACTTGCCCACAGAAAGGGGTTTGATTTGGCAAGGAGAAAGGCTACTCTGCTCACCAACAGATATGAAGAAGGAGATGGTGTCAGAGGCATTTGAATGATGTAAAATGTGAGATGGGGAGAACAGGGAGCTCTCTGTAAATAGGCTCAATTTTTTTCTGTGAAATATGAGACAGGATTTTTAGCTATGAGGGTAGAAGGAAGAGGGGCTGTGGGATCCCTGAGAAGGGATGAAAGCATTTGAAAAAGCCACTGTGATAAGTGCATAGTGAATTGATTAGGAAGTGTAAAACAATCGCCTTGTTGGAGTGAGGGCCTAGTTGAAACTATAAAAAAGTTGTAGTAGACCCAGGAAACACAATTTTTTAAATTTTTCTATAGCTTCTTTCTATAGCATATGAGTAGGAACAAATGTATAACTAATCTAAAATAAGAGTTTAGAAAGATAAAATAATCTATAGGATAAAGGGGGGAAAGGGAGGTAAATATAGAGTTGAACTGATTCACCATGGGGCTAGAATGAGGAAGAGAAGAGAATATGGCCAGTTCAAGGGTGATGGTTTGGGGAAGAACTGGTGAGGATGAAGAATAGGGTTTATATCTATCAGGTAGAAGGAAAACCAGAATGGCAACAGATTATAATCAGATAAAAGGAATTTCAGACTTCATTTGTGTGTGATAAAGGCTATTAGGATCCATGTGTATAGTTATGGTGGGATGCAGATCAGGAAAAATAAGTTAAAGAATTGGGAGGTTGGAAGATTTGAAGCAGTATCAATATATTTGTCCCCTAGTGCAGTAGGTACTTTATTATTCAACTGAAATTGCCCATAGTTACTATAGGGCAGGACTTAGGGAAGAGAGAAAGACTGTGAGCTTGGCACTGAACTCAATGAAGAAGAAAGAGAGTGTCCTGAATGTTGAAAGACAATAGCTACTAGGATCTTGATTGGGGGATAAATACATAAGAAATGACTATTAAAGAAAGAGAAGTTACTGAGTGATGTTGGGTAGAAGGAAAAGCTCCAAATGGCAACAGGGAGCCAGGCATAGTCCAATTCCTGTAACATGGCCAGAGAGTTGGGGGAATGAGTGAAAGTTCAACCAGCACTAAAAAGGGCAACCAGGGTAGCTGTCATCGGAAGGGAACCGGGTCTCCGTGAGTTCAAGAAAATGGACAGAGCAAGAAAGGAAAAGATTCACTCATCCACAGGGTGGGTGTGAGGCAACATTTATCTTTGATCCCTCCAGCCTTTTCAAAACTTGATTTTAGATGCTTCATTTCATTAGAACTAGTGTCAACAGACAATACATTAACAGAAGTCAACTGTCTAGCTCCGGGCATAATAGTCTCTCTGGCTAGTTATCTGGAGTGTTATATTCCATGCCAGGACATTGACAAGTTAGAATACATCTAGAGGAGGACAGCCAGAGTGATCTAAAAAGTCATATAATAAAAGGCTGAAGGGAAGCAATCAGAGTAGCATAGTATTAAGAAAATCAAAAGACACCAACTACTAGAGTAAAGATTCCTTATTCAACAAAAACTGCTAGAGAAATGGAAAACAGACTGGCAGAAGTTAGATTTAAATGAACAGCATATACTACATAGCACAACAAGTTTCAAATAGATATAGACCTAAATATAAAAGACTGAATCATTAACCAATTAGAGAAAAAGCAAAGGAAATTCATTTTGGAGCTATGGCTGGTGGGGCAGAGGCAGATGAAGAGTACAATTTTTTTCATTTTAAAGAGAACTCAATTAACAACAAATACAGTAAACATTTCCATAGAAAAAGGATTCTAAAGGAATTTGAAGTCTTCTTACATATAGTTTATTTTCTTTCAAAACATAAAAAAATTTAGCACGTAATTTTCCTTTTTTTATAAGGCACTTATCAAATGTTTATTTTCATGAATTGAATGAATGGCTAACAATACACACATTGACTAAAATATTTAAATATAGCAAAAAAATGAAATTGAATACCATGTAATTATAATGATCAAGATTGTCCCTGAAGAAGAGATGAGAAAATGTACATTTCTATCATTTTTGCAAAGGTCTATGGGTGTAAATCATTGCATATTATATTCAGTTGATGTGTTATCTAGTTTTACTGAAATCCTTTTTTAATCTTTTTTTTTGCTTTGCAAACCTTTTTTTGAAATTTAGTAGTATTTTATTTTTCAAAATATATGCAAAGATAGTTTTAACAATTCACCTTTAGCATGTAATTTTCTTCTTTTTTAATTAATACTTTTTATTTGCAAAACATATGTATGGGTAATTCCTAAACATTAACCCTTACAAAGCTTTCTGTTACAAATTTTCCCCCCTACTCCCCACCCCTCCCCTACATGGCAGGATATCCACTACATGATAATTGTTAGAATACTTAAGAAATCAAATATATGTATAGTTATTGCATCATTTTTTGTGCAGGAGAAATCATATCTACAAGAAAGAATAATCTGATAAAGGAAATACTGTGCAAGCAAACCTCAATAGAGAACATGAAAATGTTATGTTGTGGTCCACATTTCACATCCCTCTCTCTGGGTGTATATGGCTCTCTTCACCGAACAATTGGAACTGGTTTGAAGCATTTCATTGTTGAAGAGAGTGACGTCCATTAGAACTGATCCTCATATAGTATTGTTGTGAATAATGATCTCTTGGTTCTGCTCACTTCACTGAGCATTAGTTCATAGCATGTAATTTTCAAAGGAGCATCTTGCTTACCTGTGTCTCTGGCATTCCTTTTGTTCTCTTTGTATAATTTTTAATGTTTTAATTGCTCTCTTTCTTTTTTTTTT
>JAJPUD010000191.1:854736-865063 GCA_023553655.1 Myrmecobius fasciatus | reverse complement strand
TGTGTGTGTGTGTGTGTGTGTGTGTGTGTGTAACTTTGATTCTTATAAGGCATCCCAACAACAACAAAAGGTCCCAGCCTAGTATTATTTACACTCATTAGACATCTGTAATACGCTATTATTACTCGAAATAGGCACAATTTAAACAGACACAGGCTTGCTAGAACCAGAAGGGACTAGAGCTACACAGGCTTGATCTTTCTGAGGTCAAAGTCCAATTTCATCCCAACCTGACTCTTGACTCCAGTATCAAGAACTTAGAGCACAAGAAAATTTATTGTAATATTTTCAAGCTGTTTAAAATTTCAGAGAAAGAAAAGTGATATACTCTTGTTTGTTGCTCAAGATTTAAAAGGGTAACAATTTTGTATTTGAGACAACATGGTCTCATAGACAAGATGTAAATATTATTGGGACTGATTCACAGTTACCAGAAGCAACACTGCAAAAGACAAGTTTCCCTATAACTTAATTTGCCTTAGTGTAAAACTATGATCCTGTTAAATGTTCCTTTCCAATTTCAGGGATGCTATACAGTTGAATAATAACCACTCCCATTTATAAAGTCCTTTCTTGTGGGCAAGGTAATTTGAGTATTGTTATCCCCACTTTACAGAGGAAAAAACTAAAAGATTATCAAGGGGAAGGTGACTTTCCCAGGATTTCAGAACTAGTTTCAGAAAAGCTGTGTTAGCACTATTTACAATTACAAAAGGCACACTACTCTATCTCCATTCATTTGGGACTATCATTTACTGGGATACCATAATGAGATTACCACTGACCCAAAGGTAGAAGAGTAGGACACGTAGAGCCTGGGAAGGTTGACATGGTTAAAGGGGAAACTGCCATCTGGTAATTTCCAATTTTAACTCCTTACTCTTGATAATGTGGTTCAGTGGATGAAGAGCTGGCCTTAGAACCAGGAAGACCTGCCTCTGATACATAATTGGCTGTGGTTCCTTGGATAAATCAATTAATCTCTTAATACATTAGGAATCTAAGTTTTAAAGCAAGTACTAATTTATCTAAAAGAAATTTCCTCATTCTGAGTTTCTGAGACCAAAGATTTCACAAAGGCCAGATCTTATTCTTGTTAACTACTTGCAAAGACCAGCTGTTAGTATATTAAACTGAAAACTGGTGTCATAGAGGAAAGGGCTTGAAGTCAATGGTTTCATCCTCCGTCAAAGCCAATCTTAGTTATAGTTACAGTTCTGAGTGTCAGAACCAGAAGTCAAACTGGATCAGACATCAATGACTTTCAGTCTAATGCCCTTTTGAATCCAATATCTTGCCTCTTCAAGTTGAGTTTGTGTTATTATAACCCAAGTAAAATAATACTGCCAATTGCATAAAAACAATGGAATTAATCTCACATTTGAAATAATACAGAAGAGCTTTTTCTTGGGAGAGAAATATCTCTTGGGCAGCTCTTCGGTGCATTGGATAGAGCACCAGCCCTGAAGTCAGGAGGGCCTGAGTTTAAATCTGGTCTCAGACACTTAATACAGTCTAGCTGTGTGATCTTGGGCAAGTCACTTAACCCCAATTGCCTCAGCAAAAAAAAAAAAAAAAAAAAATCTCTTTATTGGTACAATTAGTAGCAATTACAAGAAGGCAAAATATGAATTGAAATTAATTTTTACATTGCACATAATAGGTACTTTACATATTACTTTATATAGATTGTCTCATCTTGATGTGAATCCTAAACCAGCTTATTCCTGAATTGCTAAAACAAGCCCATCCTGTTCCTATTATCAAATCATAGTGAGGTCAGTTCTCCCAGATTGTCCTGTTTACATAGAATGATTTGAAGGAGGTGTCCATTGTTAATTCATCCATCCTGCCTTCCAACCTCTGAAATTGTTTTGCTAGCATATTTGAGACAACCTTCACTGGAATTCAGTTTTCCCTGATTGTCTTTAAGACAATCTCAACATCTCAATACACATCCTTGTCACTCCCTAGTAGCTTTATTGTTGTATAGAGTTAACTCTGGGTTCTCAAAGGCTATTCTATCAGGACAGTGCAAATACTGGAAGGTCCTGCCAATCTGCAGTTTGGCTAAGAACTTGCTCTTTCCCATGCAAATTCCTCTCCCCCCCCCCCCACAAAATGTCTCCTCAGAGACTTTAAAAGTCATGTCCTCCCAAAAGCAAGTTGCCCAATCAGTATGACCCTTCCTTGCCTATTCATATTGGTTTGAGAACCATATGAATGACTATTTCATGTAAATAAATGGGAAATTTCTGTTATCTGTGATGGAAACCTCTGTGATGATTGTTTCATGTCATGAATTGAATCATTATGCTATTTTTATAAATTTTTTTTACAATTATATTCCCCCAAATCTCATTTTTTTTTTATCACTTCTAGTGCCTTTATTTTCATTTCAATCTGATCCTCACAATAACCCTGTGAGTTAGGCAAAATGATATCCATTTTACAGATGAGAAAATAGACTTAGAGAAAGTTAGGAGCCTTTTTCATTGTTAGATAAGTTTGTAACAGGAAGATTTGAATCTAGTCTTCTTGATATCCAAGAAATTATTCTCTAAGCTATGCTTCTTCCCATTTATACTTTACAATGTTCAGAGGCTAGGTGGAGATGAATAAAAGTTCAGAAAATTTTGGTGAACATATACATACAGCCAGTTTTTGTTAAACATTATTAAAATCTTATTTTTATTGATATCTTTTGTTTTTACATCACATTCATTTCTGAATATGACCCTCCCCCTCACTCACTGAGACTTCCTTGTTACAAATAACAATGAGGAAAGAGGAGTAAAAAAGCAGTTCCCCCCTCTCCATCAACACATACTATATGTGTACTATCTCTCACCCATAGTACCCCCCCCTTTTCATTGAAGAGAGGAAGACCTTGCTAAGCCTGTATTTATTTATTTACCTATTTATCTATCTACTTATATTATTTAACAACTTTTTTTATTTTCAAAACATATGCATAAATAGTTTTCAACATTCATCCTTGTAAAACCTTGTGTTTCAATTTTTTTTCATCCCTCCCTTCTCCTCCCCCCTCCCCTAGATGCTAAGTAACCCAATATATGTTAAAAGTGCAGTTCTTTCATACATATTTACACAATTATTATGCTGCATAGGAAAAATCAGATCAAACAGAAAAAAAAAAGAGAAAATAAAATGCAAGTAAACAAAAAAAAAGTGAAAATACTATGTTGTGATCCACACTCAGTCCCCACAGTCCTCTCTCTGGGTGCAGATGGCTTTCTCTATCACAAGACCACTGGAGCTGGCCTGAATCACCTCTAAGCCTTTTCTTAAAAATTATTTAAAACTTTAAAAAGTTATTTAAAAAAGAAAAATTGCCATGTACACAGCAGACTAGCATTCAATTCAGACAAAGATTTAATATAAAACAATACATTTTGACTATTGATTAGAGAAATGCAATTAAAACAACTCCAAGGTACCACACTGGAGCACTGGTGCATTGTTGGTGGAATTGTGAACTGATCCAGTTATTCTGGAGAGCAATTTGAAACTATGACCAAAGGTTATCAAACTGTGCATATCCTTTGATCAAGTAGTGTCACTAGTAATAGTTTATATCCCAAAGAGATAAAAAAAAGTTTCATTTCCTACATCACAGCAGTGGACCCAATCACATTTTATCTGAGAGATTGTCTATGAAAATTTTCCTCCCAATTTTTGGCATTCCTTCTATTCGAGATTAAGATTCGAGAATAAGATTCTCCCATTTATAGTATATAGTTTAAGATTTGTTACTGCTGAATCTACTTCCTTTACACCTTTTTTCTTGGTTTCTTTGACGTATCTGACCTTTTGCTTTTCAAAATGAACTTTATTATAATTTTTCTAATTCAGTAAAATACATTTTTTAAAAATAATTTAGTTGAGGTGACACTGAATAGTAGATTATTTAGATAAAATTATTATTTAAAACATATATTGGCTTTACCTAGCCATGAACAATAATCAGTTATTAAGCTTATTTGTATAAAAAAATTTTATATTTATGTTCATACAGTTCCAAAGCTTTTAAAAGAATTTTGCTATGGCTCAATTTTATGTTCTTCCATAAGAAATATAGAAATAGTTTACCACTTTACAGACTTTAATTATTTTATTTCCTTGAATCACATTTATGGCAGGACAACTTGTTTCAAGCAAAAAACCATACTCTTGCAGTCTATATGTGGTTCACTACAGCTAGTGAACTCTTCTTTGTAGAAATATTTTTCCCTCCTTTCCTGCCTTATCATTGCAGAAAGGTATATGCTTGAGTAGTTATCAACTCTTAAAAGCCATGACTCAACATTTTGACTTGTCTCTTCAAACCTTGGTATTTTAGACAACTATTTCATTTTCAGGATTTGTTCTGTTAAGAGCAATTCTGTATTTACATTCAAAGGGAAAAGAACATTGATTAAGAATGCATGTTTAGTAAGGAATATAATTCAAATGGTCCTACAATGAGTCATAGGACTATAAAAATATTAAATGTGTACTCATAATAATATTAGGCCCTGGGTGATAAGAGGAACTAAAAATACATTTTATGAAGCAAACAATATAAGGCTTTCCAAATTGTGAAGTCAAATGCAAAAAAAAAAAAAATTGCTCACCTATGCACATTAGATTAAAGTCTTAGTTGAAATAATACCATGAATTTAAAAATCCCCAGCTGTCAGAGAGAATCGACCTCAGAGGCCATTTAGTCCACCTTCCTCTTTTCAGAGTTCAAGAAACTGGAGCCCAAGAGAGATTAAATGACTGACAAGGTAAAACAGGCAAAAACAGGTAAGATTCAGGGCTAGGTTGTTTGACTCTGGAGCCTGGGTCCCTTTCATTATAGAATGTTTGATGGTTGAATGAATTAATAGATTTGCCTCCTTGGATCCAAAAGGAGTTAGTTACTCACTATCAAATATGAAAATTGCCTTGATGTTTGTGTTATCCGGCCCTTCAGGTACAGATACACACATACATACACATACATAATATATAAGATATGCAAACATACCTACATAATACATATGTGTATGTATATACAATACATATATGTATGTAAATACACATGAACATATATTCCCTTCAGTTTTAACCATGTATATTTATATATAGATGTGCATCTTTATAAATATATTTGTGTATATATGCATATACATATACATATACAGCTAAAACCAGAAACATCATCAGAGTAAAAGCTGGGATCTGATGACCAAACTAGGTGCAGGATTCAAGATTAGGAAATCTCAAAATGACTTGGGTAAAAATTAGATTAAGTAGCATTTGGAGTTCAGCACCCAAGCAAAAAATCCTGAAACCCAGGACATGGAAATATAAGCACAGATTCAACAATTACTTATTGAATTAAACATTACTTAAATGTATATGGGATTTAAAAGTTTACAAAGCATTTTTAAAAATTATAATACCTCTTCTCTGCCACTATGGGAGTAACTAGTGGAAATAACACCATTTTTAGGTGACAAAACTGAGCCATAGAGAGATTGAGTAATTTGGGGACATTCTTTTAAGTTTAGTAAGGAGATAAGGCATTGAATCCAGACTTTCTAGTTTTGAAACCAGTTGCTTCTCTACCCCATAATATTACTTTCTTTGGATTCAGCTAATCAATCTCTCAAGCATTTAATAAAATATTATGTGTAAAATACTATACTAAGCAGCTTAGGATACAAAGAGAAAAACAAAGGGTCCCTGACCTCAAGGAAGTTACATTCTATCTGGGGAAATAACAGTATATATCATAGCTGATAGAAATATATACAAAGTAATTAAATTTGGCCTTTTGCTTGGCTACATTCTAGAAGTCCTCCAGCAGTTGATCCGTTTGGAGTTCTCTGGTTATCTAGGCCACACAGGATGACTCAGAGCTTTTGGCTAAGTGGTCACCACACCCTGAGGATAATAGGTAAAAGGGCCCTAAGCATGCTTGTTATTATTTATCCATTCATTTTGGCTTGGGTAATAGAAGTGTGGCATAAGCCTATTCTAGCAGAGCTTTTCTTTGATTTACTGATTGTCTAGAGTTTATTTATTTTTATTATTTATTTCCTCGTTTTGCACTGTGTGATAGGTAGATTATAATAGAGTTTTTCTTTGATGTGTTGATTATCTGGAGTTTTACAGACTTCTTGATAACTTTACTCAAAAGCCTCTGAGTATAAGCAACATTTATTTGAACATTTCCACTCACAGTGGTCACAGAGATGTACACATTTTCCTACCTGATACAGTATGCTGATCTGCACTTAAAAAGAGAATTTCCTCAATTTAAAGTTCCCTATACTAGTGAAGTCAAAGGTCAAGTGCCTGTGGAAAAGGCATTAAGAGCTGGCATTTACATGGACTTAAAGGTTTTTAAAATACTTAACAAATATTTTATCATTTTATTCTCACCACAACCCAGGAAGTTAGGTACTATTATTTCCCACCCTCACCCCCATTTTCAGGCAAGAAAATGGAGGCAAACAGGTACAATGATGATTATAAATCTAAGAAGTATCTAATAAGTCATTCCCCAATTGATAAATAATCAAAGGATATGAAAAGATAATTTTCAGATAATGAAATTAAAGCCATTTGTAGTTATATGAAAAAATGCTCTAAATCACTATTGATTAGAAAAATTAAAATTAAAACAACTCTGAGGAACTACATAACTCTCAGATTGGCTAAGATGACAGGAAAAGATAATGATAAATGTTGGAGGAGACATGGGAAAACTGGGACACTGATGCATTGTTGGTGGAGTTGTGAAATGATCCAACCATTCTGTAGAGCAATTTGGAACTATGCCCAATTGTGCATAAGCTTTGACTCAGCACTCCCATTACTGGGTCTGTCTCCCACAGAAATCATAAAGGAAGGAAAAGGACCTATGTGCAAAAATGTTTGTAGTAAGTCTTTTTGTGGTAGCAAAGAATTGGAAAAGGAGTGGATGCCCATCAATTGGGGAATGACTGAACAAGTTGTGGTACATAAAGCTAATGGAATATCATTGTTCTATAAAAAATGATGAACAAGCTGATAATAGTTTGCACATGTGGGGCCCTTTCCTTCTTCTATGATTTCTTTGGGATATAAGCCCAATAGAAACACTGTTGGGTCAAAGGGTATGCATAGTTTGACAACTTTTTGAGCATAGCTCCAAATTGCTCTCCAGAATGGTTGTATCCGTTCACAGCCCCACCAACAATGCATCAGTGTCCCAGTCTTCCCACATCCCCTCCAACATTCATCTTTATCTTTTCCTGTCATTTTAGCCAATCTGACAGGTGTGTAGTGGTACCTCAGAGTTGTCTTAATTTGCATTTCTCTCATCAATAGTGATTTGGAGCACCTTTTCATATGATTATAGTTTTAATTTCATCATCTGAAAATTGTCTGTATCGTTTGACCATTTATCAATTGGAGAATGGCTTGAATTCTTATAAATATGAGACAATTCTCTATATATCTTAGAGATATATAGATATGAGACCTTTATCAGAACCCTTAAATGTAAAGATGATTTCCCAATTTGATGCTTCCCTCCTAATCTTGTCTGCATTAGTTTTGTTTGTACAGAAACTTTTTAACTTAATACAATCAAAATTATCTATCTGGTGTTCAATTAAGAGTTCCAGATCTTCTTTGGACATAAATTTATTCCATCTCCACAGGTCTGAGAGGTAAACTATCCTATGTTCCTCTAATTTGGTTATAATATCACTCTTTACATCTAGATCATGAGCCCATTTAGATCTTATCTTGGTATGTGGTGTTAGGTGTGGGTCCAGCCTTAATTTCTTCCACACTAGTTTCCAATTTTCCCAGCAGTTTTTGCCGATTAGTGAGTACTTATCCCAAAAGCTGGGGTCTTTGGGTTTATCAAACACTAAATTGCTAATGTTATTACCTAGCTTGTCCTGATATCCTATCCTATGCCACTGATCGACTGCTCTATTTCTCAGCCAGTACCAAATGGTTTTGATGACCGCTGCTTTATAATATAGTTTTAGATCTGGTACAGCAAGGCCACCTTCATCTGTCTTTTTTTTCATTAATTCCCTTGAAATTCTTGACCTTTTGTTATGATCACACTCTTTACAAGACTTATGCTACTCAGTTTTGGAACCAGAGACCTGGGGCCAGGACCTATCCTGATCGGTAATGTATGGGATGGGTGCCAAGACCCCCTTTCCCAAATGGACTAATTACAGACATCTTTAAGTACAAAGAGAAAGCATTTATTTAGTCCCTGCAGGGAGAAGCCCAGACACACATCTGGGAGTCATCCCAACTCCTATCATTTGCTTGTGGAACCTGACCAGACAGAGGTAGAATACGTGGTTAAATAGGAAAAGACCAAGCCTTTTCATTGGATAGACTAAAAGGATGTAACCATCCTTGACCAATGCTAACCAATGTTGTCTGTTTTCCACAGGTCATGCCACTTCCTGTAACTTCCAGAGGGCCTGACCTTTTAGAAATTATGTGACTTCTTAGGGTCCTTCTTGAACCCAGAGTTCAAGACCTCATCTTCTGGCTCTGGGAATAGGGATCATGTGACTTAGTCTCAAAATGAGAAAATTTCATTCAATCAGTCCCATTCAGTAAGACAACCATTACAGCCCGACATGGTCTACAATATTTTGCCATTCACATGTCCCTTCCTGTACTTCACATTTCATCCAACTGTTTTAGGAATTAGAGTTAGAGGTTGCCATCTTCCTAATCCTAACAAATATAATTTCTTTCTATAGTCCCCTCCAGTCTTCTGGAAACAATAATAAAATCAATCCTGCAATAGCTTCAGGAAAGGGCTTTACAATGTTCATTCCTAAGGTTCCTTTTACGATTAAAACTTGCCAAAACAATTTCCTGGTTGACACTTCCTTATTTATGTTGTCTTTCTCTATTAGAATACTAGTTCCTGGAGGGCAGGAAACTTTTGCTTTTAAATTTACATGCATAGTACTAAGCAAACTGGGCTTGGCACTTAGTGATCAATAAATGCTTTGCATTCATTCCTTAGTTCATAGTCAATTTGTTAATTATCTACCTAAACTGCAAAGCATTTTCTTAAGCCTTGAACTTTTTTCTTTGTTTGCTCGAAACTGAGCCTTTAACACTTATTTTTATGGCATATCTTAATTTATGAAAATGTAGGGCACTACCATGTAGCTGACAAAGAGGCAAATTACACAGGGAAATAATAAATTTTTAAAATTTATAGATTTTTCTTCATCAAAGAGTCAGACAATGCACTTTGCTGATTTACTGCTCCATTAAAAAGCCTAGTGAAAGTGTTACCTTAAAGTCATCATTTTGAAACATTGTGATTCAGAACTTTTCTTACTTCCCTTTAAATAGTTGACAAACAGCTTGTGAAAACCCCCTTCAGCTCATATTAGAATGTAGGGTAACCAAAATAAGAGATACTAAAGAGATCTGCTTTGGGAAATATTTGCAAATGATTAGGGATTCTTCATCCCAATTAATGATGTAGGGCATTTCTGTGCCAGGTTTGAACTTGAAATATGAAGTTGCTTTGAATTATGTGAGGAATACTCCCTCTTCCTCCTTCCTCCTTTCCTTCCCAGACCCTTCCCCATGCTCCATAGATTGCCATTATAATTCAGACTGATACATTCATTTCACTTAATAATATCTGGTTGGAAGAGCACTAGACAAAGGCTGGAGATCTGAATAGTCTTTGTGGTCCTGTTACTGTTTGGAATATTGACCTTGCCCAAGTCACAATCTCTCTGTGGCTCATCTATAAAATGATGCCTAGTCCATCTAACAGGGTCCTTTCAAGGATCAACTGAGAGAAAAGAGATACTAAAACTTTGTGTGTGTGGGGGAAACTACACATACTCAGTGCTTTACTGTTGTTTTAGGGGGGAAAAGCTTTTTTAGGTTCAAAAAAAAGAAAAAATATTATGTAATCAAGTGTGATGATCAACTATGACAGACACAGCTCTTTTTAGCAATACAGTGATCCAAGACAATTCTATTAGGCTTGAGATAGAAAATGCCATCTGAATCCAGACAGAGAACTATGAAGACTGAAGGTTGGATCAAAGCATTCTCTTTTTGCTTTTTTTGTTTTTGTTGGTTTATTCGCTTTTTATTTCTCATGGTTTTCCCTTTTGCTCTGATTTTTCTTTCACAGTGTGACTAATATGGGGAAATATGTTTACAATGCTTGTACATATATAACTTAAAAAAAAAAGAAAACTAATCACATATGCAAGAAGAAGAAGAAGAAGAAGAAGAAGAAGAAGAAGAAGAAGAAGAA